>CM051269.1:18213689-18218689 GCA_027921565.1 Artemia sinica | reverse complement strand
ACTATAGATGATGGAGCTTTGTACAAAGGTCCCTAATACAGGTATTCTGGTCTTCAGATGACTAGTCAACAGGGTTTCGGCTAAAAGTAAACTCACACAATGCTACACAGCCTAATTCAAGGCACAGCTAGAGATCCACTGATGAAGAGCAAATATTATCTGCTGGTCTAACAACAATAATCAACAAAGACTGGAAATAATAATATTTGAAATGCTCCATGTGTAGAAGTACTTTGTGCAAAAGTATATTTTGAAACTTGAGGTGTTTTTGGAATGATTTTTTTTTTTGTTTTGCCAGTGTGCGCAGAAATTGTAAGACCTCACAATAGAGAGGAGCCTAAGAAATAAGAGTGTCGAGTGGCCAGCATGATGTCCCACACATGTGCCAATAGACCAGACACACGCAGCCATATTTCTAGTCCTTGATGAGAAAAATGAGGCATTCAAATTTTGATATGAGATCGTACAAGCAGCAGACAAACGGAAACGTGGGAAAAGATTTTGTCAGAAAGAACGAAGGATTTTTCATTGTTTGAATTGGTCCGAAATCGGACTTCAAGCAAATAATACTTTTTCTATGTCGAATTTAATCATAGGCAAGCAAAACAGCACTGCACTACGTAAAGGAATGATGATGGCATTGCAATGTCTTTTTGGTTTTAGACCAGAGGCAACTTTGTATTTAAAGTCGGTTTCCACAATAGAAACACTTCAAAGACCAGCCGCATTTGATATGGATAATTGGAAAGGGGCTTGTGTCCCTGTTTAATACAGGCCGAAAAGTGAGGATTGCTAAGGCAAACTTAACACCACGCCCCTTCCACCCAACAGCCACCCACTCACATTTTCCCCAGAACAGAACCAGCTATCAGCGAAATTTGGCGATAGCCATTTGGTTCAATGTAGTTTTAATAAGATTATGGACATGTATGTTCTATTGAGGCAGGACCCTCCGCCCAAAAGCCCTTCACGGCAAGGGGTTGTTTAAGTTACGGCCTGGGGGGTATATACGGTTTTTATATGAAATCATTTTTGAGAGAACACACTTTCAGAAAGGGAGGGCTCATTCGGATTGGAAATGCCAAAAAAAAGGGCTAGGTTTCCCTTTTTAACAGTCGAGAAGTGAGTGATTGGAGGGCAACTGACCCCCTCGTCACGCCCGACACCATGTTATTCTCCCCAGATCACCTATCCAATCAAACTATCGGAGATAGCCCTTTATTTTCAAACATAGATTTGGAGTTCTGGAAATTAAGTCCTTTTAGGAGGGAAATCCACCCACAAAGAAAGACACCTCAGGTAAAGGGTTTTAGGTTCGGTTCTTCTTAGGGGCATTACCAGGTTTTACAGAAAACAATTGTCTTACAAACTTCAAAAAGGCTCTATTCAATAGAACTTGAAAGGGCTAGTGTCCCTTTTTTCATAGAGTTAAAAGTAAATTGGAGGGGCAACGAAAGCCCCTTAATAAAATTTTGGAAAACATTAAATTTTTTTAGGCAAAATGGTTTTCATTGTTTTAATAACTTTAAGAAAATCCGAAAATTAATTGAAGCTTTTAAAAACAGAATACCCATCAACATATGTAGTATTCAACACTGGACAATGTGGTATTTTTGTTTTTCATCAGTAAATTCCATTTTGATTTTTTTCAGTAAAGTACAAATTATATTCTGGACCTTTTAGAAAGCATAGGGTTTTTAGAACCCTATCATTGATAATTTTTGCTCATTTTGAGTTGGAGCTCTGTTATATATTTTAATTTCTCTGTTTGTTTTGGGGTTCCTTTATTTATTTGATAGTGATTGTGGTAATGTGTAATGCTTGGTAGATTATTTGATTCTATTTTTAGGTTTAATGAAGTTTCTTTTTTACTTGTTTTTGAAAAAACTTTAAAACTTTTTGTGGAAAAGAGTTTTTTTTAATTAATAATTATAAAAGGATAGCCACCAGCTTTCTACTTTGTATTTGACCAGAGTGCAGAATCTTTCTTTTGCTTTGCATAGTTTTTGTGATAAAAGCCTGCCGCGTCCTTATCTCGTGGGCAAGGGCGTGGCAGTGTTGCCATCCCTTGTGGTTTCTCACTATTTCTAGTGATTTTTTTTTTTATTGCCTAATGATTTTTTTAGGTTAGTGATTTTTAAGTGATATGTTTTTTTATAAAACTCTTGATATGTTTCCTAAAGCCTTGTGATTTTTTAATGCAGTACAGTGCATAAATTCTAGCAAATAAATCCTCCACAAAGTGAATTATTAAAAGGAAAATTGATGCCTTCGTGAAAAACTTTTCTAATGGCCAAGAATATATTTATTTGTGGTAAGCCAGAAAAAAATTTAGCTAATTAGTGCTTTTTTTATGGAAATCTCAATTGAATATTTATTGATTGTTTTTTTGTTGCTTTATTTTTCTTAGCAATATTCCTAGGAAAGCCAGGCTACAGCTTAAAGTTAGTGGTCAAATATATTATAAATTTGGGTTTATATTTGGCCCATCTGGTTATATTAACTTGATTTATATTATAATTTGGGTTATATTTAGTATATATATCAGACTTTTAAAAAACCAAATCTAACAAGGTCATCAATTTCAGAACCAACAAGGTTTTGTTTGCTCCAAACTAAAAGTATATATTCATTTAGCAAACAGGACAAGAAAAATAAAGTGTGGAAAAGGACAAAAAAAAAATGATAAAATAATGGTCAAAATTTTCCATATCAGAGTCAAACCTAGTAGCTTAGAGGAACAGCTAAATCTAGGACTGTTCAAACAGCCCAGTGTATTACCCCATAAATCTATGGAAACCCAGACCCTCGGCTGAGTAGAAATAAATGTGTTATTTTTTTTTCTCTCAGAATACAGTTCCTCACTCTAATCACAAAGCACGTGGGATGCTAATGTAATGGTATTTTTTCCAAAATTTGCTGTTTGCAAAATATGTCTGTTATAATTAAACATTTTTTAATTTTTTAAACATCAAACATATATTTTTTAAAAAACATTATACACAGTTGGATTAAATAAAACATAATCATTAGTACTATTCTATGTAGTCAGCCCATTAAATTTATGATTACCGATGTTGTGAGCCACAATCAAAGCAGGTACCTAGACCCCTTCACGTTCCAATGGCCCTTAGGGACAGGAGATATATTATTGAGGGGTTTTTTTAATAACAAAAAATGTCAGTGTGTCCTCAGAGTTTTTGTTGTTTATTATTCCTTGAAAAAATTTATGGCAGCTCCATGGCAAAGATGACATGTACTTCCATTTAACTTATAGCCCTCATCTGGCAGAAATCGCCCAATCTAGCTGCAGCAATCAATAAAATTTTGAGAGTTCTTTTTATTCTTCTTGAAATGTATTTACAACACTTGTTGTTGTGTGTTATTCTCTTCTTTTGAATTTCCTTTTCAAAGTATAGACAAATTTGGGTGAGTGTCATAACAAGTATATTCAATTTACCATTACTGATCCCCACCCCCCAGAGTTGAAAATTTAAGCCAAAACAACATTGATTATGGAAGGGTTTTTAGATTTCGTATTTAATTTACAATGTTTTTTTTTGTACAATATTGTTGGTTTTTTACTGCTTTTGAAGACATTTCTTACTTACATTGTTTTATTTTTTTTTGAGGAAAGCAATTTTAAATTTAGCCGTACTCACCCCCACCCCCCCCCCCCCCCCATCAAAAACATGGAATGATGGGGGGCGAGTTTTTCCCCTTGGGTTTTTACAGGACAAATATTAACTTTATTGAGTTATTTTTATAATCTGCTCAAAAACTTGTCCTTTACCTGCAGATTGAATTAAAAAAAAACTTTTTCCACAAAATAAGGTTTTCGAAGAAAAGTAAAGAACTTCCATTAAACAAATCATGAGCAAAACTAAAATCAAATAATCTACCAAGTGTGAAGCTAACACAAATAAGAAATGATAAATAAATGAACCCAAAACGAACAGAAATTACAATAATTAACCGAGTCAAAACTCAAAACGAGCAGAATATTTACAACATAAGTTGGCGCAAAACCCCTATGCCTTCCCATGGCCAGAACAAAATTTGCAACTTTACTGAAAAAATTTAATGTTTTTAACTTTTAAAACTTTAATAAATCAAATAATATTAACATTTTGATTACTAAATATCAGTATATGCATATTAAAACTGACAATGCACATTCACTTGTAGTTTTTATAAAATACAACACTTTCCTATAGAACCTTATATGCCCCCAAAGCATAACTTTAAAACCCTTGCACTGAGGGCTCATAGGGGGTTATCATCCTAAAAAACCTCATTTCCAGAACTTTCAACGGATGGATATCTCAAAATTTTGATTGGATGTGTTTGGGAAAATGGGGGTGGGTCGTGAGAGGGGCGTTAGTCACTATCCAATCACTTTCAACTATTAAAAAAGGCACTAGCACTTTCAATTTCCAACTGAATGGATCACTTTCGACTATTAAAAAAGGGCACTATGCCCTTTGAATTTCCAATCGAATGAGCCTGTTTTTGAAGTTTCTACGACAACGCCTTCTATAAAAACCTCATATACCCCCAGGGCATAACTTAAAACCCTTGCCCTGAGGTTTGTAGGGGAATGTCCTTCTCAAAAACAAATTTTCCTATCTGGAAATCAACTACGTTGAACAAAATGGCTCTCAAAATTTTGATTGGATGGTTTGGGGGAATGATGGGCGTGGGGTGAGGGGGCTTAGGTGACCTCCAATCACTTTTGACTATGAAAAAGGGTACTAGCGCTTTGAAGTTTCCAATCAAATGAGCCTGTTTTGAAGTTTCTACGACAACGCCTTCTATAAAAACCTCATATACCCCCAGGGCATAACTTAAAACCCTTGCCTGAGGTTTGTAGGGGAATGTCCTTCTCAAAAACATATTTTCTATCTGTAAATCAACTACACTGACGAAATGGCTATCTAAAGATTTTGATTGGATGTGTTTGGGGGAATGATGGGCGTGGGGGGGGGGGGGGGGGGGGG
>CM051269.1:17870169-18213589 GCA_027921565.1 Artemia sinica | reverse complement strand
AGATCTTACATTATATGAAAAACTAAAATCATTCAGCAATTACTACGGTGATAACATTGGATTTCAGTCCACTCAACGTTCCAATATCTTGCTGCATCTTTGGACAGAATATTGCTTGGTAGAACACCAATTGATATGAAGACAATAGATAACTTACCACAAGGAAAAACTATAGATGATGGAGCTTGTACAAAAGGTCTAATACAGGGATTCTTTCTTCAGATGACTAGTACAGGGTTTCAGCTAAAAGTAAACCACAAATGCTACAGCCTAATTCAAGCCACTAGAGATCACTGATGAAGAGCAAATATTATCTGCTGGTCTACAATAATCACAAAGACTGGAAATAATAATAGTTGAATGCTCCATGGTAGTACTGGGCAAAAGTATTTTTGAAACTTGAGGGTTTTTGGAATGATTGCCAGTTGCCAGAAATTGTAGACTCACAAATAGATAGGAGCCTAGAAATAAGAGTGCCAGCATATGTCACAATGGCCATAGACCAGAAACAAGCAGCCATTTCTAGTCTTGATGAAAAATGAGCATCAAATTTTGATGAGATAAGCAGCAAGACACGGAAACGTGAGAAAGATTTGTCAGAAGACGAAGATTTTTCATTGTTTGATTGGTCAGAATCGGACTTCAAGCAATACTTTTTTATTTCGATTTATCATAGGCAGCAAAACAGCACTGCCTAAGTAAAGAATGATGATGGCACAATGTATTTTTGGTTTTAGACCAGGGCACTTTGTATTTAAGTAGTTTTCATAGAAACTTCAAAACAGGCTCATTTGGAAATTGGAAAGAGGGCTTGTGTCCTTTTTAATAGCCAAAAGTGATTGCTAGGCACTAACACCCCTTACCCCCCACCCTCACATTTCCCCAAACAACACTAATCAAAATTTGGAGATAGCATTTGGTTCAATGTAGTTTTAAAGATATGGAAATTATGTCTTTGAGGAGGACACTCCCCCAAAGCCCTCACGGCAAGGGTTGTAAGTTACGGCCTGGGGGTATATAAGGTTTTTATAGAAAGCATTTTTGTAGAAACTTCAGAAAAGGGCTCATTCGATTGGAAATTCAAAGGCTAGGTTCCCTTTTAACAGTCGAAAGGTGATTGGAGGGCAACTGACCCCCTCTCACGCCCACCATTTCCCCAAACACTATCCAATCAAAATTCTGAGATAGCCATTTTTTTCAACATAGTTGGAAGTTCTGGAAATTAAGTCTTTTAGGAGGAAATCCCCCACAACCCTCAGGGTAAGGGTTTTAAGTTATGTTCTTGGGGCATACAAGGTTTTACAGAAAACATTGTCTTAAAAACTTCAAAAAGGGCTTATTCAATAGAAATTGAAAGGGCTAGTGCCCTTTTTCATAGTTAAAAGTAATTGGAGGGCAACAAAGCCCCTTAAAAATTTTGAAAACATTAAATTTTTTTTAAAATGTTTTCATTTTTATAACTTTAGAAATCCGAAATTAATGAAGATTTTAAAGAATAAACATCAACATATGTATATTAAACTGACAATGTGTATTTTTGTTTTCAGTAAATTCATTTGATTTTTTTCAGTAAAGTACAAATTATATTCTGGCTTTTAGAAAGCATAGGGTTTTAGAACCCTACTCATATTAATTTTTGCTCATTTTGAGTTTGACTCTGTTATATATTTTAATTTCTGTTTGTTTTGGGGTTCCTTTATTTATTGATAGTGATTTGTGGTAATTGTATGCTTGGTAGATTATTTGATTCTATTTTTGGTTTAATGAAGTTCTTTACTTGTTTTTGAAAAACTTATTTTGTGGAAAAAGTTTTTTTTAATTAATAATTATAAAAGGATAGCCACCAGCTTCTACTTTGTATTTGACCAGAGTCAGATTTCTTTTGCTTTGCATAGTTTTTGTGAATAAAGACCTGCCGCGTCCTTACTCGTGGGCAGGGTTGCCATCCCTTGTGGTTTCTCACTATTTCTAGTGATTTTTTTTTATTGCCTAATGATTTTTTTTAGGTTAGTGATTTTAAGTGATTTTTTTTTATAAAACTCTTGATATGTTCCTAAGCCTTGTGATTTTTTATGATACAGTGCATAAATTCTAGCAAATAAAATCCTCCACAAAGTGAATTATTAAAAGGAAAATTGATGCCTTCGTGAAAAACTTTTCTAATGGCCAAGAATATATTTATTGTGGTAAGCCAGAAAAAGAATTTAGCTAATTAGTGCTTTTTATGGAAAATCTCAATTGAATATTTATTGATTGTTTTTTGTTGCTTTATTTTTCTTAGCAATATTCCTAGGAAAGCCAGGCTACAGCTTTATTATTAGTGGTCAATATATTATAAATTTGGTTTATATTTGGCCAATCTGGTTATATTAACTTGATTTATATTATAATTTGGTTATATTTAGTATATATAAGCTTTAAAAAAATCTAACAGTCATCATTTCAGAACCAAGGTTTGTTTGCTCCAAACTAAAAGTATATATTCATTTAGCAAACACAAGAAGAAATAAAGTGTGAAAAGGACAAAAAAAAAATGATAAAAATAATGTCAATTTTCCATATCAGAGTCAAACCTAGCTTAGAGGAACAGCTAACAGGCTGTTCAAACAGCCAGTGTACCCCAAAATCTATGGAAACAACCCCTCGGCTGAGTAGAAATAAATGTGTATATTTTTTTTCTCAGTACAGTTCCTCACCTAATACAAAGCACTGTGGATGCTAATGGTATTTTTCCAAATTTGCTGTTTGCAAAATATGTCTGTATAATTAAACATTTTTAATTTTTTAAACATCAAACATATATTTTTTAAACATTATACACAGTTGGATTAAAATAAAAATCATAATCATTAGTACTATTCTATTGTAGCAGCCCATTAAATTTCTGATACCAATGTTGGCCACAATCAAGCAAGTACCTAGACCCCTTCACTCTAATGGCCCTAGGACAGAAATATTATTGAGGGGTTTTTAATAAAAAATGTCAGTTGTCTCAGAGTTTTGTTGTTTATTATTCCTTGAAAATTTACTGGCAGCTCCATGGCAAGAAGATTACTTCCATTTAACTTATAGCCCTCATCTGCAGAAATCCAATCTAGCTGCAGCAATCAAATAAAATTTGAGAGTTCTTTTTAATTCTTCTTGAAATGTATTTACAACATTGTTTTGTTTGTTATTCTCTTCTTTTGAATTTCCTTTTCAAAGTATAGACAAATTTTGGTGATGTCAATACAAGTATATTCAATTTACCATTACTGATCCCCCCCAGAGATGAAATTTAAAGCCAAAACATTGATTATGAAGGGTTTTTAGATTTCGTATTTAATTACAATGTTTTTACAATATTGTTGGTTTTTACTGCTTTTGAAAGACATTTACTTACTTACATTGTTTTATTATTTTTTTGAGGAAAGCAATTTTAAATTTAGCCGTACTCACGCCCCACCCCCCCCCCCACCCCCCCCCCCACATCAAAAACTGGAACTGGATGGGCGAGTTTTCCCCTTGGGTTTTTACAGGACAAATATTACTTTAGTGAGTTATTTTTATATCTGCTCAAAACTTGGTCCTTTAACCTGCAGATATATTAAAAAAAACTTTTTCCACAAAATAAGGTTTTTCGAAGAAAAGTAAAGAACTCCATTAAACAAATCATTGAGCAAAACTAAAATCAAATAATCTACCAAGTGTGAACTAACACAATAAGAAATGATAAATAAATGAAACCCAAACGAACAGAAATTACCATAATTAACCGAGTCAAACTCAAAACGGCAGAAATTAACCATAGTTGGGCGCAAAACCCCTATGCCTTCCCATGGCCAGAACAAAATTTGCACTTTACTGAAAAAATTTAATGTTTTTACTTTTAAACTTTAATAAATCAAATAATATTAACATTTTGATTACTAAATATCAGTATATGCATATTAAAACTGACAATGCACATTCACTTGTAGTTTTATATACAAACAAACTTTCTATATAAACCTTATATGCCCCCAAAGCATAACTTTAAAACCCTTGCACTGAGGGCTCATAGGGGGTTATCATCCTAAAAAACCTCATTTCCAGAACTTTCAACGGATGGATATCTCAAAATTTTGATTGGATGTGTTTTGGGAAAAAAGTGGGTGGACGTGAGAGGGGCGTATAGGTCACTATCCAATCACTTTCAACTATTAAAAAAGGCACTAGCACTTTCAATTTCCAACTGAATGATCACTTTCGACTATTAAAAAGGGCACTAGCCCTTTGAATTTCCAATCGAATGAGCCTGTTTTGAAGTTTCTATGACCACGCCTTCTATAAAAACCTTATATGCCCCCAGGGCATAACTTAAAACCCTTGCCCTGAGCGTTGTGGGGGAGTGTCCTCCGTCAAAAACAAAATTTCCTATCTGGAAATCAACTACGTTTGAACAAAATGGCTCTCAAAATTTTGATTGGATGGTTTTGGGGGAATGATGGGCGTGGGGGAGGGGGCTTAGTGACCTCCAATCACTTTTGACTATGAAAAAGGGTACTAGCGCTTTGAATTTCCAATCAAATGAGCCTGTTTTGAAGTTTCTACGACAACGCCTTCTATAAAAACCTCATATACCCCCAGGGCATAACTTAAAACCCTTGCCCTGAGGTTTGTAGGGGAATGTCCTTCTCAAAAACATATTTTCTATCTGGTAAATCAACTACACTGAACGAAATGGCTATCTAAAGATTTTGATTGGATGTGTTTGGGGGAATGATGGGCGTGGGGGGGTGGGTGGTGGGGGGGGGGCTAGTTGCCTTCCAATCATTTTCGACTGTTAAAAAGGGTACTAGTTCCTTTCAATTTCCAATCGAATGAGCCTGTTTTTGGAAGTTTCTACTGACAACGCCTACTATAAAAACCTTATATGCCCCCAGGGTATAACTTAAAAACCCTTGCCCTGAGGGTTGTGAGGGGAGTATCCTCCTCGAAAACACATTTTCTATTTGGAAATCAAGTATGCTGAACAAAATGGCTATCTCAAAATGTTGATTGGATGTGTTTGGGGGAATGATGGGCGTTGGGGGGGGGGGCTAGTTGCCCTTCGAATCATTTTCGACTATTGGAAAAAGGGTACTAGCCCTTTGAATTTCCAATCGAATGAGTCTTTCTTGAAGTTTCTATGACACGCCTTCTATAAAAAACCGTATATACCCCCAGGGCATAACTTAAGACCCTTGCCCCCAAGGGTTGCAGGGAAGTGTCCTCCTCAAATACATATTTTCTACCTGGAAACCAACTACGCTGGACAAAAATGGCTTATCTCAAAATTTTCATTGGATGTGTTTGGGGGAATGATGGGCCAGGGGTGGGGGCTAGTTGCCCTCCAATCACTTTCGACTATTAAATAGAGGAAGTCGTGAACAGAAGGCAACTGATAAGCTATGAGCCAAAAGTAATGCAAGAGAGAGGTGATACCAAGCTCTCAGCTACCATTCCTGGGGAGCTATCTGACAGTTTATATGTGGCTACGGAATTCTTATGTTGTTTTTAAAATCACTTTTCTGTGAAGAGGAAGCGCAGCAGCAAAGTGCACCTGGTACTCTGACGATAAATCAAATCAGTCCAGTTTTTTGTTAAAAAAAATAGGTCAGTGCTTTTTTTTCTATCCCTCTGCATTGTGCGCTCCTAGGCCCAGATCTAGCGGGCGTATGCGTAAGTCCTAGTTTGTACACTACTATTACAGTAATTTACCTTACTATTACAGAAATTACTACACTACTATTACAGAAATTAAAAACCTTATATACCCCCAGGGCATAACTTAAAACCCTTGCCCTGAGGGATGTGGGGGACTGTCCACCTCAAAAACATATTTTCTATCTGGAAATCAACTAGGCTGAACAAAATGGCTATCTCAAAATTTTGATTGCATGTGTTTGGGGGAATGAAGGGCGTGCGGGGGGGGGGGGGGTAGGCTAGTTACACTCAAATCACTTTCGACTATTAAAAAGGGTACTAGCCCTTTGAATTTCCAATCGAATGAGCCTTTCTTGAAGTTTCTATGACAACGCCTTCTATAAAATCCGTATATACCCCCAGGGCATAACTTAAGACCCTTGCCCCAAGGGTTGTAGGGAAGTGTCCTCCTCAAAAACATATTTTCTACCTGGAAACCAACTACGCTGGACAAAATGACTATCTCAAAATTTTGATTGGATGTGTTGTGGGGGAATGATGGGCCAGGGGGGAGGGGGCTAGTTGCCCTCCAATCACTTTCGACTATTAAATAGAGGAATTCGTGAACAGAAGGCAACTGATAAGCTATGAGCCAAAAGTAATGCAAGAGAGAGGTGATACCAAGCTCTCAGCTACCATTCCTGGGAGCTATCTGACAGTTTATATGTGGCTACGGAATTCTTATGTTGTTTTTAAAATCACTTTTCTGTGAAGAGGAAGCGCAGCAGCAAAGTGTACCTGGTACTCTGACTATAAATCACATCAGTCCAGTTTTTGTTAAAAAAAAATAGGTCAGTGCTTTTTTTTCTATCCCTCTGCATTGCGTGCTCCTAGGCCCAGATCTAGCGGGCGTATGCGTAAGTCCTAGTTTGTACACTACTATTACAGAAATTAAAAACCTTATAAACCCCCAGGGCATAACTTAAAACCCTTGCCCTGAGGGATGTGGGGGAGTGTCCACCTTAAAAACATATTTTCTATCTGGAAATCAACTAGGCTGAACAAAATGGCTATCTCAAAATTTTGATTGCATGTGTTTGGGGGAATGAAGGGCGTGGGGGGGGGGGGGGCTAGTTACACTCAAATCACTTTCGAATATTAAAAAGGGTACTAGCCCTTTGAATTTCCAATCGAATGAGCCTTTCTTGAAGTTTCTATGACAACGCCTTCTATAAAAACCGTATATACTCCCAGGGCATAACTTAAGACCCTTGCCCCAAGGGTTGTAGGGAAGTGTCCTCCTCAAAAACATATTTTCTACCTGGAAACCAACTACGCTGGACAAAATGGCTATCTCAAAATTTTCATTGGATGTGTTTTGGGGGAATGATGGGCCAGGGGGGGGGGGCTAGTTGCCCTCCAATCACTTTCGACTATTAAATAGAGGAATTCGTGAACAGAAGGCAAACTGATAAGCTATGAGCCAAAAGTAATGCAAGAGAGAGGTGATACCAAGCTCTCAGCTACATTCCTGGGAGCTATCTGACAGTTTATAAGTGGCTACAGAATTCCTATGTTGTTTTTTAAAATCACTTTTCTGTGAAGAGGAAGCGCAGCAGCAAAGTGTACCTGGTACTCTAACTATAAATCACATCAGTCCAGTTTTTGTTAAAAAAAATAGGTCAGTGCTTTTTTTTCTATCCCTCTGCATTGTGTGCTCCTAGGCCCAGATCTAGCGGGCGTATGCGTAAGTCCTAGTTTGTACACTACTATTACAGAAATTAAAAACCTTATAAACCCCAGGGCATAACTTAAAACCCTTGCCCCAAGGGTTGTAGGGAAGTGTCCTCCTCAAAAACATATTTTCTACCTGGAAACCAACTATGCTGGACAAAATGGCTATCTCAAAATTTTGATTGCATGTGTTTGGGGAATGAAGGGCGTGGGGGGGGGGGGGGGGGCTAGTTACACTCAAATCACTTTCGAATATTAAAAAGGGTACTAGCCCTTTGAATTTCCAATCGAATGAGCCTTTCTTGAAGTTTCTATGACAACGCCTTCTATAAAAACCGTATATACCCCCAGGGCATAACTTAAGACCCTTGCCCAAGGGTTGTAGGAAGTGTCCTCCTCAAAAACATATTTTCTACCTGGAAACCAACTATACTGGACAAAATGGCTATCTCAAAATTTTGATTGGATGTGTTTGGGGGAATGATGGGCCAGGGGGGGGGGGCTAGTTGCCCTTCAATCACTTTCGACTACTAAATAGAGGAATTCGTAAACAGAAGGCAACTGATAAGCTATGAGCCAAAAGTAATGCAAGAGAGAGGTGATACCAAGCTCTCAGCTACCATTCCTGGGAGCTATCTGACAGTTTATAAGTGGCTACGGAATTCCTATGTTGTTTTTAAACATGGGCTGTTGTTTTTAAACATATGTTGTTTTAAGATGGGCCAGGGGGGGGGGCTAGTTGCCCTCCAATCACTTTCGACTATTAAAGCGGGCACTAGCCCTTTGAATTTCCAATCGAATGAGCCTTTTTTGAAGTTTCTACGACAACGCCTTCTATAATAATCTTATATGAACCCAGGGCATAACTTAAAACCCTTGCCCCGAGGGTTGTGGGGGAGTGTCCTCCTTAAAAAGATATTTTCTATCTGGACATCAACTACGCTGAACAAAAGGCTATATCAAAACTTTGATTGGATGCGTTTGGGGGAATGATGGGCGTAAGGGGGGGGGGGGGCTAGTTGCCCTCCAATCACTGTTGACTATTAAAAAGGGCATTAGCCTTTTGAATTTCCAATCGAATGATCCTTTTTTGAAGTTTCTATGACAACACCTTCTATAAAAACCTTTTATGCCCTCAGGGCATAACTCAAAACCCTTGCCCCATGGGCTGTGGGGGAGTGTCCTCCTCAAAAAGATATTTTCTATCTGGAAATCAACTATGCTGAACAAAATGGCTATTTCAAAATTTTGATTGGACGTATTTGGGGGAATGATGGGCGTGGGGGGGGGCTAGTTGCCCTCCAATCACTTTCGACTATTAAAAAGAGCACTAGCCACTCCAATTTCCAATCGAATGAGCCCTTTTCGAAGTTTCTACTCCTTCGATACGAAGTGCCCGGGTATGGAGAAAAAAAAAAAAAAAAAAAACAACACATTGTGCCCACATCGTTCTTTACTTAGGCAGCACTAGTGCGCTGCCTATGATTTGATGAGTATCATTGCTCATTATCTGCACTTTTATTACCCCTGAAGACAAATATTTTTTGATTATGTGATTGGGTGGTTAGTATTGACAGAGCAGGTGATACTATTGCAGTGTCTGGACTGTGATGTTGTCATCTAAAGGCTTTCCTTTTTTTTGAAAAACTTATTTTGTGGAATTTTTTTTTTAAATTAATAATTATAAAAGGATAGCCACCAGCTTCTACTTTTGTATTTGATCAGATTTAGATTTCTTTTGCTTTGCATAGTTTTTGTGAATAAAGATCTGCCATGTCCTTACTTGTGGGCAGGGTTGCCATCCCTTGTGGTTTCTCACTATTTCTAGTGATTTTTTTTTATTGCCTAATGATTTTTTTGGGTTAGTGATTTTAAGTGTTTTTTTTTCTAAAACTCATGATATGTTCCTAAGCCTTGTGATTTTTTATGATACAGTGCATAAATTATATCAAATAAATCATCTAAAGAGTGAATTATTGAAAGCAAAATTGATGCCTTTGTGAAAACTTTTCTGATGGCCAAGAATATATTTATCATGGTAAGCCAGAAAAGAATTTAGCTAATTAGCGCTTTCAATGGAAAATTTGAATTGAATATTTATTGATTATTTTTGTTGCTTTATTTTTCTTAGCAATATTTTTAGAAGCCAAGCTACAGCTTTGATATTTAGTTTGAATTGGAACGAGTAAATTCTGAAGTTTATTTGTATGTTCCTTGCTTATTATTATGAAGCCTGAATGTGCCTTTTCACCTTTTACAAACCTCTGTAAGGTCATCGACAGCTAAGATCGATTTAAATTGTTACTATTACCAGATTGTACATTGTTAGAAGGCAGCTGCTTCAGTTTCAGTTCCCGTTGAACGTGTTAGATTTGGCACCAGAAAACCATTATGGAATGTGTGCCCAGAAGTGAAAAAAGCTAAACAACGTGCGAAGTTTTGGCTTTGCCTTTGGATTGCTTGTGAGCGGCCCAAGTCTGGTGAAGTATTTAAAATTAAGCAAAATTCGAAACGTCAGTTTAGATCTTCTTTGCGTCAAGCCCGCCTGCATGGTTTGGATGGCCCCCGGATCAGAAGTCTTGGTCCAATGTAATTATTAGCAGCAAGTGTGTGCCTGCCACATTTCGGTTATCAAAATCAGTGATTTTGTTGCTTATTTTACTCGTGTTTTTTCTACATTTGATCATTCTATCCAGTCCATGTTTTCTTCCTTACTGCATAATACTGTTCCTCGAGTTCTTTGGCAAGTCCATATATTGTCTACATCTAGTGGTGATATCTATCGAGCTTTTAAGAGTGTTAAGATATCAAGTGCTCCTGATATGGATGGTCTGTGTTACAATCACTTCAGCATTAAGTGTACATTATTGCTAACACACATTCAGCTCCTATTCCAGATGTGTTTAGCCCAGTCCTTAGTTCCAGATAGTTTTCTTTCGGGAATTGTAACATCAGTTTTGAAAAAGGGAAAGGACACAGATCAGTGTTCCAGTTATTGACCAATTACAGTGTCCTACTTCATGAGCAAGCTGTTCAAGTATGCTGTATTTCCTGAAATTTTGACTTAATGTGATTTTTCTGATTATCAATTTGGGTTCAGAGCCGGTTTTGGTTGTTCTCAAGCCCATCATATACTTGGTCAGTTACTAGTTTCTGCAAAAATGCAAAAAAGGCCACTTTATTTTTGCTCTGTTGATATCTCAGGCACTTTTGACAATGTTGTACATTTGCAAGTGCTTTACTGCTTAGTTAAAGCAGGAGTTAATTCGACTGTAGTAAAAGTTCTACAATATTGGTATTCCAATTCGTTGGTTTGGTTAAAATGGATGTCTGATATATCTGAACCTATCTCAGTAAAGAAAGGAGTCAGGCAAGGTGGTGTGCTGTCTCCATATATTTTTAAAACTGTGGTTGCAGACTGTTTGCAAATACTGTCTCCTACTTTGTTTTTAGAAAATACTGCTGTTAGTCACATTGCCTAAGCTGATGATGTTCTGCTAGTTAGTCATACTAGGTCAGGCCTCACAAAAAATCTAAATTTTCTGATTAATGCTTTGAGTATGATTGGGCTTTCTGTAAATGCTTCAAAATGCAAGTTTCTGTGTTTTAATATTTCTAACCCTGCTCCTCCTTTACATGTGGGTACAATGCTACTCAAGTGCGTCTCAAAGTTGAAATAGCTTGGGATTACTTTTTCTGATACACTTTCGACTACACGCTCGTCTCTGGTTGCTAGTGCTCTGCAGTGTATTCGCTTCTCATATGGTAAAATCTCGCCTAATAGAGGGAGGTACAGCTGCTGAGGCTTATGGAAACTTTACCATAGTTTTTGTTCTCCTACAATTCTTTTACTCTCTGGTTAGCAGCCTTTAATGTGCAAAAAAGACTGTCTTCAGCTAAGGAGAGGCTATTTTAAATATTGTAATTTCCTGCTATATTTACCAAGGTGGTACAGAAATCACAAGATTATTTCTCATTTTGAACTTATTGACCCTCTAGCGCTGCTTGACAACATTGCCAGGGTCCTGAGGAGGACCAATACTCTAAGGAAGATATGTGCCAGTGACCCCCTCACTTATTTTTTTCCAGATTAGAGATTTATAAATATTGTTACGTTATTTATCTTGTGTTTTTCTTATTATTTCCTTGTGGATAATATTATTTGTTTTTTCTTTTTTACTCTGAATTTATTTTATATTGCGGGTTACAAATAAACTTACTTACTTACTTACTTAGTGGTCAGTATATTATAAATTTGGTTTATATTTGGCCAATCTGGTTATATTAACTTGATTTATATTATAATTTGGTTATATTTAGTATGTATTAAGCTTTTAAAAAAATCTAACAATCATCATTTCAGAACCAAGGTTTGTTTGCTCCAAACTAAAAGTGTATATTCATTTAGCAAATACAAGAAGAAATGAAGTGTGAAAAGAGCCAAAAAAATGATAAAGTAAATGAAAAAATTTCCATTTCAAGGCAAAACCTAGCTTAGAGTAACAGCTAACAGGCTGTTCAAACAGCCAGTGTACACTAAAAATCTATGGAAACAACCCCTTGGCTGAATAAAAATATATGTGTATTTTTTTCTCAATACAGTTCCTCACCTAATACAAAGCAATGTGGATGCTAATGGTATTTTTCCAAGTTTGCTGTTTGCAAGAGATGTCAGTATAATTAAACACTTGTTGGCTTTTTGTTGGATTAAAATAAAAAACATTATCATTAGTACTATTCTATTGTAGCAGCCCATTCAATTTCTGACACAAATGTTGGCCACAATCAAGCAAGTACCTAGACCCCTTCACTCCAATGCTCCTAGGACAGAACTATTATTGAGGGGTTTGCACAGCTTTGTTGTTTACTATTCCTTGAAAATTTATGGCTGCTCCATGGCAAAGATATATTACTTCCATTTAACTTATAGCCCTCATCTGTAGAAATCCAGGCTAGCTGCAGCAATCAAATTTGAGTTCTTTTTAATTTTTCTTGAAATATATTTACAACATTGTTTTGTTTGTTATTCTCTTCTTTTGCATTTCCTTTTCAAAGTATAGACAAATTTTGGTGATGTCAATACAAGTATATTCAATTTACCATTAGTGATCCCCCCCCCCAGTGAAATTCAAAGCAAACAACATTGATTGGAAAAGACTTTAGAGATTTGTATTTTATTACAATGTTTTACAATATTCTGTTGATTTTGACTGCTTTTGAACACATTTCTTACTTACATTGTTTGATTTTTTTTTTTTAGGAAAGCAAATTTTAAATTTAGCCATACTCACCCCCATCCCCCATCAAAAACTAGAATGATGGGCAAGTTTTCCTGTTAGCTTTTTACAAGAAAAATATTCCTTTATTGAGTTATATTTATATCTGCTCAAAACTTGTCCTTTGCCTGCAGGTTTGATAAGTATCATTGCTCATTATCCCCACTTTTATTACCTCTGAAGACAAATATTTTTTGATTATGTGATTGGGTGGTTAGTATTGACAGAGCAGGTGATACTATTTCAGTGTCTGGACTGTGATGTTGTCATCTAAAGGCTGTCCCAATGAAACAGTGACATTAACCTTAAGTATAATTTTGGAATGAGATACCTTAATAACTTCCAAATACCACTGAATTAATCACTGAAAATAGAATGAATATGCAACACATAATGACATAAAATTGTAATTTTATGTTGAAAAATCAAATATAAAATTAACATTGACAGAGTAGACCTAATTGAAATTATACAAGAGACAATCTGTATGTCATTCTGTGTTGGGCATTCATACTATTTGCAGTGATTAGTTCAGTGATACTTGGAAGTTATTAAGGTATCTCATTTCAAAATTATACCAGAGACAATCTATATGTTATTCTGTGTTACACATTTATGCTATTTGTAGTGATTGGTTCAGTGATATTTGGAAGTTATTAATGTTTCTCATTATAAAATTATACCAGAGACAATCTGTATATCAAACTGTGTTACACATTCATGCTATTTGTAGGGATTGGTTCAGTGATATTTGGAAATTATGAGGATGCAAGTTTTATTCATTTATTTTTTTCTTTATATGTTGTGTTTAATTTAGCCTAATTCATTTTTTTTCTGTTGATAAAGAATCCAGACATAGAGTATAGAGTCAAAATATTTGGATTTTTACTATTGAATGTTTTCTTTTATTAAATTTCGTAATGGAAAGGCAGTGCAGTCCAAGAAATTATTTATGATAGGCTACCTTATATGATTCTTGAGTGATATAATATGACTGAATTCTGAGAAAACTAGCACCTATTTAATCAAGTTGAGAATACAAAACTAATTTTGATAAAAAGAAATCTGACATAATACACTATTCAAAAGAAAAGGAAATATTATTAGGGCTACAATTGGGACCATCAGAGGAGATGGAGTGAATAATCAATGTATATCCAAAAAGAACACTGGTGTAATTTTGTCAAAATATTGGGGGAGGGGGTGGTGGTGGCAAAGTTGCAAATAATACTCCCAAGTCAAGTGAAAATGAAAAAAAGAGCCATACAGTACCATAAAAGCAAAGGTTGCCTATACTTATACTAGATAAAATGATCTAGTTCTGTGGATGCTTGAATTATTGGTAAAAATTTACAATTGCTACTCTTGATAAGGAGATGTTAAGAAAACAATTCTTACTTTCAAATATGTATAATGATCCTAGTTAACATATTATCCAAGGGGAGAACTTTTTTCCTCAAGTCTTTCCCCTTTTTTCCTTCTTTTTCAAACTTAAAAGAAAAAAATTACAATTTTTGCCATACTCTCAATGCAATGTGTAAATCTTTTGAAATTGCTGCTATAAATTGATTTTTTATAGATAGCATTCATCTTGGTCATTGTTAATTTGGTTTTTTTAATGATAGATAAAGCAGTGGCAAAAATACAAAATATTGCTATAAACATACATATACATACATAGTATATACTCCCACCCCCTAATGTGCAAATATATATCCAAAATTGTATTCTGAACCTAAATATAACCAAATGAACAGTACCCCAACCCCTGAATATATCCAAATCAGGGTATATATTTGCTTGTCAGGGGGGTGGGGGCAAAATTTATTTGTGATGTGAAAATTTATTTGTTATGAAGGTTATATTTAGAATCAGAATGCAATTTTGGTTATATATTTGCACAGGACATCCACCACATGGCTGATATGGGAGTAAGTTCATTTGTGATGCAAATGGATGTTATATTTAGATTGAAAATACAATTCTAGGCATATACTTGCACATTAGGGGGGTGGGGGTATATATTTTGTGAATATAGGTTCTTAGAAATTCATGAATTTCTTAGAAAAACTGGAAAAACAAGGAAAGAAGTGAAGATAAAGGCTCTCCCCCTGCAAAATGTGTTAACTAGGATTATTCTGCATATTATGGAGTAAGAATTGTCTTTTTAATATGTTTTCTTATGTCCAACAGGACTCCTAGGCTTAAAATACTAGTTGGCTAATTTAAAGATTTGTATATATATATACACTGTCAACTGGTAAAAACTTACAATTGCTACTCTTGATAAGGAGACATGTTAAAAAACAATTCTTACTTTCAAATATGTATAATAATCCTAGTTAACATATTATCCAAGGGGAGAACATTTATCCCCAAGTCTTTCCTCTTTAGTCCTTCTTTTTCCAACTTAAAAGAAAAGGAATTTCTATTTTTGTATGCTCTCAGCACAATATGTAAATCTTTTGAAATTGCTGCTATAAATTGTTTTTTATAGATTGCATTCATCCCAGTCATTGTTAATTCCATTTTTTTTTAATGATAGATAAAGCAGTGGCAAAAGTGGCAAATTTGTATTTTTTTCACCATTTTCAATCATTAAAAAAATTATTATACCACCACCCCCCACCCCTAATGTGCAAATGGGATACCACCAGATGGCTAAGTTGACAGGTAAAAATTTACAATTATGTAGCCTAGGATATGTTTATCTTAGTTTTTATAGGATGTTTGAAGAAACTAAACTTCAGCTGCTGGGACTGGGGTCTGGAAGGAAATTTCTACCCTGCACCATATTAAATTAAGCCCCTGCCAAAGAAGTGTTCAGCCACTGAGCAATGTAAGTAGCCTATGGCTCTGAGAGGTGGGTCTACATTGTAGATAGTCTAGACTAGCTAGTCTTCAAGGGGATCACAGCCTAGGCTAATTAAACTGTTTGGAAAAATTATATGAATCCAATGGTTAACTAATTTCTAGCTGGTATAACAGAAACTTTACAGTGATTAGCTGTCCAGCTAATTTCAGGCTAGATTAACAAAGATCTGTGGATGATTCTGGTGGAACAGGTAGACCTAGGGTAAAAAGCACAAACATATTAATTCCTAGACTTTACAAAAATGTATCTATCATCAAAAAGTCCCTAATTATCACCTGAATCACAATTATGGGTTAAGTTGACCAGAAAATATGAGCCTGAGTTTTTCTATTCAGTTAAGTTTATCTTTAAACAAGTAACAGTTTGTCTGACTGAAGTCGCTAATAATCTTGAAAATTAAGATAGGGGTTTAAAGATGACTTTTGTGCCAAGAGTGACCCAGGTAATTCTCTTGAATAGCATTTAAATGCCACTATTGAAGTTTAGTATATCTAAACAAGTTAAAAGTATACAATCATTCTTTTTATTGCGCTATCTTATTACATTGTTTTATTTACTAATATTTAATAATAGATGGTGGTGCGCGGTGAATTCGACAATTATGATCCAAACCAAAGAGAACAGAAATCTTAATAGGCGTAAGTATGTACTGACAAGTATAATAATAAAATATGTTTACACTTGAAACTGTTTGAGAGGAAAAATCCAAATATTGGAGCAAAACTAGGTTGGGGGGGGGGGGGGGTAAAGGAGGGCTGGATTTATGTATGCTACCAAGGCCAGATTTATGTCTCTGGTGCCCCAGGCCCCAACTCTTTTGGCAACCCTAGACCCAAGCAATATACGGGGAAAATCCTGAAAATTCGGGGATAGTGGAATTCATGAACAGAAGGCAACTGATAAGCTATTAGCCAAAAGTAATGCAAGAGAGAGGTGATACCAAGCTCTCAGCTACAATTCTTGGGAGCTATCTGACAGTTTATAAGTGGCTACGGAATTCCTATGTTGTTTTTAAAATCACTTTTCTGTGAAGAGGAAGCGCAGCAGCAAAGTGCACCTGGTACTCTGACGATAAATCACATCAGTCCAGTTTTTGATAAAAAAAAATAGGTCAGTGCTTTTTTTTTCGATCCCTCTGCATTGTGCGCTCCTAGGCCCTGATCTAGCGGGCGTATGCGTAAATCCTAGTTTGTACACAACTATTACAGAAATTTACTGCAGAACCAAGCTGTCTGGGGCTCACACTTCTGCGCATGTTCATCTTCCAGCCCAATTAATTCAAAGCTTCATTCTTCATCCCCTGCACACTGCACATGAAGTTCTGTTATAAGCTCTATAACCTTATATAATTTCTTAATCCACAATGGCCTGACATAGCATAAAGAAAGAAAAACGAGCAAAAATGGGGTTTTTAAAGGCCAAATGAAAATACTGAAAAAACACAACAAAGCGAATATTTCGATAGGACAAACGCCTCTCTTCTTCAGCGCGAAACGAAAACATATAATCAATGCCAGTGCCAAAGAACAAACCAACAAATAAAACGCGGAAAGTCAATGTGAATGTGAAAAAAAAAAAAAATGGAAAAAAACGAAAAATCAAAAGATGAATAAAAATCAATAAAAGCCAAAAAATTTTAAGAATTAAAACCAAATACCTAACAACAATAAAAGTGAGTCATTCACCAATATCCGTGATTTGCAAAGAAATTCAAAATTGAACCGCCATCGACGGATACTAGCGAATAACTGTTATTATGTATATATAACACTATATATGTACACTACACTATATATGTATATAACACTATATAGGTATATTTCAACATATGTTGAATATATGTTCAACATATGTAAGAAAACTAAAAAAAACTAGTTTTTTTTACAAAAGTAAAAAAACTTCAACATATGGTTAAAAATCTCATTTAGTGCTTATAGTAGTTCATTATTTAGAAACTCAGAAAGGTGATAAGAGTGAATTTGGTAATTATAGAGGCATTAGCCTGGTCTCTGCAGGTAGCAAATTACTTAGTAATATGATAGTTCTTAGACTGAGAGATGCTTAGACGAAGTTTTAAAAGAAGAACAATGCAATTCTAGTCAACCAAATTTTTCACTCTTAGGTTAATATTGAGAAGTGCCTGAGATATAAACCACCTTTAGTCCTCACTTTTATAGATTATTAGGAAGTGTTCGATTCTGTTGATAAAAGAGATTTAGTGATGTTCTTATCCTTGTATGGTATACCAAACAAATACATTTAAGCGATTATTGGCATGTTCGAGAATAACACTGCCGCCGTTAAGGTAGGAAATGAGGTCAGCAGCTGGGTTTCATATTAAATTAGGTGTTTAGCAGGGTTGTGTTCTATCCCTCTTTATATGGATCCTTTTGATAGAATTAGTCCTAAGGAGCACAGGAAAGGCAATGTGAGATCATAGAATTAACTGGAGAAGAAAAACTTCCCCATTGAAGATTATGCTGATAATTTAAGCATCCTAGATGTAAGTATGGGCAAAATGAATTAAGTTTTAGAGATTTGGCGAGTTCAGGGTGCAAGAATTGTTTTAAAAATTAATGTTAAGAAGACTAAATCGATGAGGCTAGGTATAAGTGAAGATGAAAAGGTGATGTTGGATAAGGAAAAGGTTGATTGAGTGGACAGGTTCACTTACCTTGGTAGTATTATTAGTGAAGACGATGGGAGCAGTGAAGGGGTTAAAAGTGGAATAGCCAAGTGTCAGGATTTTTTTTTTACAGTTGAAAAAAGCTTGGAAGTATAGGAAGATAAGTCTACGAATCAAGATTAGAATATTGGAAGCTACAGTGATGACAGTGGTCAAATATGGTTCGGAAGCATGTGTGCTCCGAAAAATGGAAGAAGATTTGCTAGATGTTTTCCAGAGAAATTACCTACGGACTGTTTTGGGTACCCAGTTGACGGACCGTATTTCAAACAGTATGCTGTATGAAGAGTGTGGCTCAATCCTGTTTCATTTGGCTATAATGAGAGAAAGGTTGAGATGGCTAGGGTACGTTCTGCGGATGAAAATGACAGATTGCCGAAGATCGTTCTTGTCGGCCAACTGTCCAGGGCTAAGTGGAAAAGAGGGTCATTAGCGTTTGGGGTGGTAGGATGTCGTAAGGAAAGATTTAAGGGAAATTGGAACTTCCTGGGAGGGTGTAAAGAATGAGGCTTTGAGTAGATTAGGATGGAGGAGGAGCGTGCGTAGCTCTCTTGGCCCCAGCTGGCTTGGTGTTGCGGCATGTTTTTAGTAGTAGTTGCTTATATATATATATATATATATATATATATATATATATATATATATATATATATATATATAATATATACATATATACATATATATATATATATATATATATATATATATATATATATATATATATATATATATATATATATATATATATACATATATATAATATATATATATATATATATATATAGATATATATATATATATATATATATATATAATATATATATATATATATATATATATATATATATATATATATTATATATATATATATATATATATATCATATAATATATATATATATATATATATATATATATATATATATATATATATATATATATATATATATATATATATATATATATATATATGTGTGTGTGCGTAATATTTGTGTCATATATAATATTTATGTTTCAAATGATATAGAATTCCTTAGAAATCGTTGAGAAAAAAAAAAAAAAAATCATGGGATTATAGTTTCTCACTGTATAAATAGTCAAAAAGCTTTCGGCGAGACTTTATTAAAGTCTTCATTAAAAACAACTAGTGCCATTTGCAGTGCAGTCAAATAAACCTTAAATAAGTTTAAATGAAAAACAATTATGAGGTAATGCAAAGGGTGAAAGCTGAGCGCTTATTTCTGTACAACAATATCTACAGGCATATGAATATATAAATACCAAATTCTAAGTAAAATCTCATGTTACGTTTACCACGTTTTTAGTGCAGTGCTTGATATGACTTACCACTTTCCTGGACAAATTTTTATTTTTCGGGGTGATTGTTAAACTGATGTTGCATTTTTTTGTTTATGATAATTTTTTCTCTGTCTAATCGAAGGTTTTTTCTTTAAGTATTGATTTATGTATAAATCACGATATTTTAAAAATTAACGCGATTTTTCTTTCACCCTGTTAAAATTTCCTTGGCGGGGAATTTGTTAATTAGCGATTTTGTTTGGAGCGAACTATCTATGTATATATGCAAAATATCCGCTTTTGTTAATGATGTTAACTTGGACTATATAATCAGACCACATTATTTTGACTTCATACAAATAATTTTCTTTTTAGTTAAAAAGTTCGACCCCACTGCTTTTACTATTACTATATGTTTTTACTATTACTTTACTAATAGGCCATATATAAAAGATCATATTAGAGATTAATTGAAGGTACTGTTGGGATATTTTGATGACATTGCATCTTCTTCTTCTTTTTTTTGGATTCTTCTTCTTCTTATTTTGACTATTTTCTTCTTCTTCTTGTTTGAACAATTACAGATACGCTTTTGTATAATATCATCAAAGGAATCGAATTCCAGCGGGTTGTTGCAGCTGAGATTGAATCCTTCGTTCTGTATAACCAAGCAGGGATCAATCCCATCGCCCTACTGCACGACAAGGAAAATGATTGTTTTCTAATTTCCGTTAATCCTTTACTAGGTTGCAGCTACCGCTGCAACCACAATACGTTGTATTTTGTCAAAATCTTGACCCCTCTAAAAATTTAGCCTTTATGGTCTCTATATGTCTGTATTTCTTAGTTCATTTATTTGTATCTTTTTTAGCTTGATGCTATCGACCTTGATACGGAATATGAAAATACAATTGAGGGAAATTTAAGGAAGTGTCTTGGTCATTTTTCAGTAAGTCCTATTAATTATGAGTTGGATATGTTTTTTATAGGATAGTCTAAATGTAAGCGTAGATGTAGACGAAAGGGAAGGAAGAATTCAGTCATAGGAAGAGCGTCAAATTAGCTCAGGCAGATATGAATAAGAAGGAAAAGTCATATACGCAAAGAGGGGGAGAAAAAATGTAATCAAAATAAAAAGAGAAATAAATTAAGACAGAGGTAAAAGAGTATAGAAAGTGAAACGGAGATAAAGTAAGAGTGAAAGTGGGACCGAGATGAAAAGGGAGACAAAGTGAGTCAAAGCTATTGAGAGAAAGCTAATCAAAGAGTGAAAAAGAGACTGAGACTACTTGTTCTGTGCTATCAGGTAAGGTTTAAAAACTCTAAAACAACAGACACACAGTGCTTCCATTAGAAAAAAGAAGTGATTTTTGTTGTTGTTTAAAGTGGGGGACAGTGAACCACCACTATTGACGTCACATTTGAAGGGTTTTAGACTTCTTTTCGAAATTATTTTTTTTTGAATGAGAAGTTTGGGTTTAGTTGAATTAAAAAAAATTCGAACTATTCGGAAATACAGTTATGAAAATTTTCCAAATAAATGTCAATTGGGAAATATTTTTCGCTCGACAGTTCCTTAATAAACTGCTTTTGATTTTCGGTTGCTATAGACTGTTCCTTTAGTCCTATAAACAGCCTGTAAATAGTTAAATTTTGCCAGATATATTTCAATGTAAGAAAAAAATGTTTCTGAAATGTATTCTCCGACAATTACTTTTTAAATGGTGTGCTTTTTTAAATGGCGATTTGACGTCATCTTTGAAGGGTTTTAGACTCTTTTTCGAAATTTCATATTTTTTTGGAATTATAAATTACTCTTTAGTCGAATCTGAAAAACAACAATTTCAAACTATTGAAAGATGTAGTTATAACCTATTTCCAAAGAAATATCAATCAACAAATATATGTACTTCGACTGTTACTTTAAAAGCCATTTTTGGACTTTGGGTTACTTCAGGCCGTCTCTTGCTCTGTACTAGGTCGTGGCTGGAATAATGATGTTGCTGATTGGCAAATATTTTCCTGCGGTTAAAACATACGATTTTTGATTATTGACGATTGTTCATTCAATTGACAATATTGCTGATGGTAACATGATGGTTAATGGTAAAAATAAATTATTAAAATGGTAGTTTAAATATTTACGGCCTGATTCAGGTCCCTCGGCAAAAATTCAATATTACAATTGAGTTCCTAGGAATTAACTGTACTCTGCTAGAAGTACTAGTTGTTGGAGAGAAGTTTTTGATGGAATTCTAGAGAAAAATAAAAAACTCGAAGAGTAAAAATGAAGCTAGCTATTTTTTTTGATAAAGAAATAATAATGGAAAATTTCATTCTTTTACAATTTCGTATTTTAGTTTAATGCTTGTTATTAAGTTTAAAGTGCTATTTTAAGTTTCACTTAAAATTTAACGTTGACATATAGTGTTCCACTTTTTAAATAAAACGTCCCACTAAAGTCCCAATTAATGTGTTTCCACGAATTGTTAGTAAAAAAATTTGTTTAGTTAACTGTTGCGTTTCATGGAACCTGACAGACAATTATTAGGAACAACTGGAAGTATGGAACTGCCTTTTGGTCTATTGATCTAAGGTGTTAAATTCCAAATGCAAGACTCATGTGGTTTCGAAGGAACAGGGAAAATATCGAATATACAAAATCTGATATATTGCTCATATATGTTAATTTAAATTGGAATAAGTGTCTTGATTATTGAGTCAAGGTCCCACGGACTTTCGTTTGTCAACAAAATCCTTATAAACAGTCCATTCACTAAACAAAACAGCTTCGATTATTCCAGCTGTGTGAATATGCCTACAATGTATTCAATTAAAAAAAAAATCAAAAAGGGTTGAAATTGGATTTTAGGTGCAAAAAGTAAAGCAAAAAGAAGAGGAATATCGTCATAGAGAATTGTAGAATTTCAGTATAACTATAATAGAAAAGTGTTGCGTCTACTATTCATGGTCAGTTCTTAGTTCTTTATTTAACAATAAAAAAACATAAACAAAAAACTACTTCAACACAATCTCCCCCATAAGGCTCCATGGCCGGGAAAGAACAGGGGAGAAAATAACCAACACCAAAAAAAATATAAACAAAATCCAAAAAATCCAGTCGCCCGCCTTAATAATTCCCAAAATGACAAGCTAGGCAGGGGGTAGCGCATGGTTTCACCACCTCAAATAAACATCTAACTCAATCCAGAAACATCAACTCCAAGGGAAACCGGAAAAAAACTTAATTACTAGCTAGAAATTCTCTAACATAATTTTTGAACATACCAAATGAGTGGCAGCTTCGTGCAGACACAGGGAGCGTGTTCCAAACCCTGTTGCAAGTTGTCAGAGGGTTGAAGTCAGACCTTACTGATGGAGTATGAACAATCTGTAAATTGCTGGAAGTGCGGAGATGATAAGTCGATTGATCAGAAACAAAAGATATATTATTACATAGAGCAGCAGGAAGATGGCCGTGTAACTGTAAAAAAATGAAAAAAGAACAAGAAAGAAAATAGAGAGATTTCAAATCAAGCAAGCGTTTAAGTGAAGATCGGTTAGTTTCCTTAATAAGAGTCCTTGCTTTATCAAAAAGTTTTGAAAAAGGCATCAGAGACGAGGGAAAAGTTGACATCCAAATAACAGAACAATATGAAACATAAGACTGAACTAGGCTGTAGAACAAGATTTTAAGAATCGACCCTGGAAATAGGTGCATGAGCTTTCTAAGGATTCCATGACTCCTGAAGACTTTCATTTTAATCAGGTCAATATGATGATCGAAGGAAAGATTTTCGTCGAGCAAGATGCCTAGGAATCGAACGCAACGATCCCTAGGTGTACTTAGAGAACCTCTAAATACGTGCATTTCATTTAAGTCAGGGCAAGCCTTTGAGACTCTGGAGAAAATGAGAAAACATAACTTCGCGACATTTAAGGCAAGATAATTTACATAAAACCATTAGATAACTCTTTCAAAAAGGTCTTTCATCTTTGAACGAAGATCAGACTCAGTTCCACCAGCTGTGCCAAGAGTACTTTCATCATCAAAAGCAATAAGTGCATCCGGTAAGGACGAACTCCTGTCACAATTAGTGACGGGTGCTCGTTGACAAAGACGACAGAAAATGGTAGGTTTTAAATTTTGAACCGCATTAATAAGGTCATTGATGTAGACTAAAAAGAGTATTGGCCCAATGACGGATCCTTGTGGAACGCCAAACTCTATTCCAGAAGGGTTAGAAAAGTGCAGATCAACAGAGATGACTCGACCAGATAAATATGATAGAAACCAAGAATAAGCATTCCCTCTTATACCAATATGGGACAGTTTCCAAAGAAGAATCTTGTGTGTTAATGAGTCGAATGCTTTTCGTACATCGAGAAAAAGAGCAGCAGGTATCAGACCAGAGTCAAAAACTGAATGTAAATAATTCAAAAGAGTTGCGCATGCATGCTCAGTTGAGTACTTCACCCTAAAACCAAACTGAAAATCATGAAAATGTGTTTAGAATTAAGAAAATCAAGAAGTTTGACTAAATACTGATAAAAGACATATGGGACGATAATTTGCAGGATCATTCCTGGATCCACCTTTTAAAAGAATAATAATGCGAACACGCTTTAAAGCACTTGGGAAAACACCATTTTCAAAGAAAAGATTGCTAAGTCTTGTGAGGGCAGAAACGATGACAGGAAGAATAAACTTGACAACCTTAGTCGGAATACGGTCTAGGCCAGAAGATGAAGAACCCCTCAACCCATTGACAATTCTGGCTATTTCAGCTTCAGAGGCAGGCTTCAATGTCATTGATTTAGGACAAGGCGGTCCAAGGTAAGACCTAAAGTCAGGTAGAGAAGAAGAAGGACTTATAGCAGAGGCTGTAGTTTTGCCAATATTAGCAAAATAGGAAGTAAACGCATCTTGAACTTTTAGCTCACCCTCTACATTTTCGCATTCCATCACAATACCTGTAGGGGCAGAAGGAGGCAGAAAAGATGGCCTGATAACAGAATTGATTACTTGCCATGTCTTCCTAATGTCTTTAACGCACGCAGATAATTTTCTTAATAAAATAACGATTTAACGTTTCGGCAAAGCGAATTGTAAACTCTTCTATAAGCTTTGAAAAGTTGAAGTCGAGAATGGCTTAGAGGACTTGTAAGCCTTCCAAAGATTGTTTTTCTTCCTCCAACTTTAAGGAGTCCCGGAGTCATCCAAGGATTCAAATGGGTTGTTCTTTTCGATGCCGGATTCGACTGGGAACGCATCACATGCATCCAAGGTAACTTCTTTCAAAGAACCATAAAACGAATTAAACAAAAAAATCTATATCAGATTCATTTTCAGAAATACTCCACAAACAACTCGCCAACCGTGACCTAAGAAGATGCAAACCCTGATCATTAAATTTTAAAGAGGAAAAACCAGTTCCTTGGCTCCTCCTAGCCAACGGATCGGAAAATCATACGTGGAAAAAAACAGGAAAATGGTCTGAGATATCACTCGTCAATACAGATTTTTGCACCAAGGTCAACGATGAAAAGATGTTGTCAAGCAAAGAAGCAGTAGTGTTAGTAATGAGAGTTGGAATGCATGCAGAAGGTAATGTTCCACAAGCGAGCATTGTTGAAAGAAAATCCAAGGACAAGGATGACCTCCGGTCACACAAATTAAGGTTGAAGCCACCCATAACGACAAGTTCACAGGAATGAAGTTATATTGTTTGCAAAACCTCATCAAGAATCTGAAGGAAAGAGGAAACAGACCCACTAGGAGACCGGTATATATTACCAACAATCAAAGTCTTAGCTTGGGTTTTGATCTCAATAAATATGGATTCAAAAATTCTTTCTTCATTTCTTGACAGGTCACGTCTAACAGAGTTCGGAAGACATTCCGAAATATAAACAGCAAGGCCCCCTCTAGCCATCCTACTTCGATTTAGATATTCCATCTTTTACCCAGAGAGATGGAATAGAGATTCATTTTTCGAATTAAGGAAAGTCTCACAAAGACCAAAAAAATCAGGGGGGCCACTACGCACTATTTTTTTCAACCCAACAAACGAAGAACAAAGACCCTTTACATTAAGCTGAAGCACAGAGAAACTACCCTCTTCTTTTGGATACTTGATCTAAATCCGTTACATACTTACTACTAAGTGAAAAATGGGGATTTGATGGTGATTTATTAGATTGACCAACTGAATTATTAATCAAACTAAGAACATCTATTGGGTTATTTTTAAACTGAAGTAGTCACTCAACCAAGCAGGAGATGTCACCCGAACTAGAGTCAGACAAATTCAAATACTTACAAACTATGATCCATCACGTGCCATTCACCACCCAGCTTGGTATCTCCATAACAATGACATGTGGGCAGCAACTAGGCAAACAGAACGATGAACTCATTTTTCGAGACAAGTGAAACTGAAACACAAAAAATAAACGCCAAAAACAGAAAACTTGGATAAGAGAAAAACTTGTATACAAAATGAAAAACAATGAAAACATAACTAAACCTCACAACCAGGAGAAAAATTTATATATCTTAATCATGAAATCATCATTTGACACGATCTTCTCAGTTGGTGTCCGTTAGTTTGGGAGATTTTGCCAGAGGATTTGAGGAATGTTGGGGGCTTGGAGGAATTTCGTGAATTGTTAAAGAACCATTGTTTTGATGTGTATATTTTGGATGGATTATACTTTATTTTTAAATAAACCCAGTGTTATTTAAAGTAAAAGAGAGTAGTTTAAAGATAATCGATCATCATCCAGTTGTTGAAATGTAACTTTTACATCTTTTTATTCATGTTTGGCTTCTATATTGTAGCACAGTGGAGTGATGCTCTGCTTGGTAATACGGGGCCCAGGATTTGATACCCACCGTAGTAAATTTGGGCGACAAGCTCGCTAGACCCAGCAACTGAAATGCCTATTCAACGCCCTATGCGCCCGCAATAATTCTGGAGGATCTTCATCCTTTATCCTTGGTTTCTGTATTTACATCTTTCTGTATATATTCCTAATTTGCTTCCTATATTAAATTTCTAAAATTCTTCTTAAAATTCTTCAAGTATGTTGGAAATTTGATGATGAACTTCAAGTGTACCAGATTTTACTGATCTGGAATAGCTTCATATTTTTTATGGTACCCTTCTGTTAAAGAATCGGGCAAAGTACCAAAGTATTGATAATTGGACGTCATATAGGTAGTAGGTAATAGGACGTCATCTGTGGGAAATTCTTCCGCCTTGGACACTTATGTGGTATTGTCCTAGCTTATATTATTCGAAAAATGATGTGAATCTCACAAGACTTTTTTCAGCTTCTTTGAACATGGGTGCCCATAGACTGGATTTTAGGGGGGGCTTACCCGGTCTAATCGGCACTTCCAGTGCTGAATAATTGAAATCTCAAGACAAAATATCATAGGCAGCGCTATAGCGATGCCTAAGTAAAGAGTGATGTGGGCACAATATTTGTTCTTTTTAGACCAGGGCACTTCTTATAAAAAAAATGTCATAGGAACTTCAAAAGAGCTCATGAAGGGGAACCAGATCCCCCTCCCCCACGTCAATCACTTCCCCAAGCACATCCAATCACAGTTTCGAGATAGGCATTTTGTTTCAGTTTAATTTTAAGGTCCGGAAATAATGACTTTGAGAATGACAACCCCTCCCCCCCCACAACGCTCAGGGCGAGGGTTGTAAGTTATGCCCTGTGGGGATATAAGGTTTTTTAAAGAAAGGGTGGTTGTATAGACCTCACAGGGGGCTCATTTGATTGGTAATCAGAAGTTCTGCTGGCCTTTTTAACAGTCAAAAGTGATTGGAGGTCATTAAGCCCCTCCCCATACACCAATCATTTCCCCAAACACATTCAATCATAATTTTGAGATATCCTTTTTGTTCAGTGTAGTTGAAAGGTCCAGAAAATATGTCTTTGAGGATACCCCCCCCCCCATATAGCCCTCAGGTCAAAGATTGTAAGTTATGCCCGGGGTCATATAAGGTTCTTATAGAAATTAATTAAAAAGAATTTTTCCACAAAATAAGTTTTTCAAAGAAAAGTAAAGAACTCCATTAAACAAAAAATTAGCAAAAATAAAATCAAATAATCTATCAAGCGTGAAACTACCACAAATCAGCACCGATAAATAAATGAAACCCAAAATGAACAGAAATTACAATAAATAACCGAGTCAAACTCAAAACGAGCAGAAATTAACATAAGTTGGGCTCAAAACCCCTACGCCTTCCCAAGGCCAGAACATAATTTGCACTTTACTGAAAAAAATACAAATGAATGTGCATTGTCAGTTTAATATACATATACTGATATTTAGTAATCAAATGTTAGTATTGTTTGATTTATTGAAGTTATAAAAGTAAAAACATTTATATTTTTTTCAGTAAAGGGCAAATTATAATCTGGCCTACAGATTATAATTACTTTTCTTTGAAAAACTTATTATACTTTTCTTTTCTTTGAAAAACTTATTTTGTGGAAAAACTTTTCTTTAATTAATTTCTGTTCGTTTTATATTGACATATTCTTTTCAGGGATAAAGAAAATAATACTTTAAATCTTTTCGTTTTTTAAGAATTTATAGTTTGGCCTGCTATTTGTATGCTGGAGAAAAATTTTCAGCAATTTTTAACAACATACAGCCTCTTAAAAATCCGGACACAAATAGCAGTGTTTAATTAGTTTCATGCCTCCTCTAGTTGATGTGAAATGGAAAACTTGACACCATTCGCAACAAATTTGTTTACTTTCTTTGATAGCTTGGATACACTTACGCTATTTTGATCTGGTTAAATTATAAGAGCACAAGCAGCCCCGAAGGTTTGAACATAATACCCTCAGTCGTTCTTGGGATGCTGCTGAGATGCCTTATTGGGAATTGGCATTAACACAGTGCATTTTGATTCAATCTTATGGCAACATTTAGTTTTTAAACATAAAGTCAAATGGGAGGGTGGGCGTGGGAGGGGGATTAGTTTCACTCCAATCACTTTCGACTATTAAAAAGGGCATAAGATCTTTCTATTTTCAATCGAATGAGCCCTTTTCGAAGTTCCTACGACAACTCCTTCGATACAAAGTGCCCTGGTCTAAACAACAACAACAAAAAATAATACATTATACCCACATCGATCTTTACTATAAAAATGTCATGCCTTCCAATCACTTTCGACTATTAAAAAGGGCACTAGGCATTTCGATTTCCAACCGTATGAGCTCTTTCTCAGTTTCTACGACAACACTTCCTATAAACACCTTATATGCCCCCATGGCATAAATTACAACCCTTACCCTAAGGGCTGTGAGGGTGATTGTCACCCTCTAAGACCTAATTTCCAGAACTTTCAACTATGTTAAATAAAATGGCTATCTCAAAATTTCGATTGGATGTGTCTGGGAAAATGGTGGGCGTGAGAGGGGCGTTAGTCTTTCTCCAATCACTTTCAACTATTAAAAAAGGCACTAGCCCTTTCAATTTCCAATCAAATGAGCCGTTTTGAAGTTTCTACGACAACGCTTTCAATAAAAACCTTATATGCCCCCAGGGGATAACTTACAAACCTCGCCCTGAGGGCTGGGGGGGGGGTTGTCATTCTTAAAGATCTAATTTCCAGAACTTTCTACTACGTTGAACAAAATGGCTATCTGAAAATTTTGATTAGATGCGTTTTGGGGAATGGTGGGCGTGAGAGGGGAGTTAGTTACCCTCCAATCACTTTCAACTATTAAAAAGGGCACTAGCCCTCTCAATTTCCAATTGAATGAGCCCCTTTTGAAGTTTTTACGACAACTCTATCATTAAAAATCTTATATGCCCCCAGGGCATAACTTACAACCTTTGCCCTGGGGACTCTGGGGGGTTTGTCATTCTTAAATACATAATTTCCAGAACTTTCAACTACGTTGAACAAAATGGCTATCTCTAAACTTTGATTGAATGTGTTTGGGGAAATGGTGGGCGTGACAGGGGGGTTAATTACTCTCCACTCAATTTCGACTATTAAAAAGGGCAATTTCAATTTCCAATCAAATGAGCCCCTTTTGAAATTTCTATAACAGTTTTCTATATAAACCTTATATACTTACAACCCTTGCACTGAGGGGCTCTGATGGAGTCGTCATCCTAAAAGACCTAATTTCCTGAACTTTCGACTACGTTGAACAAAATGGATATCTTAAAATTTTGATTGGATGTGTTTGGGGAAATGGTGGGCGTGAGAGGGGGGTTAGTTGCCCTTCAATCACTTTCGACTATTAACAGGACACTAGCCCTTTCAATTTTCAATTGAATGAGCCCTTTCTGATGTTTTTGCAACATCGCTTTCTATAAAAACTTTACTTGCTCCCAGGGCATAACTTACAACCCTTGCCCTGAGGGTTGTGGGGGGAAGGGTTGTCATCCTTAAAAACCTAATTTCCAAAACTTTCAAATACGTTGAATAAAATGGCTGTCTAAAAATTTTGATTGGATGTGTTTGGGGAAAAGGTGAGCGTGAGAGGGGGGTTAGTTGCCCTCAAATCACTTTCGACTATTAAAAAGGGCACTAGCCCTTTGAATTTCCAATCGAATGAGCCCTTTTTCAAGTTTCTACGACAACGCCTTCTATAAAAAACGCCTTCGATAAAGATTTCAATAAAAACCTTGTATGCCCCCAGAGCATTACTTATAAACCTTGCCCTGAAAACTGTGGGGGGAGTGTCCTGCTCAAAGGTATAATTTCCTGAACTTTAAACTGTATGGAACAAAATGGCTATCTAAAAATTTTGATTGGATATGTTTGGGGAAATGGTGGGCGTGGAAGGGGTGTTAGTTGCCTTCCCATCACTTGAGACTATTAAAAAGGACACTAGCCATTTCAATTTCCAATCGAATGAGCCCTTTTTGAAGTTTCTACGACAACGCGTTCTATAAAAACCTTATATGCCCCCAGGGCATAACTTACAACCCTTGTCCTGAGGGCTGTGGGGGAGTATCCTCCTAAAAAATATAATTTCTATCTGGGAATTCACAACACTGAACAAAATGGCTATCTAAAAAATTTGATTGGATGTGTTTGGGGAAAAGGTGGGCGAGAGAGGGGGGCTAGTTGCCCTCAAATCACTTTCGACTATTAAAAAGGGCACTAGACCTTTGAATTTCCAATCGAATGAGCCCTTTTTCAAGTTTCTACGACAACGCCTTCAATAAAAACTTATATGTCCCCAGGGCATAACTTATAAGCCTTGCCCTGGAGAATGTGGGGGGGGGGGGGAGTGTCCTGCTCAAAGGTATAATTTCCTGAACTTTAACTGCGTGGAACAAAATGTCTATATAAAAATTTTGATTGGATGTGTTTGGGAAATGGTGGGTGTGGAAGGGGTGTTGGTTGCCTTCCAATTACTTTCGACTATTAAAAAGGGCACTAGCCATTTCAATTTCTAATCGAATGAGCCCTTTTTGAAGTTTCTACGGCAACGCTTTCTATAAAAACTTTATATGCCCCCAGGGCATAACTTACAACCCTTGTCCTGAGGGCTGTGAGGCGGCTGTCATCCTCAAAGACCTAATTTACAGAACTGAAGACTACGTTGAATAAAATGGCTATCTCAAAATTTTGATTGGATGTGTTTGGGAAAAAGGTGGGCGTGAGAGGGAGGTTAGTTGCCCTCCAATTACTTTCGACTATTAAAAAGGGCACTAGCCCTTTGAATTTCCAATCAAATGAGCCTTTTTTGAAGTTTCTACGACAACGCCTTCTATAAAAACCTTATATGCCCCCAGGACATAACTTACAACCCTTGCCCTGAAGGCTGTGGGGGAGTGTCCTCCTCAAAAAAATATTGGAAATCAACTACGCTTAACAAAATGGATATTTCAAAATTTTGATTGGATGTATTTGGGGGAATGATGGGCTTGGAGGGGGGGCTAGTTGGCCTCCAATCACTTTCGACTATTAAAAAGGGCACTAGCCCTTTGAATTTCCAATCGAATGAGCCTTTTTTGAAGTTTCTACGACAACGCCTTCTATAAAAACCTTATATGCCCCCAGGATAACTTACAACCCTTGCACTGAAGGCTTTGGGGGAGTGTCCTTCTCAAAAACATAATTTCTATCTGGAAATCAACTACGCTGAACAAAATGGCTATTTCAAAATTTTGATTGGATGTGTTTCGGAAAATGGTGGGCGTGGAAGGGGTGTTAGTTGCCTTCCAATCACTTTCGACTATTAAAAAGGGCACAAGCCACTCCAATTTCCAATTGAATGAGCCCTTTTCGAAGTTTCTACGACAACTTCTTCGATACGAAGTGCCCTGCTCTAAATGAAAAGAATAATAAATGATACATTGTGCCAACATCGTTCTTATATGCCCTCAGGGCATAAATTAAAACCCTTGCTCCAAGGGTTGTGGGGGAGTGTCCTCCTCAAAAATCATATTTCTATCGAGAAATCAACTACGCTGAACAAAATGGTTATCTCAAAATTTTGATTGGATATGTTTGGGGGAATGATGGGCTTGGGGCGGGCTAGTTGTCATCCAATCACCTTCGACTATTAAAAAGGGCACTAGCCCTTTAAATTTCCAATCGAATGAGGCTTTTTTGAAGTTTCTACGACAATGTCTTCTATAAAAACCTTATATGCCCCCAAGACATAACTTAAAACCCTTGCCCCGACGGTTGTGGGGGAGTGTCCTCCTCAAAAACATATTTTCTATCTGGAAATCAACTACGCTGAACAAAATGGCTATCTCAAAATTTTGATTGGATGTGTTTTGGGGGAATGATGAGCGTGGGGGGGGGGTGCTAGTTGCGCTCCAATCACTTTCGACTATTAAAAAGGGCACTAGCCCTTTGAATTTCCAATCGAATGAGCCTTTTTTGAAGTTTCTACGACAACTCCTTCTATAAAAACCATATATGCCCCCAGGGCATAACTTCAAACCCTTGCTCCGAGGGTTGTGGGGAGTATCCTTCTCAAAAACATATTTTATATCTGGAAATCAACTACGCTGAACAAAATGGCTATCTTAAAATTTTGATTGGATGTGTTTGGGGGAATGATGGGCGTGGGGGGGGCTAGTTGCCCTCCAATCACTTTTGACTATTAAAAAGGGCACTTGCCACTCCAATTTCCAATCGAATGAGCCCTTTTCGAAGTTTCTACGACAGCTCCTTCGATACGAAGGGCCCGGGTATGGAGGAAAAAAAAAAAAAAAAGAAAAGATAATACATTGTGCCAACATCGTTTTTTACTTAGGCAGCGGTATCGCGCGGCCTGTGATGGTGGTCATATAAACTTCAAAGAGGGCTAGTTGGATTGGTAATCAGAAGTTATGGTGCTCTATTTAAGAGTCAATTTGATCAGAAGGCAAATAGCCCCCCCCCCCCACACACGTCGTATTTACCAGAAATGCACCTGATAGAAATTTTAAGATTGCCTTTTGTTGTCGTAAAAACTTCGAAAAGGGCTCAGTCGGTTGGTAATTGAAAGGACTAGTGCCTTCATTAATAGCCAAAAGTGATTGGAGGGCAACCACCCCCTCACGCCCATCATTTCGCCAAACACTTTCAGTCAAAATTTCGAGATAGTTATTTTTTGACGTAGTTTAAAAGTCCAGAAATTATGTCTTTGAGGATGAGCCATCTCACAGTCCTCAGGGCAAGGGTTGTAAGGTATGCCCGAGGGCATTTAAGGTTTTTATGGAAACGGTGGTCGTATAAATTTTGGAGGGGGCTCATTGGATTGGAAATCGGAAGTTGATTAGCCATTTTTAGTAGTCAAATTTATCGGAAGGCAGCTATACCCCCCCTCCCCCTCAGGTCATATTTTCCCCCAATGCATCTGATAGAAATTTTAAGATAGCCATTTGTTCAAAAATAGTCCAAAGATCTCATAACACGGCCTCTGGGGTTGACACAACCCCCAGAGTATGGGGATAAGGGTTTTAAGTTATGCCCCGGGGTATGTAAGGTTTTTATGAAGAAGTGGTCTTGTGAACTCTAGAGGAGGCTCATTTGATTGGAAATGTATACTTATAGTTCCATTTTAAGAGTAAAGCGTGATGGAGGAAAAATAGCCCCCCCCCTCTCCCTGATATCCTTTTTTTCCCCAAACACATTCGATCGAAATTGTGAGACAGCCATTTTGTAGCCAATAGTCCAAGAGAATATAACAATTTCTTCAGTAATAAAATATAAACAATATTTAGGCGGACGTTGAACTAAATCAAAACAAACTATGATCATGTGAACTTTCAAAAGGTGACAAAGCAATATCTCAAGAACAATTTATATTATTAAGTTAGATCTTTAAGAGTAAGTTGTGGGGATTTTGAACTAGCCAGAAGGCACTATGTGTACACTTTTAGTACTACAACTATAGTTACTGTAACTAATGACGCTTAGAGTATTAAGGTGAAACTTCTAGGAAGTTATTAGGGGGCGTTTCAATTAAACGAAAAAACTGTATACATGCAGGTTTTCGAAAAGGCATATAAGCAATATCATAGGCAGCACCACTCTATAATAGCTAGAAATATGATTGAAATATTTAAAGAAGCTAATTCGATTCAAAATTAAAAGTTCTAGTGTCCTTTCTAAGAGTAAAAAGAGATTGGAGGGCAATCACCCCGTCTATATATATATATATATATATATATATATATATATATATATATATATATATATATAATATATATATATATATATATAGATATATATATATATATATATATATATATATATATATATATATATAGATATATATATATATATATATATATATATATATATTATAAATTTTACTGTTTCATTTTTAGCCTGATCATCAGCTTCATAACTACTTGCCAGAAATTCAGTGCCTGATTCGATTCTATGTTTGGAAAGTAAGTAGTTTATACTACTTTTTTTTAACCTTTTTAGAATTTCTTTTAGTTAGTTTCTTATTTATTTTCTTTAAATTTTCTTAGAATTGATTTTCTGAATTCGTTTATTTTAAATAGCTTTGAATTTTTTTGTCGGTTAAATCATGTCCTTGACTGGTTTCTTACATAAAGCTTTAATCGCTAATACTCCACAAACAAAATTTAGTTTTTTTTTAACAAAAACCTAATAACTGTGTTTTTAAGGCAACTATTTTTCCATTTTTTTAGGTGAAGGGTATTAGACCAATCCATAGCCAGGTATGGTGCAATATATGTAGGGATAACCAAGCACAGATAATTAGCAGAGGACTATGAGGAACGTGAGGATGTCTAAAAAAGAATGTTGGATTTGAAAAGCCTGTTATGTTGTTGACAACATTACTTTTACATCTTTTATTATCATTGATCGTTGAGGTTATGTTTTGATACTCTGTTCCAGGTTAATGTTTGTGGTGTATAGTCGTAAATCCGATCTATAGTAGATTTTCAATTCGGCTTTCTTTTCGAAACACCCGCCAAAATTCAGAAACACATGCTGGAAGGTAAATTTTACCCAATGAGTTTCAAAATTATGATATGAAAAGAAATCTTTGGTTTGCTTTTATTCTTAATGATTGCTTTTTTTTGTAGAAGCTTTGCGAACTTTCGTTGTATTTTTTGCATTATTAACGATCTTCCTAAGTCACATTCTTTTTCTCTTTTTTTTTTGGGGGGGGGGGGGGGCGAGATTTATAAGTGTTTCAAATAAGACTATTTTGAACAGTAAAACCTTTACCTAATTTTGTCATTTTTATTTCTTACCGAAAGCCATGGATCTAACAGGTAAACTATGGATGTCAACTGGAAATCCGGTTCTTAAATAAATGAAATAAGAAATGCATTTACATTAAAATTTGTGAAATCTAATGAAATGGATATATAATAAAATCAAATGGAAAAAATATAGTCAACAATTATTAAATGTTTTATTACAGGTGATGGGGCTCTTTTGGGGGGTCAGTACTGCTGAATTTATATTTGTATTTTTCGTGCGGTTTTTCAGTGTGAGAACAGTAAGACAGTAAGAAAGTATATATCCTAACAAAAAGCCCAGTTCTGATTCACGTCCGTAAGCCTTTATCAGGCACAAATATATAATATATGTAAAACTAAAGAATTTACATAAAATGGGCTACATAAAATACTAGTGTAATATATAAAAATATATTAATATATAATGTAAATAAATAGAGTAATTAAAATATGTGAATTTTAAAAAATAATGAAAAAGGAAAAGAAAGCGGAATAAATAGTTAAAGCATACAAGAAAAATGAAAAAATAGATTTAAAACGGAAGTTCTAGAAAAGGGTGGAAAATGAAAAAAACAGAAGAATTTTACCTGGAAAACTATAGTTTTCATAAGAAAACTATAGTTGCCATATGGTACTAGCTTTAACAATTTCTAGTATTGTGAAAATGACTGCAAAAAGCTTCTTTCTTTGCATTGCAAGTTTCTCGTGCTGATAATGAACCAAAGACATTGACCCGAAATGTCTGACATGAGCTTTTGATGTTATTGCCTTTTCACATTTCTTTGTCTAAAAAGACGTTTCTTAGATGTTTCTTATTTATAAGAGTTGTTTGGTCAGATATTTCTATGTAAGAGAGACAAAATTTCAAATAAAAAAATACAGCAGATGTTGGACAAATATGACGATGATACGTAGGATGTAGTCTTCGCTAACTTTGAATTAAAATCAACTTAGTGGGAGTGATCAAAAGCCTTGAGAGCTGTGGCTGATTAGAGTAAAGCCCAGACAGATAGTCTCTGTGAGAGGTAAAGCTGGCACAACTTCTTCAGAATTATATGAAAATGATTCATTTCACTTCAAAATTAACTTTAGAATTGACATAATTAACACACCAGAATTACAATCAACTTGGTGGAAGTGGTAGATAGGCATAGCGTAAGGGTAATAGAATAGTAGGATAGAATAGTAGAAACAGAATAACAGATAATAAAATGAAGAAAAATACAAATACTGTGTAATGAACACAAATACCTAAGCAGAAATTTAAGTTGTAATGGGAACAAATAGGAAAATGCATCAATACTGAGATTGGTATGCCACCACCCTTTGAGTATTAATTTCTGCATTGCCAAGTTAGTTTCTATATCACTACTTATACCTATAAACTGTTCCTCAAATATGACTGCATTCATAGCTTAAGGGGGTTATAAATAGAGAAAATTTGAGATGGCTAGGACACGTTCTGTGGATGGCAGACTGCCAAAGATCATCCTTTTTGGGCTGGCATCCAGGACCAAAAAGCAAACACACAAAACAAACAAAAAGCAGGTCGTCCCCGAATGAGATGAGAGAAGGTCCTAAAGAAGGATTTCAGGGAAATAGTAACTTCTTGAGAGAATGTAAAGAGTGAGGCTTAAAATAAATTGGGATTGAGGAGGTGCTTGCTGAGGTGTGATGACTTGGTGCAGCAGGGAATTGTCAGTAGTAGTAATACAGTTGAGAAATTAAATTGGCCTGAACATAATTTCGTTACCGTTAGACCTCTGATGCTCTGATTTGTTCCGGAATAAACATTTTCTAACCAACCTGGCAACTCAACTGGGCCTGAGAGACAGAGTTCTTAAAGTTAAAACTGACCGTATTTATTTAAAACAGCACCAAATTACGCGGAGTTTTAAACTAGGATTTCTTTCTTGATTAATACTCATTTTAACTGTTTTTTTTTGCTGACTTTTAAGCTTGAGTGGTTTTCTCATCATCTTAAAATTCTTTCAATGTAAGGTTTGTGGAATTATAGCCATAGACACTGACAATAATCATGTAACACAACCATTGGCAGATAATGAATATATTAAGAATTTTTGGGTATCATGGTCAGAAGGATTTTCTTTTGTCATTCTGCGATTTTTTTGCGGCTGAGAAATTAATAGTTCATGTATTTTTTAAAATGTATTACTGAGAACTGGTAACATTATTGCCAATAGTTGTTAGTAAAATGTGTTAATAAAGAGAGACGCTGCTGGAGAAGTATTTGGGGTGGGGAGAGGGGTATTTTGACCGCTGCTTTCGAAAAAGTCTTTGAATGAAAATGAACCTTTGTAAATATTTTCGCTAAAAAAATTATCTGGACTTTTCTTGGGATAAACAATTTTGTACCTTATATTAATATATGTTTTTAATTTGTATTTACTGTTTACAATTTTGTTTATATTTTGAGGTTCATTTCTTGGCCACCTAAATTTATATTTATTTGCATGAGATATAAGAGTGGGTTTTCGTCAATGGAGGTCGTTTTTAGCATTTTGGTGCAATATGAAAACGTTTTGCAAATAATTTGTATAATCAAAAAGCTCTATGATGTTTGGTTAAAACTGAATTTTTTTTAGACAATGTTTTGGTATACCAATCACCATACCTAATCCATTTAAGAGGTTTAAGGTCCTATGGAGCTTAAAGCTAATGAGTTAGTGACTCCCAGTCGAACCTCCACTACCTCTTCCACCATCCCTTGTCAAGATGGTTTTTGAAGGAAAGGATGAATAGAACGCTGACTGTTGAGTCTTGCAAGTGATTTCGGTGGTTTGTGACTTTTCTTGAGAAGTACATTTGACAGTTTCTCAATCCAAAGCCTAACTTAGGCAGCTTCTTAGATTGTCTCGTTTTGGAAAAAAGGGGAAAAAAGAGGACACTTCTATGCTACCCATGCAAACAGTTATTTTAATTGTTGTTCATGCCAGGGGACTGTAAATTTCCTTTGGTTGTGAGCAATGAATATTCTAATGATTCACTTTTTGTTTCGATCTGACGACAATTTCTTAGGGGTTTCAGGCTATTTTTGAAATTCTCGTCAATTTGTTTTTAGTTAACATTTTACTATTAAGACTTTTCGGTATAATAGTTATCATTCCTGACATAGTTACCAATAGTTACAAATGGCTTTTTTTGTCACTAGCCAATTTTAGTAAAACTCTTCTTTTTTTAGTTTTAGTTACTATGGGCCGTGGTTCCTTATTTACTAGGTTGCAGTCGCTGTTTTAAGTATGTGGTGCTATGACTGCTGCTAGAAGATTGTACAATTTTATTCTTGAAATTGTTAGGTCAGCATCATATTACTACGCATGCATATGTAGACGAGAATAGGCAGCTTAAGGTGCTTGAGGCGGTCTTCATATGAAGCCAATCCTAGGCTATTCACGCACTTAGTTGTTTGCCAATATGAATTTTCGACGACCCTCACGTTTTGCCGATATGAAGGACCAGCAGGGCACACGCCAAAATCTAGATGTGATCTGTCTAGAGCTTTGTACGAATCTATGAATATTGTTACCTCTCGACTTCTGATTGTTCATTATGACAGCCCAAAGCTGGAATTGGCAAATATCAGCTTCAAAGGTAACAACCACACGGTAAACTGATTGTTGAGTTCTTCCTTGATGACAGGATACACAGCATCAGGAAAAGGCCAGGTGCAAAAAGTATAATAAGGCACGAAACGAAAGATATTGGGTGAGTTAAACCAGAGAGAAACAAAGGACTGATTCTATAAAATATTATGACTAGAAACTTTTCGTTCTTCTATTGGCTTAAAATATCACACAGGAGAAGCAATCATCTGAAATTCAAGCTTTCTTTTTCTTTATTTGCATATGATATAACACAGAAGAACCAATTGGCTTTTTAAAGCTATTCTGATTTACTTCCTGATGTTTCTCTTTCTGATAATCTGGCAGCATCCTCAATCGCTCATATTCTCTCCATACAGAATCCCAGTATTGTAGCCCTAGCCGCAATTGGACAGACTAGACTCGCACAGGCCAGACAATGGAAAGAAATGTACCCAGTCAAACGCTGATACAAGTATATATGGATGAATAAGGGAAAAAGGGAGAAGTGAATAAACTGGCTGAGAATGTCGCAGAGGAAAACCAGTCGAATTCTTAATGATATTTGGCCCCCCTTTCCGACGCTTATGGAATAACAAGATTAGTGCACGGAAGTACGTAACAGTTGTACACCAAATGTATTCAAGCGTATTTTATTTTTTTACCACAAAACCATTAGTAAGTAATCTCCTCTTTTTTCTTGTTATTCTTTAATTATTTTTTAATTTATTTTTATTTTATCAATTAATTAATAACTTATTATATACTTTCATTTATTAACTGCGTCCTTTACTTTATTTCCATAAAAATTAAATTTCAAAAAATTGCTCAATTATTAACCTATAACTGTTTGATTATTTATTTGGAATCTTGCGTCCCTAAAATGTCTGCGCCCGGGGCAAGTATCCCCTCTGTTTCCCCTGTAACAGCCACTGTACGTATACTGCGGGCCTGTATCCAATCTAACCTGACGATCATAATCTGGAGTTTCTTGAAAAGTTTCCTTATATAATTTGTTATGAATCTGACTCTAAATAGTTTTTAAGGCCAATAACTATGGAATAACATCCCACATCTCCTTAGAAAAAGTCATATAGGTTTGTTTGATTAGATAAAAGATTGTAATTATTCTAAAATATTATTAGCTTTCACTTAATCATTATCCACCTGCAGAAATCTGTAAATCGAGGGAGGGGAGGAGTACGAGCCTGCAGTTTTTCAAAAATTGTCACATTTAGCCGAATCTTAGGTAGGGGGTTCTTACCCTTTGGGCACTACCGATCTAATTATCCTTTTTTAATGGTCTTTATTTCTTAGGGAACATTATGGAACCGTTTCAGCTCAATTGGACAAAGTCTACTTGGAATCCATTATGGAAGAAATACTAGAATTGAACCTATTATAGTTGGAGCAGTATATATCCTTGTACCGTATGTAATAGAAAGGAGGAACATCTTTTGGAGGCTGGCCAATTATTTTTTAAAAGAGCCAAGGGACAGTACTGTGGTATCCAAAATCCCTTGGCGGAAAATAGAAGCGGTTATTAACTTTTCAAAATTGTTGAATTTGGTCGTCTTTCTTTATGAAGGTAAATACCCAAGTTTATTGGCGCGAATTTTGAAATGGAGACATTATCCTGATGACGAAGAGGCTGTAAGAGAAGTTAGCTATGAGTATATGGTCAGAGAAATGCTGTGGAACTCTTTTGCAGTTAGTATTAATATTTTTATATTTGCCTAAACCGAAACACGACTTTGCAAATCAACCTGTAAGTAAGCTGTAAGGTATATACATATTACAGCTTATGAAGGGTCTTACCGAGCCGCCATATAAACCATTGGAAAGAGAGGATAAATTATTTTCGATGGCAATCTTATCCCCAAAACGTTCGTCAGGTCTCGAAGCAGGGTTGCCAACTTGCACACTTTTCCGAGTGAAATGCACTCTTTTTTACCTCAGTGGAAGAGTGAAAATCACTCTTTTTGGGTGTTAGTTTTCATTCCCTCTGAACGTCAGTAGTTGGCAACTTCGTCAGAAGTGTTTTAACCCAAGGCACAGGTTACCAAATTGCACAGTTTTTGTTTGAAATGTACTATTTTATACCCAAAGGTGATGCGCAAGCAGCGGCAACCCTGCGCATGCAAAATTTTTTGACTTGCACTCTTTTTGAGCGAAAATCGCTTGTTTTTTGGCCTTGATTTGCGCTCTTTTGGGAGGTCAACAGTTGGAAACCCTGTCTCGAAGTGCTTCTGAAGGCAAACTGAGACAAGAGGTAAAAGTATGAAAGAAATGGGCTTTATGCAAATTTTTGATTAAATGAAACCCAGCCGTAAAAATGACCTTATAGTTACCAAAATCTACTGCCCCCATCCCCAAACGTTTTGGCTAGTGACTCCTTGTATTATGGCATCTTCGACAAGCAAGTATTCTTATGGTCTTTATATAGAATTACATTGTGATATAGCTGTAAGTGACTTTATAATCATAAAAAATGTAATTATAAATTATGGTAACTATTAATTTAATCTTTTATTTATAAAAGCGTCACAAAAGCACTACTGTTGAATCACCATTTAATAATATCAAAACGAAAATAAACATTACGGATACATTTAAAATGAGTGTTAACGCAAATTAGCGCGTCTCAAACGACCCTTAAAAACATTTCAACTATTGGTACACTTTTCCAGGGAAATTTCGTTGACTCCTCCTCTTACTAAACATTTAATCGAGAATTCTAAATAACCTATTTATAGGGATTTTATGTAAGTCCCACATCATGCAGCACAACTTATTGTACTTCCTAACGCCTACCAATACTATCTACTATAATTATTTTATAAAAATTATCTATAAATTTCTTTCTCTAATTAGTAATTAGCCTATAATTAAATATAATACAATTAGTTTAATGATTCTATAATTAAATTGATAGCTAATATACAATGGTTGTATAATAATCATATAATGTAATTATTATGTAGATAATATAATTAGCTGAATATTAAATATAATTAGCCTCTAATGATTTAGAAAACTATCTCAGGTTTGGTGCTAATTTATTTCTGGGAACCCGGCTGACTGACTGTATTTCAAACCTTAGGCTGTACAAAAAATCTGGTTCTATCTCACTTTCTAGGAATATAATGATAGAAATTGTTGAGATGGCTTGGGCAGGTTCTGTGGATGAAGGATGACAGATTACCGAAGATTGTCCTATTTGGCCAACTGCTAAGGGCTAAATGGAAAGCAGGTCGTCCGCGGTTTGGGTGGAAGGATGTCATAAAGAAAGATTTAAGGGAAATGGGAACTTCCTGGGAGGGTGTAAAGAAGGAGGGGGGTGGAATAGATTGGGATGGAGGAGGAGCGTGCGTAGCTGTGTTGAACCTGAGTTAGTGCGACTTGTTGTCACATTGAGTGTTTTTTTGTTAATAAAAATGTATGAACCTGAACCTGAACCTGAACCTGAACTCAGGCGGATTTTTGCTGCGGCGAGTTGTTAGTGTGAGTATTAGTAGTTGTAATTTTTGCAGCAAGATAAAGCAAAAGAAACTAATATATGATAGCAATTATTTTGCTGAGTGTAAGGAAACTCTGTGTGCTCAATATTAAGATAGGAATAATCGTATGTGAAATTTTATTGAAATACAGTATGTTTTACTTTTTTTTAGTAACTTCTGAGTATGTTTCTTCCACTTGCTGGTGTTTCTCGGCCTTTTTGCTGTAAAAAAAAAAGAAAGGCAAAGAATATTGCATACAGATAATTCTTCTGAATATGCGGAATCACCGTATGTTAGACTTATAGATAGAGGCTTTATATAACAATATTAGATAGCAAAAGAATGTTAGATGCCAAAAATTATGCTTAATGCGAGGGTCCAATAGTGCTGAATGCTAAGTTGGAAACTATCGTGTCGGAAATATTGTTTAAATTTAGTGTGCTTACTTTTTAGAAAGTTTTGACTGCATTTATTGTGCTAATTGATATTTCTTGATTGTTTCACTGTTGGAAAAGAAAAGTAAAGAATATTAGATAGCAATAACTGTTCTGAATGCGAGCAATCACCGTATGTTAGATTATTTGATAGCAGTTTTAGATAGCAATGTTATATAGCAAAAGAATATAAGATGGTAATAAAAATGCTGAAGTGTGGAATCACCGGTATTGAGTGCTAAGATAGGAAATTTGTTATCATATAGGGAATTTCGCGGAAATTTAGTGGGTTTTCTTTTTTGATACTATGGACTGTGCTTATTCTGCTAGCTGATATTTCTTGGTTGTTTTGCTGTTGGAAAAGCAAAGTAAGTCAAAGAGTATTAGATAGAAATACCTATTTTGAATCTAAGGAATCACCATACAATAGAATATTAAATAATAGTTTTAGTTTGTAATGTTAGATTGCAAAAGAGTATTCGATGGCACCAAGTATGCTGAATGTGAGGAATCACGGGTGCTGAACGATAAGTTAAGATATTCGTCATTATATAGGAAATTTCGTTGAAATTTAGTACACTTACTTCTTAGAAACTTTTGACTGCGATTTTTATTCTAATTGATGTTTCTTGGTTGTTTTGCTATTGGGAAAGCAAAGAAAGGCAAAGAATATTAGGTAGCAATCACTTCTGAATGCAAAGAACCACCGTATATTAGATTATTAGAGAGTATTTTAGATAGCAATATTATATAGCAAAAGAATATAAGATGGTAATAAGTATGCCGAAATGAGGAATCATCGGTATTGAGTGCTTAGATTGGAAATTTGTTATCAAATAGGAAATTTCGTTGAACCTTTGATTATGCTTATTCTGCTAGTTGACATTTCTTGGTTGTTTTGTTGTTTGAAAAGCAAAGAAAGGCAAATAATATTAGACAGAAATAACTATTTTGAATTTGAGGAATCACCAAATATGACGAATGTGAGGAATCACAGGTAAGAAATTTGCTAAGATAAGAAATTTGCTAATGCTAAGATAAGAAATTTGTCATCATACATGAAATTTCGTTGAAACTTAGTGCACTAAATTTTTACAAACTTTTGCCCGGGATTATTTAGCTAGTTGATATTTCTTGGTTGTTTGGATGTTGGAAAAGCAAAGAAAGGCAAAGAATATTAGATAGTAATAACTGTTCTGAATCTAAGGAATCACCATATGTTAGAATATTAGATATAAGTTTCAGATAGCAATGTTAGATAGCAAAAGTATATTAGATAACAATAATTATCCTGAATATGAGGAATCACCAGTGTTGAATGCGAAGATAGGAATTACTGTATAGGAAATTTTGTTGAAAGACAGTGTGTTTACTTTTTAGGCAGTTTTGACTGCGGTTTTACCACTAGTTGATATATTTTCATTATTTCGCTATTGACAAGGAAACAAAAGCGAAAAAATATTAACCATCAATAATTTTGCTTAATATGAGGAACCACCGTTTGCTGAATGATAAGATAGGAATCCATATTTTTTTTTTTTTTTTAAATGTACTTTTTTCACTTATTAGGAAATTTTGACTGCAGTTATTTCATAGTTAATACTTCTTGGCTCTTTCGTTGCTAGAAAAGTGAAGAATTCAAAGATTACTGGATAGGAACAAATAAGCTTAATGTGAGTTATCACCATATGTTAGAACAATAGATATCAATTTTAAATCGGGAGTTTAGTCGACAATATTGGATATTAAATAAATATTTGATAGCAATATTTGTGATGAATGGGAGGAATCTCAGTGTGCTAAATGTTAAAATAGGAACCTCTGTATATAAATTTTCGTTGAAGTATAATATGGTTTACGTTTTAGGAACTTTTGACTATAGTTGTTCCATTATTTAACATTTCATGGCTGTTTTACTCTTGTAAAAGAAAAGTTAAGAAAGGCAGATAATATTAGATATCAGTAGTTGCGCTGAATGTGACGATTCACCATACATTAGAATATTCGGTAGCAATTTTAGATGATAATATTGAATAGGAAAAAAAAATGCTTCATCGCAATAACTGTGCTGAATGTGAAGAATCATTGTATGCTGAAAGTTAAGATTGGAATCATCGTGTATGAAATTTCGCTGGAATTTATTTTCATTTTTTAGGAACTTTTGACTGCGGTTATTCCACTAGTTGATATTTCTTGGTTGTTTCGCTGTTGGAAAAGGAAAGAAAGGCAAAGAATATTAGATAGCAATAGTTGTGCTGAATGTGAGGAAGAAATTATTCTCCCAACAAAAGCTGGATGTGGTCACTTCTTCTGCCACTTCTGTCTAAGTGTGAGTATGTCTAGAAATAAATTAAAAGCATAAAAATATTTGCATTAAACATCATACGAGGGGGGTACCAGGAAAATTCCGTAACAGGAAGTGACCGGATGCTGTGAAAGAAAGAAAAACGACATAAAATAATAGTGATTATGAAAAACAGATGTTTATTAATGCAAGTGAATTTGGTGTTTGTTTTGTTTGCTTCAATAAGTCTTTCAGCTACAAATATGAGAAACATGAATAATGTTTCCGTCGACAGGGGGGAATTCTTGAAATTATCAGACAACCCGCTACAAAAATAGAAACTAACGTTAATGTAACAAAAACGACATAAAATTGATCAAAAAATAATTTGCGAGGAATAAAACATAATTGTAAAACCAAAACATTGCTTCTGCGATGAAACAAGCGTTCGGGAGGGCTGTGTACTTCTGCGAAACTTCGTACCCTGTGAAATGGCACTAGGTTACTAAATTTTCTGACTTAAATTTCGTTATGCATTTTCTTACTGAAATTTTGGGTGAGGGGGGATCGGAAGATTTTCCTGAAAAGAAGTGATCAGATGCTCTGAATGAAAAAAGAACAATGCAAACTAATAGTGGTTACGGAAAACAATTGACTATTCATATAAGTGAATTTAGGAATTGGTTTTGTTTCCTGGAATAGGTCTTTGAGCCACAAATATAAGAAAAATGAATGTTTCTGTCGAGGAATTTTTTGATAACCCGCTGTTTTTTCCTGATCCAACGAAGCGAAAATAGAAACCAATGTCAATGAAAAAAATACGACAGAAATTGCTCAAAAAGTAATTGGCACAAAATAAAGCGTCATTGCTAAAAATATATTATTTCTGGTATGAAACAGAGTTTGGGGGCAATAGCAAGAGCTTTCTTGTTTGCGTTTCCACGTAACAATTTGTCATTTTTATGTTCCCGTTTATTTCGTGTTCTTTTTCTCCTTTTAATCTGTCTTACGCCGGCCCTTTACCAAATCTTTCATGCCCCATTTTTTTCTGTATGAGGGGCCTAACTATGCTACCCAACTATGCTTATGAAATTGTGTTATGTTTATTGGGCTGCTCTCTGTTTCCTATATATTACGCTCAGTTTCATATAAACCAAAAATTATCAACAAAAAGTAAAATAAAAGTCAGCAAATAAGAAGTAAGTTTTCTGTTTTCTCCCATTTTGTTACTGAACAGTGCGTTGCACTATCATTTAATTTTGCAATAATTGTAGGTTAAAAACAAATAAATAAAATTAAAAAATCAGGCTTTAAAACTGTCAGTCTAAATAAATTTTGAGCGCAATTTAAGCTACACATTTTAGATAAAGAAATTATAAACAGGCGAAAGTAAGACTTCTGTAAGACTTTGTATCTAATTGAATTGAAAATGAATTTTTCGATCCTCTTGGCCTACCATGTGCATTCTACATGTCCCACATCGAAACTTCCTTGAAAGGAGGGGGAAATCAATATTTAAATCCGAAGCGAGTACAAGATTTATCAACCAAAAGCTGTGATTTTCGTGCACTATTTTATTTTATTTTTCGATGTCGTGGCTACACTTAAAGTGAGTTTCTCAGCATTCATGTAGACAAACCTCGATTGAATGACTTCATAGTGGAAAATTCTCTTCCCTACCCGTATAATATTGATTTGAGTGTCCTAAGAATAACGTGCTTTAGTAATGTTTATAAATTTGTTTATTAATAAAAATGTATGTGCAAAAAAGTACAAAAAATATCTACCCAGCTTGTCTTACCAAATTTGAATCATGTTTATTACCGCAAAGAAAATATAAAACGATAATCTTTTCAGGTATCTTTGCCCTACTTAGCTTTGATTATAGCTTGTCTTACCAAATTTGAAACATATTTATTACATATTGTTACGTTTTGAGCTACAAATTGCAACAGTTAAAGCTACGCCAAGTAGTGTAGCAACAATTTAAGGTACAAGTTGCATCAGTGCAGTCCCCAGGATACATTACAGTCACACTTGTCGATAACATCAAAATTATTCACCGCTACTGCGCTAATTATGTACACCTTTCGTAATTTCTCTAACTGAGCATTGTTCAACGTTGAAGTGTAAAATTCTGGACTGACCAATCAGAGTTGAGATATTACATAGCTTTTTTTTTGAAACTAGACAAAATAGAAACTTTGAAGAGCATTTTTATTTATCTGTAATAAAAACCGGACAGAAGTTAAGAAAACAGTATTAGTAGAGAATAGTTGGAAATAAATTAGTATTGGTGTAAACTTTTAAAACCAATTTCTTGTAATTTTATATGCCCACTTCAAAAATACAAGTGTAGCGCTAAAAACAAGAAAACCCATGTCATTCATCAAAATTGGCATTTCTTCCCGAAGTTCTTTGAACTCCGGAGATTCTGGACTCCTGAATTTTAAAATTTAAAGTGAAAGCAATAATATCGTAGTCTGTTTGTCTTGGAATTTAGAGCTCTGTATACTTGTTCTATATGCTATATTATAACTGATGTAGTCCTGAGTCATAAATTCCAAATTAGGTAGGAGTCTCCCAAAAGAATATAAAGTTGTAAGAAGAACTGAGAAAAGCTGTAGGAAGAACAGTAGAATCAAAGTAAGAAATCATATCAAATTTAGAGAAACGCATCTGTGCATCTAATCTGGTTACCCTATAAGGGGTCTCTCTTCGAAATAATAAAATATGTATCTTCTATTCCTTTTCTGTATGTTATTTATTTTCTAAATACACGTCAAACAAAAAAGAAGAGGAAAAACGAAAATAATGGGAAATTCTTTGGGATTTTTTTTTTAATATGATAGTAAAAATTTAAATGATAGTAAAAAATTAAATGATAGTAAAAAAATTAAATTATGTAATATTATAGTAAAAAGTAAAGAACGACGTGGGTACAATGTATTATGTATTTATTCATTTTTTTTGGTTAGATCAGGGCACTTTGTATAGAAGGGATTGCCGTAGACACTTCGAAAGGGGCTCATTTGATTGGAAATTAAAAGGTCTAGTACCCTTTTTAGTAGTTGAAAGTGATTGAAGGCCTACCAGCCCCCCCCCCCCTCGTGCCCATTATTTCCCCAAACGCATCCAATCGAAATTTGATATAGCTATTTGGTTCAGCGTAGTTGAAAGATCTGTAAACTATGTTTTGGAGTGTGACAAACCCTCCCCCCAATCCCTCAGAAAAAGGGTTGTAAGCTATTACCTGGGGGCATGTAAGGTCAACTGGTAATCAGAAGTTCTAGTGCTCTTTTTAAGAGTCAAAGTGATTGGAGGGCAGCAACGCCCCGCCCTCATATCTTCCTGAAGTGCATCTGATAGAAAATTGTACCAACTATGTCTGCAAAAACAGTCAAAACATCACATAACAACGCTTTTGGGGTTGACAAAACCCTACAGAGTCTAGGGGTAAGGGTTTTTAGTTATACACTGGGGAAAATAAAGTATCTATGGGAAGGAGTGGTTGTGTGAACTTCAAAGGAGGTGCATTTGATCAAAAATTTATAGTTCTAGTGCTCTTTTAAAAGTCAAATGTAATGGAGGGCAACTAGCTATATATTCAGAGTCAAAAGGGACGGAGGGCAATTACTTCTATTGCAACTGCTTCTAAGGCTAAGAGCATTGAGATTAAAGTTTCAAGAAATATATGAACCAACAGGTTATCAAAAGGACATATCAGCAATGTTATAGTAATTGCTAATTGTTTTAAGATCAAACTTCCAGGATTTGATCAGAGGGATATTCAACTGACCAAAAGGCATTACGCTAATACTACTGCAGCTACCAGCTGGGGCGTCCCGAGGGGGGGGGGAACGGTGCGCTGCCCCTCCAACGGTTTTGGCATTCTGTGAAATTTTTGCCAAAGGCGAAAATTTCGTCAGAAATTTGCAAAATTGCCCAAAATTTAGCAAAATTCTTGTTTTCTTCAGAAAATTCGGCATAACTCAGGTATCGATTCGGTAAAATTTACGAAGATCGCCCCCCCCCCCCTAATGAAATGAGTCTTGGGATGTCTCTGGCTACCAGTGACTATTGTAGTTAGAATTAATACTACTGCTAGTAAAACCTATTCTACTACTTTGCTTACTATTAGAAATATGCCTAATGGCATCAAGATAAAATTTCAAGGTTTTTTCCTTCTTTTTTTTTTTTTGGGGGGGGGGGTTGAAATCAATCGCTACATGTCATCTTTATGCAGGGTTAAAAGGGTGTAACAACAATATCCTAGTAACAGTCTGGTGTGTGAGGTTGAAACTAACAGGGGTCGTTGTGGGGAATGTTGAACTAACCAAAAGAAAAACCAAAGTAAATATTTGCATCCTAATGCTACTACTCCTACTCATATTACTGCTACTATTATTACTACTTCTACTACTACTATTACTGCCACTAAAGCTAAGGATAATAATATTAATTCGACTGCTACTACTACTACTGCTGCTATTAAAACTAAGGGTATTAAGGCGAGAAATTCGGAATAAATTGAAACTGTGTGGAACTAAATCGAAACACAATATCCCCGCACAGGTTTTCAACAGGACCTATTGGAAATGTTCCAGAAACGGTTGAGGGTATTATGTTGAAACTTTCAGCGTGTGCTGAAGGGGATGTTGAAGAAACTAAATGTGTTATTTGCATGCTGCTACTATTGCTACTACAGCTATTACTACTACGCATCCTAGAGTATTAAGATGAAGCTTTTACATAATATTCAATATTTAGGCGGATTTTGAACTAAATCAAAACAAATTATGGGCATGTCTATTTTCTAAAAGGGGACAAAGCAGTATTTCAAGAATGGATTATTTTGTTAACATAGACCTAAGTAAAGAGCGATTTGGGTTCATTTTTTTTTAGACCACGGCTTTTCGTATAGAAGGAGTGGTCGTAGAAACTTCAATGAGAGCTCATTCGATTTAAAATTTAGAGGAATAGTGACCTTTTTAATATTCAAAAGTGATTGGAGGGCAACCAGCCCCCTCCCACGCTAGTTATTTCCCCAAACGCATCCTATCAAAATTTTCAGTTAGCCGTTTTGTTCAGCGTAGCTGAAAGGTCTGGAAATTCTGTCTTAAGGTTGACACCCCCCCCCCAAAACCCCCAGAGCAAGGGTTGTAAGGTATGCCCTGGGGGTACATAAGGGTTTTGTTGAAAGGGTGGTAGTATAAACCTCGGAAGGGGCTCATTGGATTTGTAATCATAAGTTCTAGATGTTCTAGCCGTTTGTAAGAGTTGAAAGTGATTGGAGAGCAACCAACCCCCTTTGTCATACACTAATCATTTGCCTTAACATATCCAATCAAAATTTTGATATAGACATTTTGTTCAGCGTAGTTGAAAGGTCCAGAAATTATGTCTTTGGAGATGACAATCCCCCATAGCTGTTAGGGTAAGCATTGCGAGTTACAGCTTTGGGGCATATAGGGTTTTCATAGAAAGGGTTGTCTTATGAACTTCGGAGGGGGATCATTGGATTGGTAATCAGAAGTTATAGTGCTCTTTTTAAGAATCAAAATGATCTGAGGGCATATAACCCCCCTTCCCCCCCCCCCCACACACACTTGGTATTTTCCTGAAATGCATCTGATAGAAATTTTAAAATGACTATTTGTCGTCGTAGAAACTTTAAAAAGGGTTCATTCCATTGTAAATTCAAAGAGCTAGTGTCCTTTTTAATGTCGAAAGTGATTGAAGGGCAACCAGCCTATCCCCCAGGCCTGTCGTTTTCCTAAAGACTTTTAATCGAAATTTCGAGATAGCTATTTTATTCTCCGTAGTTTAACTACTACTATTATTACTAACAACTGTCCGCAGCGCCAAGCCGGCTGAGGCCAACATAGCTACGTACGCTCCTCCTCCATCTCAATCTATCCAAAGCCTCCCTATTTACACTCTCCCAGGAAGTTCTCATTTCTTTTAAATATTTCTTTGTGACATCCTCCCACCCCAGACGAGGACGAGCTTTTTTCCGTTGAGCCTAGACGGTTAGCCGAAAAGGACAATCTTCGGCAATCTGTCAACCTTCATCCGCAGAACGCGTTTTAGCCATCTCAACCTTTCTTTCATTATAGCCCTAGAAAGCGGCATTGAACCACATTTTTCGTAAAACCTACTGTTTGAAATATGGTCAGTAAGCCGGGTACCCAGAACAATCCTTAAGCAATTTCTCTGGAAAACATCTAGCAAATCTTCATCCGCTTTTCGGAGCGCACATGCTTTAGAGCCATATTTGACCACTGTCATCACTCTAGCTTCCAATATTCTAATCTTGGTTTGCAGACTTATCTTCCTATTCTTCCAAACTTTTTTTAACCGTGAAAAAAACACCCTGATAGAACACAACCCTGCTTAACTCCTGACTTAATACAAAACCAGCTGCTAACCTCATTTCCTACCTTAACCGCAGCAGTGTTATTCTCGTACATAGCACTAATCACTTTAATGTATTTGTCTGGTATACCATACAAGTATAAGACCTTTGCTAAAGCTCTTCTATCAACAGAATCGAATGCTTGCTCATAATCTATAAAACTGAGGACCAAAGGTGTTTGACAACTGAGGCACTTCCGAATTTTTTAACTAAAAGTGAAAATTTTGTCGACACATCCTCTACCTTTTCTAAAACCGCACTATTCTTCTGTTAAAACTTTGTCTACAGCATCTCTCGGTCTAAAAAATATCATATTACTAATTAATTTGCTAACTATAGAGACCAGACTAATGCCTCGATAATTAGCACCCTCATACTTACTCCCCAAAAGACACTCCCCATCCAGACAGCGCCTGCCACGTGCTGTTTCTGAACCCGTTCTTACGAGGCATGTTTTTTAAGTAAGTACCGTTTTGTGATTCCGCCGCCACAGCGCTACGGTTGGCGTTCTGTGCATGCGAGCTGGTTATCTACATCTCTTGTCTACGCACTGACGCCATTAAAGTCTGATTTTTCATTGTATACGGTGTTTACTGAGTGTTTAAGATGCCTCCGACAATCGTGAGTCCCGCCGAATCTGAAGTACGGGCTGTTATTCGATTTCTTAGTGCTAAAGGCGTAAAACCGATCGATATTCGTCGTGAGATCTATCAAGTTTACGGACAAAACATTATGAGTGATGGAATGGTAAGGAAATGGGTGAGAGCATTTAAAGATGGCCGCACAAATGTGCACGATGAAGAGCGGAGTGGACGTCCTTTGGTCTTTAATGAAGAGTCTCTTTAATAAAGATTTGGTGCAGAAAGTGGAAGAAAAGGTGAGAGAAAACAGACGCTTTACAATTTCATCAATATGCGACTGATTTCCTCAATATTCTCGTAGTGTCTTGTATTGCATTGTGACTGAGAACTTGGATTACCGGAAATTGTGTTCACAATGGGTTCCAAAAATGTAGACGGATTTGCACAAAACCCAACGTTTAGGCACTGCATTGACTTTCCTTGAGCGGTACCACAATGAAGGTGAAGATTTTTTAGACCAAATTGTTACTGGTGACGAAACATGGTTGGCTGTCACGCCAGAATCAAAACAACAATCCATGGAATGGCGACATTCATACTCACCCAAAAAAGTAAAGTTTAAGCAAACAATTTCTGCCCGGAAAATCATGTGCACAGTTTTTTGGGACAAAAAAGGAGTATTGCTAGTGGAGTTTCTGCCTCGTAATGAGACAATCAATGCAGCGTCTTATTGTGAGACATTGAACAATCTGCGTCGTGTAATACAGAACAAAAGACGTGGCAAGTTGAGTAAGAGTATCGTTTTGCTGCATGACAATGCCCGTCCACATGTGGCTAATCGGACCAAAGATCTCATCAAATCTTTTAAATGGAAAACTAGATCATCCTCCATACAGCCCTGATCTGGCGCCCAGCAACTACCATGTTTTCCTGCACTTGAAGAAACACCTGGGTGGTCAGCGTCTTCAAGACGATAACGAAGTCAAAACAGTTGTGATACAGTGGTTAACAAGTCAGGCGGCAGAATTTTATGAGGAGGGTATTCAAAAACCGGTGCCACGTTATGACAAGTGCCTCAATATTCACGGAAATTATGTAGAAAAGTAGATTAAGGTACAAGGTTTCGTGTAAAAATAAAATTATTGCGATATCTTTGCACGTCTTTTTTTAATTCCAAAACGGTACTTACTTAAAAAACATGCCTTGTATCTTGTCCCCTATCCGTTGCTTGAACTCCAGGTATGAAAAAACATTTGTACCCTTCATTACGGATCAAATAAACCACTAGATTTCCTTTTTTTCTTTTTTTTATGGTATTGGTGATACCCAAGTTTTATGTTTCGTTCGATTTTTTTTTCTTTCCTCCCCCTTTTTATATGTTATCTTTTAAACCTCTTTAATGCTACTTTTATTTCACTCTTTTTTAGTTTTTACCTTTTTCTGTTTCTAACATTTTGCCGCTTAATTGTGTTTGACTAATGAATTGCCATTTTGGCATTGTCGCTTTTGGCATTGGTTTGCCAGTTTTTGAGTTGTTGTGTTTTTTTTATGATTTTTTATTTTTTTTATTTTATGACTCTGAAATGCGGGTTCGGTCCGTCGGGGCTTGTGATAGACGTTTTTTGAAATAAAGATCTTATCTTATCTCAATCTTATCACATTTCTTATACAATGGTTTGATTAAGGTTTTCCTAAAATCGTTAGGTACTTCCCCTTTTCCAAAAATCATTTTAATAATCTTCAGTAACTTATTTCTAACCTCAGAGCAACAAACTCATTTACCGCCCTATCAGAACCCGGAGCCTTATTATTTTTTAACCCTTTTAGTACTGTCGCTAATTCTTCCTCACAAAATAAATCTTCCTTCACATCCAAGGTATCACAAACTTTTCATTTTCTTCTGTATCTTTTCCTGTAACTCTATCTCGGTTTAGCACATTATCAAAATGTTTGGCCCATCTCTCTTTAGTTTTTTCCTTATCGCTAATTGCGGCCCCATTCCTATCTTTAAGTGGGACAAGTCCGGATTGACTACCCTCTCTCAATTTATTAACATACCAGTACAATATTTTACTATTATGCCGTCTAGCTGCATCTTGCAGATCCTCAGCAATTTTATGCATTGCCTCCACTTCACACCTCCTTAGTTCATGTTTTAATGCTTTCTCCACTTTCTATACATTCCTTTTGTGTTCATATGATCTATCACTCAGATAATTCTTGCACAAGCACTTTCTCCTCTCTATTCAACATAAAGATTTTCACTAATATTCCTAGCTGCAGTCCGAATTTTCTTCCTTTCCCCAAGACACCATGAGCAAATGCACAAATTGTATTTCTAAAATGATTCCAACCATCTTCCACATTGTCAAATTTTAAACTCTCAAGTTGAGTATCCAACTGTTTCTGAAAAGTTTATCTCAAATTCTGTTCCTGGAGTCCACCAACATCATAAATTCCTGGGAGGTAGTTACTCTTCCGAAATCTCAGCTTTAAATTAACCCTAGACACTACTAAGTCGTGATCTTTACTTTTAACATCAATAACAGCACTCCAATATACCCTAGTATCTTGTATTGATCCTGCCAGTCTCCGGTTTGCTATAACGCAATCAATAGGGTTTGCTGTCTTACCATCACGTGAATACCATGTCAACTTATGGGCCATTTTATGACCAAACACTGTATTGGTTGAGGCCTAGACGGTTAGACGAAAAGAACAATCTTAAGCAATCGGTCATCCGTCATCCGTAGAACGTACCTTAGCTATCTCAACCTTTCTTTGATTATGGCCCTAGAAAGCGGGAATGAACCACATTTTTCGTACAGCTTACTGTCCCTGGAAAGTTTCTCTCAAATTCTCTTCCTGGAGTCTACCAACATCATAACTTCCTGGGAAGTAGTGACTCTTCCGAGATTGCAGCTTTAAATTAACCCTAGACCCTACTAGATGGTGATATTTACTTTTAACATTAATAACAGCACTCCAATACACCCTAGTATCTTGTATTGATTCTGCCAGTCTTTGGTCTACTATAACAGAATCAGTAGGGTTTGCTGTCTTACCATCACGTGAATACCAAGTCAACTTATGGGCCATTTTATGACCAAACGCCATAGTGGTTGAGCTCCAATATATCCTAGTATCTTGTATTGATCCTGTCAGTCTTCGGTTTACTATAACACAATCAATAGGGTTTGCTGTCTTACCATCATCAACTTATGTCTACCTGTCATACCATGTCAACTTATGGTCCATTTTATGACCAAACACCGTATTGGTTATAACTAGATTGTTATACCTGCAAAATTGCAAAAGTCTGTTTTCTTTCCCTACACCAAATTTACCTATGCTAGGATGCCATCTATCCCTATTTCTACCAACCTGGGTATTAAAATCTCCTAGTAAAAACACCATATTTCTACCTGGGACAATGTCTATTTGCTTTTGTAAACGTAAGTAAAATTCATCTGAGTCACTAGTATCTCCGTTAGTCTCTACACTAGTATCTACACGGGCATATACTACTATAACTAATACCCTGAACTTTTTAGTCATAAAATGAGCAATTATTATTCTATTATTAATATCTTCCCAGCCTAAACAAGGCTTAGCAGCTTCCTTATTCATCATGAGCCCTACTCCCTGCTTATGTACCCCATCCTTCCTGCCTGAGTAAACAAATTCTATATCACCTAATTTCATGCTTCCTACCCCTGGGATATGAGTTTCTGAAACTCCTAATAATTCCAGTTCAAATCGTCTAAATTATTCAGTCAAAATTTCGATACGATAGTCATTTATTAACGTCGTAACATTCCAAGTTCCAATATTCTCGTTCTTTAAATCATTGAAATTATTTTGGCCTTAGGAAAACCAATGAACCCGGATACCAGTGTAGGACGTGGATCAACATATCTTCTCAAGCATACACTGAAACGCTTAAGCCGTCTTAGAACCGGACAGCAAGAAGTCCCTGGGTCCTCCAGGATTAATGGAGTATTTGTGCAATCCTGGGCCCATCTTGGTCACAAAATAGTTTTCAGCACTTGGCGATGCTCTTCTATCAACAAGAGTCGGAATCCTTCACGAACAGTCTCAAGCCTATTGCCTCCGGCTCATTATATATTCATGCCTACAAGTATTATGCTACTACGGGGAGGCAACCCATAGTAGATGAAATACCTAGGAGGAGGGTTTTAGCCTGAAAACTCCCTTCAAAACAGACCAAGCCCAGAAGAATTATCCATTAATCAGAATCCCATGCGAATGCTGTGTCGTTTACTAGGCTATAATTTCCTCGAGGGGTGCCACTCTTCAAGTGGGAATAGAGCTGACCGCAAGGTCCAAAGTCTTACAGGTTGCTCAAAAGAGTCGAAGCAGGCCTTTGCAAAGGCCTTTGTTCATAGATCTGGATCTTTCGCCCTGCCGCAGTTGTCCTCCTATAGAGGATCCTCTCACAATTGTGTTCTGCGTCACCATGCAATTTAACCCATTACTAGGAGAAGATTTGTAACTCATGGGACGTGTGGACACGCCGCTGGGCCTTGTTGAGTGTACATTTGAGGGGTCTTCTTCTTCCTCCACCCGTATTTATGACCCTGGGCGAGGGTGCCCCAGTTTCTATTATGGTCCCCCAGGGGCAAGGTTTCCCTTTGGTCCGTTTCTCCTATGGAGGTACTCTACATATCTGTAGGACGTTCCTCTGTCGCCACCTGGGGACACGCTGAGTAGCCTGGGGAGACCCTAAAGAGCAGTAGACTAAAAAAACATTTGTTTTTTTGAACAGAGGAAATTACAAAAATATCGATATAATATTTACTATATATATATATATATATATATATATATATATATATATATATATATATATATATATATATATATATATATATATATATATATATATATATATATATATATATATATATATATATAAATATATATATATAAATATATATATATATATATATATATATATATATATATATATATATATATATATATATATATATATATATATATATATATATATATATTGATACTTTTCGTCTTTATGGTTATTATTTTCTCTTTTTTTTTAATGAGCTTAGCTTAGCCAACTTAGCCATTGACAAAATTAAATATGTGTGCGCCTCAGAAGTAAAGCAGCAGAAGATTTTGTTACATGATTTTTCACAAGGTAACTCTTATTATAATCATAGACGGTCAAGATAAGACTTGTTCATAAATATCTAAGTTTGCCAAGCAAACGCAAGCCCAAAACACCTCTCCTTACGACATTCTTTCGTGCTATTGCGACACTATTTTGTGCCATATCCCCACAGCCCTAAGGAAAGGGATTGTAACTTAAGCCCCGAGGGTGGTCGTATAAACTTTGGAATGGGCTCATTGGATTGAAAATTGGAAGATTAAGTGCCTTTTTAAAAGTCAAAACGATCAGAGGGGAGACACTCTTCCCCCCTTCACGTCCTATTTTTCCCAAATGCATCTGATAGAAATTGTGATATAGCTATTTATTCAAAAATAGTTGAAAGATCACACAACAATTCCTTTGGTGTTGACAGAACCCCCCAGAGTTTTGGGATAAGGGTTATAAATTATGCCCCGGGGCATTTAAGGTTCTTATGAAAGGGTTGATCTTTTAAACTTTAGAGGAGGCTCATTTGATAGGGAGACGTATAGTTCTAGCTCCTTTTTAAGAGTCAAACATGAAGGGAGGAAATAGCACGACATTGTTCATCGATCGACATTGTGAGATAGCCATTTTGTAACCAATAGTCCAAAGAGGGTGGTCTTTTAAACTTTAGAGGAGGCTCATTTGATAGGGAGACGTATAGTTCTAACTCCCTTTTAAGAGTCAAACATGAAGGGAGGAAATAGCACGACATTATTCATCGATCAGCATTGTGAGATAGCCATTTTGTAACCAATAGTCACAAAGAGAATATAGCGATGTATTTAGTAGTCAAATGTAAGGAATCATTAGGCGGATGTTGAACTAAATCAAAACAAATTATGATTTTGTGGACTTTCAAAAAAGTGACAGCAATATCATAAAGCAACTTATATTATTAAGTTAGACCTTTAAGATTAAGTTTTGGGAGATTTTGAACTAGCCAGAAGGCACTATGTGTATACTTTTAATACTACCACAATATTTACTGTAACTAATAATGCTAAGGGTATTAAGGTGAAACTTTTTGGGAACACTTATGGGAAATTTCAATTAAACGAAAAAACTGTATGCATGCAGGTTTTCAAAAGAGCATATAAGCAATATCATATGCAGCACCACTCTATAATATTTGTGTCAGGATTAAATTCTTGAATAATTTTCTCCTAACATACAAATAGCAAGCCAAACTATGAATTCCTATTGAAAAAAAAAAAAACCAAAAAGATATAAATTATTTTTTTCATAAAAAAGACTATGTCAATAAAAACGAACAGAAATTAATTTTAAAAAACTTGTTTTTAAAAAAAAGTAAAGAGCTCCATTAACCCAAAAATGAGCAGAAATAAAGTCAAATAATCTTCCAAGCGTAAAACTACTACAAATCACCATCAATAAGTAAATGAAATTCAAAACGAACAGAATTTACAATAAATAGCCGAGTCAAATTCAAAAAGAGCAATATTTAACATTAGTAAAGCTGATAAACCTCATGCCTTCTCAAGGCCAGAACATAATTTACGCTTTACTGAAAACAAAATATGTTTTAAATCTTTTCACTTTTTTGCTTTAATAAATAAAAAGATATTAAAACTTTAAGGAACAGTATATCAAACAGTTCGTGGTAACGAACTGTAAGTAAGGAGCGACCCGGCTCAATGGTAACCGAAACTCTAGAAAACGGGTTTTTGATACCAATAGATACATCAAAAGAATCAAATTTCAATGCTGATTTCAAACATATAACTTTCATCAAGTTTAGTGCTACCCATAAAAAGTTACGTGCCCTAGAATATTTGGCTGATTTTCAAAAAAAGGGGGAAAGACCCCCTAAAAATTATAGAACCTTAATGAAAATCACACCATCATATTCAGCGTATCAGAGAACCCTACTGTAGAGGTTTCAAGCTCCTATCTACAAAAATGTGGAATTTTGTATTTTTTGCCAGAAGAAAGATCACGGATGCGTGTTTATTTATTTATTTTTTTTTTTTATTTTATTTATTTTTTTTTTTTCCAGGGGTGATCCTATCGACCCAGTGGTCCTAGAATATCGTGGGAGGGCTCATTGGAACGGAAATTAAAAGTTCTAGTGCCCTTTTTAAGTGACAAAAAAAAATGGAGGGCAACTAGGCCCCCTCCCACGCTCATTTTTTTCCCAAAGTCACCCGATCAAAATTTTGAGATAGCCATTTTGTTCAGCATGGTCGAAAATATGATAACTATGTCTTTTAGGATGACTTAATCCCCCGAAGTCCCCGGGGGGAGGGCTAAAAGTTATGAACTTTACCCAATGTTAACATATAGTATTGGTTGTTGGGAAGTATACAGACGTTTTCAGGAGGGTTTTTTTCTGATAGTGGGGGGAGGGGGGGTCGGAGGTTATGTTGGAGGATCTGTCCATGAAGGAAATTTTCATGGGGGAAGGGAAATTGCCATGAAGGGGGCGCCGGACTTGCCAGCATTATTTATTGGTTATTGGGAAGTATACAGACATTTTTAGGAAGGATTTTTTTTCTGGAGGGTGGGGCTGGAAGAGGGGGTTACTCGGGAGATTCTTTCCGTGGAGGATGTTTCTTTGGCGTAGGAGACATTTCTATGAAGAGGGCGCCGGATTTCCAAGCATTATTTAAAAAACGATCAGAAATTAAATTAAAAAAAAACAAGTTTTTTTCAACTGAAAATAAGAAGCAACATTAGAACTTAAAACAAACAGAAATTATAACGTATATGAGGGGGTTCTCCCCCAAGTCAATACCTCGCTCTTTACGCTAAAGTATTTTTTAGTGCTTTCAAAAGAGCTATCTTTTCTAACTAAACGGCCTTTGTCATTCAGGGGTTTGTGAATTAATTTTTTTTTAACTTTTAACTTAAAGAGCATGGTATTGACTAAGGGGAGAATCCCCTCATATACGTAATAACATATACGTAATTAAAAAAACAACAAAAAAACAAGCGATACGGCTCAATAGTGATCGAAACTTTTAAAAACGGAATTTTGATGTCAATAAATGTATCAAAAGAATGGGTTTAAAATGCTGATTCTAAATATATAAATTTTATTAAGTTTAGTATTACTCATCAAAGGCTACGAGCCTGAGAAAATAGTAGAAAGGGAGGTGCTACTCGTGACGGGCACCCCTGCTGCCACCTACAATTTACTTTAATGCTGACGGGGCACCGAATATGGGCATAGAGTCCCTAAGGAGAACACGTGGTTAATCAAAGTGGGTCAATGCCCTAAATTTCCCCGGTCGATTAATTTGTTGTTGTTGTTGTTTTGGGCAAGTGCACGCTCGGGGCGAATGTCAATAATTCCCCTTAGAAACAACAAATTAATTCCCCTTTCTTGACAAATCAATCAACCATGACATCATCTGTCAGACATTAAAAAACTTCACCCAGAAGCAATTCACCTTGACATCACCTGTCAGATATTAATAAACTTTGCCCTGGAAACAATTCTGGTCGAACTCCAAAGATATTAATAAACATCGCCCCGGAAACAATTCTCCAAGAAACTCCGTCGAATGTTTTGATCTTAGAGATGAAGATATTAACGCGGGAAAAGGGTTTCTTAGTAATTTCAAATGTGACAGCGCAGGGATGCCAAAAACAAAAGGAACATGCAGAAATTACGTTTGGGGATTATTTGGGCGAAACCGTTTTAGACATTTTATGGAATTATTTCGGCGAAACAGTTAGAGACATTTTAAAAGATGATTTTAGAAGATGTTTTAGAAGAGGTTTTGAGTGTGGTCGTTATAATACACAAGTTCCATTTGAACAGTGTCGTGAGGTCCCCTACCCCGACCCAAAGGGCTCGATCCCCATACCCCAACCCCGAAGGAAGCCCCCGGCCCCCAAAGGTTCCCCTGGGCTCCCAAAGGGTCCCCCGGGCCCAACAAAGGGCCCCCGGTGCCCCAAAGGCCCCTGAACCCTCATTTTTTAATATTTTTTTAAGGCTATATTATATCTTTTCAGAACAAGTTCCTTTCTAAATGTCATTCCTTAACCATTTTCCAACTTGAAGTACCCATCCATTTCACCCACAACTTTACTATAAGGCTTTTTGGATACCTCAACACCATGAAATACCTTTCAAAAGACATTTCAGAGCAACTTCTTTTCTTAATGTTCCCTTCTAAACCCATTTTCCAACTTGAAGTACCTGTCCTTTTCACCCACAACTTTACTTTACAGCTTTTTAGATACCTCAACACCAAGAAATACCTTTCAAAAGGCATTTCAGAGCAAGTTCCTTTCTTAATGTCCCTCCTAAACCCATATTCCAAGTTGAAGTACCCATCTTTTTCACCCACAACTATACTTTACAGCTTTTTGGATACCTCAACACCAAGAAATACCTTTCAAAAGGCATTTCAGAGCAACTTCCTTTCTTAATGTCCCTTCTAAACCCATTCTCCAACTTGAAGCATCCATCCTTTTCACCCAGAACTATACTTTACAGCTTTTTTGGATACCTCAACACCAAGAAATACTTTTCAAAAGATATTTCAGAGCAAGTTCCTTTGTTAATGTCCCTTCTAAACCCATTTTACAAGTTGAAGTACCCATCCTTTTCACCCACAACTATACTTTACAGCTTTTTGGATACCTCAACACCAAGAAATACCTTTCAAAAGCCATTTCAGAGCAAGTTCCTTTCTTAATGTCCCTTCTAAACCCATTTTCCAACTTGAAGTACCCATCCTTTTCATCCACAACTTTACTTTACAGCTTTTTGGATACCTCAACACCAAGAAATACTTTTCAAAAGGCATTTCAGAGCAAGTTCCTTTCTTAATGTCCCTCCTAAACCCATTTTCCAACTTGAAGTACCCATCCTTTTCACCCACAACTTTACTTTACAGCTTCTTGGATACCTCAACACCAAGAAATACTTTTCAAAAGGCATTTCAGAGCAAGTTCCTTTCTTAATGTCCCTCCTAAACCCATTTTCCAACTTGAAGTACCCATCCATTTCACCCACAACTTTACTTTACAGGTTTTTGGATACCTCAACACCAAGAAATACTTTTCAAAAGACATTCCAGAGCAAGTTCTTTTCTTAATGTCCCTCCTAAACCCATTTTACAAGTTAAAGCACCCATGCTTTTCACCCAGAACTTTACTATACAGCTTTTTGGATACCTCAACACCAAGAAATACTTTTCAAAAGACATTTCAGAGCAAGTTCTTTTCTTAATGTCCCTCCTAAACCCATTTTAAAAGTTAAAGCACCCATCCTTTTCACCCACAACTACACTTTTCACCTTTTTGGATACCTCACCACCAAGAAATACCTTTCAAAAGGCATTTCAGAGCAATTTCCTTTCTTAATGTCCCTTCTAAACCCATTTTCCAACTTGAAGTACCATCCTTTTCACCCACAACTTTACTTTACAGCTCTTTGGATACCTCAACACCAAGCAATACTTTTCAAAGGCTTTTCAGGACAAGTTCTTTACGTGATGTCCTTCCTAAACCAATTTTACAAGTTGAAGCATCCATCCTTTTCACCCACAACTTTACTATACAACTTAGGTTAGGTTAGCCTACGTACGCGCGCTTACTTAGGCTAACCTAACCTAACTTAACCTAACCTAACCTAATTTGATCTAGCCTAACCTAACCTAACCTAACAAAAATCAAGAAAATGTAACTGTGTCAAGGTAAAGCACAACAAAACACTACTGAAATATTCCAACTCTTGCATTTCAACGAAAGAAAACCAAAATTATCTTTGAAAAATCAAGAGGCGTACGTAGGCTAACCTAACCTAACTTAACCTAACCTAACCTAATTTGATCTAGCCTAACCTAACCTAACCTAACAAAATCAAGAAAATGTAACTGTGTCAAGGTAAAGCACAACAAAACACTACTGAAATATTCCAACTCTTGAATTTCAACGAAAAAAAAATTATCTTTGAAAAATCAAGAGAATGTAACTGTGACAAAGTAAACCACGGTAAAACACTATTGAAATATTCCAACTCTTGCATTTCAATGAAAGAAATCCGAAATGAACTTTGAAAAATCAAGAGAATGTAACAGTGACTAGGTAAACCATAGCAAAACACTACTGAAATATTCCAACTCTTGCATTTAATTGAAAGAAATTTCAATGAACTTTGAAAAATCAAGAGAATTAATCTGTGACAGGGTAAACCACTATAAAACACCACTGAAGTATTCCAACTCTTGCATTCCAAAGAGTGAAATTCAAAATGAACTTTGAAAAATCAAGAGAATGTAATTGTGACAAGGTAAACCACGACAGAACACTACTGAAATATTCCAACTCTTGCATTTCAACGAAAAAAATTCAAAATGAACTTTGAAAAATCAAGAGAATGTAACAGAGACAAGGTAAACCATGACAAAACACTATTGAAATATTCCAACTCTTACATTTCAACAAAAGAAATTCAAAATGAACTTTGAAAAATCAAGAGAATGTAACTGTGACAAGGTAAACTACAACAAAACACTACTGAAATATTCCAACTCTTGCATTTCAACGAAAGAAATTCCAAAAAAACTTTGAAAAATCAAGAGAATGTAACTGTGACAAGGTAAACCACAACAAAACCCTACTGAAATATTCCAACTCTTGCATTTCAACGAAAGAAATTCAAAATGAACTTTGAAATATCAAGAGAATGTAACTGTGACAAGGTAAACCATAGCAAAACACTACTGAAATATTCCAACGCTTGCATTTCAAGGAAAGAAATCCAAATGAACTTTGAAAAATCAAGAAAATGCAACTGTGTCAAGGTAAACCATGACAAAACACTACTGAAATATTCCAACTCTTGCATTTCAACGAAAGAAATTCAAAATGAACTTTGAAAAATCAAGAAAATGTAACTGTGATAAGGTAAAGCCCCAACAGAACACTACTGAAATATTCCAAGTCTTGCATTTCAACGAAAGAAATCCAAAATGAACTTTGAAAAATTAAGAGAATGTAACTATGACAAGGTAAACCACAACAAAGCACTACTGAAATATTCCAACTCTTGCATTTCAACGAAAGAAATTCAAAATGAACTTTGAAAAATCAAGAGAATGTAACTGTGACGAGGTAAACCACAACAAAACACTACTGAAATATTCCAACTCTTGCATTTCAATGAAAGAAATTCAAAATGAACTTTGAAAAATTAAGAGAATGTAACTGTGACAAGGTAAACCACAACAAAACACTATTGAAATATTCCAACTCTCACATTTCATCGAAAGAAATTCAAAATGAACTTTGAAAAATTAAGAGAATGCAACTGTGACAAGGTAAACCACGACAAAACACTACTGAAATATTCCAACTCTTGCATTTCAATGAAAGAAATTCAAAATGAGCTCATAAAAGTTAAGAGAATGTAACTGTGGCAAGGTAAACCATGACAAAACACTAGTGAAATATTCCAAACTCTTGCATTTCAACGAAAGAAATTCCAAAATGAACTTTGAAAAATTAAGAGAATGTAAGTGTGACAAGGTAAACCACTACAAAACACTACTGAAATATTCCAACTCTTGCATTTCAACGAAAGAAAACCAAAATGAACTTTGAAAAATCAAGAGAATGTAACTGTGACAAGGTAAACCACATCAAAACACTACTGAAATATTCCAACTCTTGCATTTCAATGAAAGAAATTCAAAATAAACTTATAAAAGTTAAGAGAATGTAACTGTGACAAGGTAATCCACAACAAACCACTACTGAAATATTCCAACTCTTGCATTTCAATGGAAGAAATTCAAAATGAACTTTGAAAAATCAAGAGAATGTACTGTGACAAGGTAAGCCATGACAAAACACTACTGAAATATTCCAACTCTTGCATTTCAACGAAAGTGATTCAAAATGAACTTTGAAAAATCAAGAGATGTAACTGTGACAAGGTAAACCACACCAAAAACACTACTGAAATATTCCAACTCTTGCATTTCAACGAAAGAAAACCAAAATGAACTTTGAAAAATCAAGAGAATGTAGCTGTGACAAGGTAAACCACATCAAAACACTATTGAAATATTCCAACTCTTGCATTTCAACGAAAGAAATCCAAAATGAACTTTGAAAATCAAGAGGATGTAACTGTGATAAGGTAAACCACAACAAAACACTACTGATATATTCCAACTCATGCATTTCAATGAATGAAATCCAAAATGAACTTTGAAAAATTAAGAGAATGTAACTATGACTAGGTAAACCACGACAAAACACTATTGAAATATTCCAACTCTTGCATTTCATCAAAAGAAATCCAAAATGAACTTTGAAAAATTAAGAGAATGTAAGTGTGACAAGGTAAACCACAACAAAACACTACTGAAATATTCCAACTCTTTTTGAAAAATTAAGAGAATGTAAGTGTGACAAGGTAAACCACAACAAAACACTACTGAAATATTCCAACTCTTACATTTCAACGAAAGAAAACCATAATGAACTTTGAAAAATCAAGAAAATGTAACTGTGATAAGGTAAACCATGACAAAACACTACTGAAATATTCCAACTCTTGCATTTCAATGAAAGAAATTCAAAATGGACTTTGAAAAATTAAGAGAATGTAACTTGACAAGGTAAACCACGACAAAACACTACTGAAATATTCCAAGTCTTGCATTTCAATCGAAAGAAAACCAAAATGAACTTTGAAAAATCAAGAAAATGTAACTGTGACGAGGTAAACCACAACATAACACTACTGAAATATTCCAACTCATGCATTTCAACGAATGAAAACCAAAATGAACTTTGAAAAATTAAGAGAATGTAACTGTGACAAGGTAAACCATGACAAAACACTACTGAAATATTCCAACTCTTGCATTTCAACGAAAGAAATTCAAAATGAACTTTGAAAAGTCAAGAGAATGTAACTGTGACAAGGTAAACACCACAGAACACTACTGAAATATTCCAACTCTTGCATTTCAACGAAAGAAATCCAAAATGAACTTTGAAAAATCAAGAGAATGTAACTGTGACAAGGTAAACCACAACAAAACACTACTGAAATATTCCAACTCTGCATTTCAACGAAAGAAATTCAAAATGAACTTTGAAAAATCAAGAGAATGTAACTGTGACAAGGTAAACCACAACAAAACACTACTGAAATATTCCAACTCTTGCATTTCAACGAAAGAAATCAAAATGAACTTTGAAAAATTAAGAGAATGTAACTGTGACAAGGTAAACCATGACAAAACACTACTGAAATATTCCAACTCTTGCATTTCAATGAAAGAAATTCAAAATGAACTTTGAAAAATTAAGAGAATGTAACTTGACAAGGTAAACCACAACAAAACACTACTGAAATATTCCAACTCTTGCATTTCAACGATAGAAATTCAAAATGAACTTTGAAAAATTAAGAGAATGTAACTGTGACAAGGTAAACCATGACAAAACACTACTGAAATATTCCAACTCTTGCATTTCAACGAAAGAAATTCAAAATGAACTTTGAAAAATCAAGAGAATGTAACTGTGACAAGGTAAACCACACCAAAACACTACTGAAATATTCCAACTCTTGCATTTCAACGAAAGAAAACCAAAATGAACTTTGAAAAATCAAGAGAATGTAACTGTGACAAGGTAAACCATGACAAAACACTAGTGAAATATTCCAACTCTTGCATTTCAACGAAAGAAATCCAAAATGAACTGTGAAAAATCAAGAGAATGTAACTGTGACTAAGGTAAACCACACAAAACACTACTGAAATATTCCAACTCTTGCATTTCAATGAAAGAAATCCAAAATGAACTTTGAAAAATTAAGAGAATGTAACTGTGACAAGGTAAACCACGACAAAACACTACTGAAATATTCCAACTCTTGCATTTCAACGAAAGAAATTCCAAAATGAACTTTGAAAAATTAAGAGAATGTAACTGTGACTAGGTAAACCACGACAAAACACTACTGAAATATTCCAACTCTTGCATTTCAACGAAAGAAAACCAAAATGAACTTTGAAAAATCAAGAGAATGTAACTGTGACAAGGTAAACCACGACAAAACACTACTGAAATATTCCAACTCTTGCATTTCAATCGAAAGAAATCCAAAATGAACTTTGAAAAATCAAGAGAATGTAACTGTGACAAGGTAAACTACAACAAAACACTACTGAAATATTCCAACTCTTGCATTTCAACGAAAGAAATCCAAAATGAACTTTGAAAAATCAAGAGAATGTAACTGTGACAAGGTAAACCACGACAAAACACTACTGAAATATTCCAACTCTTGCATTTCATCGAAAGAAATCCAAAATGAACTTTGAAAAATTAAGAGAATGTAACTGTGACAAGGTAAACCACAACAAAACACTACTGAAATATTCCAACTCTTGCATTTCAACGAAAGAAAACCAAAATGAACTTTGAAAAATCAAGAGAATGTAACTGTGACAAGGTAAACCACGACAAGACACTACTGAAATATTCCAACTCTTGCATTTCAACGAAAGAAATTCAAAATGAACTTTAAAAAATCAAGAGAATGTAACTGTGATAAGGTAAACCACAACAAAACACTACTGAAATATTCCAACTCATGCATTTCAACGAAAGAAATCCAAAATGAACTTTGAAAAATTAAGAGAATGTAACTATGATTAGGTAAACCACAACAAAACACTATTGAAATATTCCAACTCTTGCATTTCATCGAAAGAAATCCAAAATGAACTTTGAAAAATTAAGAGAATGTAAGTGTGACAAGGTAAACCACAACAAAACACTACTGAAATATTCCAACTCTTACATTTCAACGAAAGAAAACCAAAATGAACTTTGAAAAATCAAGAAAATGTAACTGTGATAAGGTAAACCACGATCAAAACACTACTGAAATATTCCAACTCTTGCATTTCAATGAAAGAAATTCAAAATGGACTTTGAAAAATTAAGAGAATGTAACTTTGACAAGGTAAACCACGACAAAACACTATTGAAATATTCCAAGTCTTGCATTTCATCGAAAGAAAACCAAAATGAACTTTGAAAAATCAAGAAAATGTAACTGTGACGAGGTAAACCACAACAAAACACTACTGAAATATTCCAACTCATGCATTTCAACGAATGAAAACCAAAATGAACTTTGAAAAATTAAGAGAATGTAACTGTGACAAGGTAAACCATGACAAAACACTACTGAAATATTCCAACTCTTGCATTTCAACGAAAGAAAACCAAAATGAACTTTGAAAAATCAAGAGAATGTAACTGTGACAATGTAAAACATAACAAAACACTACTGAATTATTCCAACTCTTCCATTTCAAGGAAAGAAATTCAAATGAACTTTGACAAATCATAGAATGTAACTGTGACAGGTAAACCACGACAAAACACTACCGAAATATTCCAACTCTTGCATTTCAGTGAAAGAAATTCAAATAAACTTTGACAAATCATAAAATGTAAATGTGATAAGGTAAACCACGACAAAACACTACTGAAATATTCCAACTCTTGCATTTCAATGAAAGAAATTCAAAATAAACTTTGACAAATCAATAAAATGTAACTGTGATAAGGTAAACCACGACAAAACACTACTGAAATATTCCAACTCTTGCATTTCAATGAAAGAAATTCAAAATGAACTTTGAAAAATCAAGAGAATGTAACTGTGACACTGTAAACCATAACAAAACACTACTGAAATATTCCTAAGAAAAAATTTAGAATTTGTAAAATTGGTTTAAGAAGGATATTAAGAAAGGAACTTGTTCTGAAATGCCTTTTGAAAGGTATTTCATGGTGTTGAGGCATTCAAAAAGCTGTAAAGTAAAGTTGTGGGTGAAATGGATGGGTACTTCAAGTTGGAAAATGGGTTTAGAAGGGACATTAAGAAAGGAATTTGCTCTGAAATGCCTTTTGAAAGGTATTTCTTGGTGTTGAGGTAACCAAAAAGCTGTAAAGTAAAGTTGTGTGTGAAATGGATGGGTACTTCAAGTTGTAAAATGGGTTTAGAAGGGACATTAAGAAAGGAACTTGCTCTGAAATGCCTTTTGAAAAGTATTTCTTGGTGTTGAGGTATCCAAAAAGCTGTAATTTAAAGTTGTGGGTGAAAAGGATGGATGCTTCAACTTGTAAAATTGGTTTAGGAAGGACATTACGTAAAGAACTTGTTCTGAAAAGCCTTTGAAAAGTATTGCTTGGTGTTGAGGTATCCAAAGAGCTGTAAAGTAAAGTTGTGGGTGAAAAGGATGGATGCTTCAAGTTGGAAAATGGGTTTAGAAGGGACATTAAGAAAGGAAATTGCTCTGAAATGCCTTTTGAAAGGTATTTCTTCGTGTTGAGGTAACCATAAAGCTGTAAAGTAAAGTTGTGGGTGAAGTGGATGGGTACTTCAAGTTGTAAAATGGGTTTAGAAGGGACATTAAGAAAGGAACTTGCTCTGAAATGCCTTTTGAAAAGTATTTCTTGGTGTTGAGGTATCCAAAAAGCTTCAATTTAAAGTTGTGGGTGAAAAGGATGGATGCTTCAACTTGTAAAATTGGTTTAGGAAGGACATTACGTAAAGAACTTGTTCTGAAAAGCCTTTGAAAAGTATTGCTTGGTGTTGAGGTATCCAAAGAGCTGTAAAGTAAAGTTGTGGGTGAAAAGGATGGTGCTTCAAGTTGGAAAATGGGTTTAGAAGGGACATTAAGAAAGGAAATTGCTCTGAAATGCCTTTTGAAAGGTATTTCTTGGTGGTGAGGTATCCAAAAAGGTGAAAAGTGTAGTTGTGGGTGAAAAGGATGGGTGCTTTAACTTGTAAAATGGGTTTAGGAGGGACATTAAGAAAAGAACTTGCTCTGAAATGTCTTTTGAAAAGTATTTCTTGGTGTTGAGGTATCCAAAAGCTGTATAGTAAAGTTCTGGGTGAAAAGGATGGGTGCTTTAACTTGTAAAATGGGTTTAGGAGGGAAATTAAGAAAGGAACTTGCTCTGAAATGCCTTTTGAAAAGTATTTCTTGGTGTTGAGGTATCCAAGAAGCTGTAAAGTAAAGTTGTGTGTGAAAAGGATGGGTACTTCAAGTTGGAAAATGGGTTTAGGAGGGACATTAAGAAAGGAACTTGCTCTGAAATGTCTTTTGAAAAGTATTTCTTGATGTTGAGGTATCCAGAAAGCTGTAAAGTAAAGTTGTGGGTGAAAAGGATGGTACTTCAACTTGTAAAATGGGTTTAGGAGTGACATTAAGAAAGGAACTTGCTCTGAAGTGCCTTTTGAAAAGTATTTCTTGGTGTTGAGGTATCCAAAAAGCTGTAAAGTAAAGTTGTGGGTGAAAAGGATGGGTACTTCAAGTTGGAAAATGGGTTTAGAAGGGACATTAAGAAAGGAACTTGCTCTGAAATGCCTTTTGAAAAGTATTTCTTGGTGTTGAGGTATCCAAGAAGCTGTAAAGTAAAGTTGTGTGTGAAAAGGATGGGTACTTCAAGTTGGAAAATGGGTTTAGGAGGGACATTAAGAAAGGAACTTGCTCTGAAATGTCTTTTGAAAAGTATTTCTTGATGTTGAGGTATCCAGAAAGCTGTAAAGTGAAGTTGTGGGTGAAAAGGATGGGTACTTCAACTTGTAAAATGGGTTTAGGAGGGACATTAAGAAAGGAACTTGCTCTGAAGTGCCTTTTGAAAAGTATTTCTTGGTGTTGAGGTATCCAAAAAGCTGTAAAGTAAAGTTGTGGGTGAAAAGGATGGGTACTTCACGTTGGAAAATGGGTTTAGGAGGGACATTAAGAAAGGAACTTGCTCTGAAATGTCTTTTGAAAAGTATTTCTTGATGTTGAGGTATCCAGAAAGCTGTAAAGTATAGTTGTGGGTGAAAAGGATGGGTACTTCAACTTGTAAAATGGGTTTAGAAGGGACATTAACAAAGGAACTTGCTCTGAAATTGCTTCTGAAAAGTATTTCTTGGTGTTGAGGTATCCAAAAAGCTGTAAAGTATAGTTCTGGGTGAAAAGGATGGTGCTTCAAGTTGGAGAATGGGTTTAGAAGGGACATTAAGAAAGGAACTTGCTCTGAAATGCCTTTTGAAAGGTATTTCTTGGTGTTGAGGTATCCAAAAAGCTGTAAAGTATAGTTGTGGGTGAAAAGGATGGGTACTTCAACTTGTAAAATGGGTTTAGAAGGGACATTAACAAAGGAACTTGCTCTGAAATTTCTTCTGAAAAGTATTTCTTGGTGTTGAGGTATCCAAAAAAGCTGTAAAGTATAGTTCTGGGTGAAAAGGATGGATGCTTCAAGTTGGAGAATGGGTTTAGAAGGGACATTAAGAAAGGAACTTGCTCTGAAATGCCTTTTGAAAGGTATTTCTTGGTGTTGAGGTATCCAAAAAGCTGTAAAGTATAGTTGTGGATGAAAAAGATGGGTAGTTCAACTTGGAAAATGGGTTTAGGAGGGACATTAAGAAAGGAACTTGCTCTGAAATGCCTTTTGAAAGGTATTTCTTGGTGTTGAGGTATCTAAAAAGCTGTAAAGTAAAGTTGTGGGTGAAAAGGACAGGTACTTCAAGTTGGAAAATGGGTTTAGAAGGGAACATTAAGAAAAGAAGTTGCTCTGAAATGTCTTTTGAAAGGTATTTCATGGTGTTAAGGTATCCAAAAAGCGTTATAGTAAAGTTGTGGGTGAAATGGATGGGTACTTCAAGTTGGAAAATGGTTAAGGAATGACATTAAGAAAGGAACTTGTTCTGAAAAGATGTAATATAGCCTTAAAAAATATTAAAAAATGAGGGTTCAGGGGCCTTTGGGGGGCCTGGGGGACCCTTTTGGAGTGCCGGGGGAACCTTTGGGGGTCGGGGGCTTCCTTCGGGGTTGGGGTATGGGGATCGGAGCCCTTTGGGTCGGGGTAGGGGACCTCACGACACTGTTCAAATGGAACTTGTGTATTATAACGACCACACTCAAAACCTCTTCTAAAACATCTTCTAAAATCATCTTTTAAAATGTCTCTAACTATTTTGCCGAAATAATTCCATAAAATGTCTAAAACGGTTTCGCCCAAATAATCCCTAAACGTAATTTCTGCATGTTCTTTTTGTTTTTGGCATCCCTGCGCTGTCACATTTGAAATTACTAAGAAACCCTTTTCCCGCGTTAATATCTTCATCTCTAAGATCAAAATATTCGCCGGAGTTTCTTGGAGAATTGTTTCCGGGGCGATGTTTATTAATATCTTTGGAGTTCGACCAGAATTGTTTCCAGGGCAAAGTTTATTAATATCTGACAGGTGATGTCAAGGTGAATTGTTTCTGGGTGAAGTTTTTTAATGTCTGACAGATGATGTCATGGTTGATTGATTTGTCAAGAAAGGGGAATTAATTTGTTGTTTCTAAGGGGAATTATTGACATTCGCCCCGAGCGTGCACTTGCCCAAAACAACAACAACAACAAATTAATCGACCGGGGAAATTTAGGGCATTGACCCACTTTGATTAACCACGTGTTTCTCCCTAGGGACTCTATGCCCATATTTGGTGCCCCGTCAGCATTAAAGTAAATTGTAGGTGGCAGCAGGGGTGCCCGTCACGAGTAGCACCTCCCTTTCTACTGAAAATTTACCCGATTTTTTAAAGAGGGGCGAAACATCCCCTACAAGTGAAAGAATTTTAAAGAAAATCACACCGTCAGATTCAGCGTATCAGAAAACCCTATTACATAGGTTTCAAGCTCATATCTGCAAAAATCTGCAACTTTGTATTTTTTGTCAGAAGAAAAATATACGAATATAGAAGTTAGTTACGTAAGTTAATTTGTAAATTACGTCATAACCAAATTTAGAAACATCCATTTAGCAAAAGAAAAGTAAAATTTTTATGCAAATTTTGTTTACTTATTCAATGACGGTGAGCCAAAATAAAAGCTGCATTAACTAACAAACGATCAGAAATTAAATAAAAAAATAAGTTTTTTAAACTGAAAGTAAGGAGCGACATTAAAACTTAAAACGAACAGAAATTATTCCGTATATGAAAGGGGCTGTCCCCTCCTCAACGCCTCGCTCTTTACGCTAAAGTTTGACTCTGTTTCATAACTTTATTTTTTAAAACAATAAAAAACTTTAGCGTAAAGAGCGAAGCGTTGAGGAGGGGACAGCCCCTTTCATATACGGAATAATTTCTGTTCATTTTAAGTTTTAATGTCGCTCCTTACTTTCAGTTTAAAAAACTTGTTTTTTTATTTAATGTATATTAAACTGACAATCCACGTTCATTTTTTGTCAGTAGAGCGTGAATTGGATTCTGGTCTTGAGAAGGTATGAGGGTTATTAGCCCTACTAATGTGTAGTTTTGCTCGTTTTGAGTTTGACTCGGCTATGTTTTGTAATTTCTGTTCGTTTTGAGTTTCATTCATTTATTGATAATGGCAGGATATTGATTTATGGTAGTTTTATGCTTGGAAGATTATTTGACTTTATTTCTACTCAGTGGCTTAATGGAGCTCTTTACTTTTCTTGGAAAAACTTGTTTTGGTTAAAAGTGTTTTAAATTTATCCAAAAACAAATCAATACAGATAGGTTATTTCAAAGAAATTCCAGGCGATGACAAAAAAAAGAAGAAGAAATCTAAAGAATAAGAAGAGCGACGGGGAAAAATTGGGGAATTTTGTAATTCAGAAAAAAAGAAATCAGATACAAATAAACAGTTTTAAACAGATCCCAGATAAAGAAGAATAAAGAAGAAAAGGAAAGAAAATAATATCGAAAATATTGTATTGTTCAAAAAAAAAATAAATACCAATCAATAATTTTAAACGAATCACAGATGTTCTTCTTCTTCTACATCAATCCAGATTCAATTAATTTTCAAGGAATTTATTGTTTCGCTTTTCGAACAAATTGATATTCCATCATCTATTTCCACCAAATTAAGATTGATGATCAAGGCTTTTAATTTTAATTAGTTTAGATAACTTGGAGCACCACCCATTGTTTTCGTTAATCAGCTGTTGGTATTTAGAACAAACGGTACTGGTGCATTATATATAACACAGCGCTATAGACTGTACAAGGAAATAGAAATGGAAACCCGTCAAATGGGTATTTGCAAGAGATAATGGATTGCAAAGCGTGATTTCTCATCACGTTTACAATATTTAAACTGTTGTTTTTTGGGTTTAGGAGGGCAGGTACCTAGGTTAGGTTATGTATTTAATATATGCTATGCTTTACCCCCCCCCCCCCCTAATGTGCATATATAGCCCAAATTTGTTTCTAAACTATTATATTTTCATCCTATTTTATTTTTTTTCCATTAGCATTAACCAAACTTGACTTCTTTCGTGTGTTATATATAATGCATAAGTACCGAACAAACACTACACTATTGAAGACGAAAAGTAACATTAAATAAGGCCTTTTCTAGCAACTTCATTGATCAGCATTATTTATCAACAATTGTTTTTTATTGACAAATAAACGTTTTGATGATCAAAACTGTTGATGAGAACAACCAACAATTGAAATCGTTGTTCGCAAAGCTTATCCGTCAAATTTAGTGGGAAATTTCAAGGCAGAATAGAACAGGGATGTTTTGTTCTTCCAATTTAATATTAGCTTGATCTCTTGCTTAGTTTGAGGCAAGAAAAATTATCTTTTTGATTTATATACCCTTTTACACTGCAAAGGGCACTGGACAATTTTTTTTGTATAAAATTCAAACATTAAGAATTGTATCAACTATAGAATGCTGCCTAAGCAGTTGGAATTAGAAGAGTAAATGTAATGTACAGATCTAGTGGTGTCAATAAAGTTACTAAAGCTACCCACAAAAATAAAATCCTTTTTTTCAATTTCCTTTGTTGGTTTGTTGCAGTTTAAAATAAATTAAACTTTATTTAACTGTTTCAAGAAAGAAGGAAAGTTTAGCCAATAGATGAAGACTCTTGATATATTCTAGATGGGCGGCTAGAAACTAATAGATAGATGGGGTTTTGAACTTGGGCAATTACTGATCTATGAAACAAACCACAGTTCTGTGTAAAATAATTTATAATAGTGTCGATTAGTTTAATCTTTTGCTTGGTTGGAAGAATTAAGGTTAGAACATAATTTTTCTAATATAATTTATTTTTCTAATATAATAGAATATAATTTAGAATAAAATTTTTTTGGTTAATAGACTATAAAAATCCTTTTAACCCCTTTGATATAAAAAAGGAACTAAATTAATAAAAGGAAATTAAGGCAGATCACTTCCTCGGCTCCATATCTGATTAATTCACGTGATTTGCTTATAAAATTTCTGTAAAGTCAGTGCATGAAGTAAAACTATATGAAGAAAAAACTTTTTGACATGAAATTTCGTGGAAAACGTTAATAAGGCCGTGGGAGCCCCACATAAGTTTAATTGACAATGACAAACCAATGTTCTAGTGATTTTAAAATATTGCCAGTTTTTTTGAAAATATTGCAGAATAACCCAAATTTATGCTATCGAAAAAAAGTATTGTTGATGGACAAAATCTGTTCCCACAATTGTTGATCAACATTGTTAATGAATAATTTGTTTGCCCGAAATGGCTCAGAGATGACACCAAAAGAACAGCCTGATGGTATGCTCTAGTTGGAAAGTCGATTCTAACTGTGTTGCGTGAATTGTTTTGTTCTATCCAATTTTTTATGTGATGATTTTAGTTTCTGGAAGTGACAAAAAAAAGAATTTAAATCATACGAGTTCAAAACATGTCTTTTATTTGATATTATTAACTAACCTTTATTTTTTTCAGGCAAATACAAAGAAAAATCTGGATTACATATGCCCAATATGTAGCAGAAAAACTACTTAAATGTATATCAGAGACCAGTCCAGTTCAGTTTTATTATTCAAGGTGTTATTTTTTAACTTATCATAAATATACAGTTCCTCAAAATTGTAACGCGCCAGAATAGCATGGTTGAACACGGGTTCTAAGAAGACATTCGCTCGTGTTGAACACGGCAGTCAAAACAATAATCTGCACAACCCGCGTCGAACTCCGTGTTGGATATGGGTACCCTGAAAACGAGGCTTAAGTAGCTGCGTTTAAAAAGTTATTAGTTGGTTATTGAAGATGCCAGAACCTAGCCTATTGCCGTGTTAAGGAGTGGAAAACACAGCTAGGAGTGGAAAATCCTAGTGGAAAACACAGCTAAGGAGTGGAAAATCCTTAGACGGACCAAGCGTTCAGAGGATTTTTTCGCATAGGGAATATGGGAATTCTTCGTGCTTCTGTTAAAACGGTACGGTTCTAATATCTGTACAACACGCCAGGCATCCACTCGACAAAGGCGTAGATCTGACGCTATATAATGTTGTATAAATAAGTATTCGGGGGTTTCTCACTCTGGGAACTATATTTAACCTTTAGTTTTTTGGGGTTTAGGGGGGGGGGCCTAGGTTAGGTTACGTATTTAATATATGCTATGCTTTACCCCCACCCTTGCCCCCTAATATGCAAATATATAGCCCAATTTTGTTCATAAACTATTATATTTTCATCATGTTTTGTTTTATTTTATTAGCATTAACCAAACTTCACTTTTCGCGTGTTGTACAGATATTAGAACAGTACCGTTAAAACCACAAAGATTCAATTTTAAGGGGACAGATTTCCCGGCAGGGACTTTTGGACTAGTGTTATGGGAGGGAAAATTCATTTTATCGATAATTTAACATCTTTTTTAAGGGACATGTGAGCTTTCTATTCAAGAATGAATTCGGCTGACTCTTTGATATTTATTACAAGGAAAAAGAGAAGATTTAAAAGATAAGTTAAGCTCAAAGATTTATGTGTATGTTTTCCAATTATCAGGACAGTGTTAATTTTGTGATGATTTATTTGGACAAATCCATGAAATCAGATCATTAATACAATCTCGATGACACATCTTCTTGGAACTAAAATCTTTCAGCTATTCTTAAACAATTCAATTGGTATGCCTTATTCCCGTAACCAGAGATGTAAACATTTAGTACCTTTGTTAAAACACCTGACTCAAAGTTTTTTTTTTTGTTTCATTGCCCAGTCTAATTATTGTTCGACGAGCTCCTGCTTATTATTTTATGGTCTAAACAAAATGTTTCAGAAGGAGTGTTTTCAGTAGCATAGCAAATAAATTTTTATCCAATTTTCATAGTTAATTCCCTTTCTAGTTTTATAATAGCTTAAGTTATACTTACGAGGAATCTCAACTGGATGTTAAAGTTTTTTTTATCTAACTAGTAACTGTGTAAGCTAAGGCAGGAATGGGAATTAGGACCCATTCCCCTAAGTAGTATTCCCGTAGGCACTTTAAGGACAGCCCTATCAAAATTCCCAGGACAGCCCTATCCCTTTTCCTATGACAGCACTCTGACGTCACAACACCCCTGTTAAAATTTCTATGACAGTTCTGGCAAGATTCCCACCCCTGGCAAGATTCCCGCCCTGGCAAGATCCCAGCCATGGCAAGATTCCCACCCCTGGCAAAATTCTTGTGACAACCCTGGAAAGATTCCCACGGGGGCCCTTTGACGTCACGGTATACACCCCCTTTGTATTTATGTGACATGCCCCTGTATTTCAAGCGCATGTCTTGTTTCTATGTCTAGACGCTTGTACATATCTAAACATGCCTCCCCAGGTGAAAAACACCCCCCCCCCCGACGTTTTTCTAGACGCTTATGCGAAATCGTGTCCAAACATGCCTCCCCAGGTGTTTTTCCTCCTATACATGTCCAAACATACCTTTTCAGGTGGTAGAAGCCATATTTATTGATCGAGATTTAGCTTCTTTCTGGAAGTGGAGCAGTCAACATCAAAATGGATACTTATACATTATTGAATATTGAAAGTGCTGATGAAACGGGACCTAGAGGGCCTAAGGTGGCGGTGGAAATTACAAGGGGTTCCCGGCTAACCCTAGAATGGAACAAGATGTATAATGGATATGTTACATTAAGCAAATTCAAGTCGGAGTAACAATTATGCTTTGCGGCTAAGGTGAATATAGTGCATATACAGAGGCTACAAGATGGATTAAATTCGCTGGCGAAATATACTGAAGAGAACAATTTATAGAAAACGGTTAGTCTGTATTTGGTAGTGAGAGTGTTAAAATGGATAGATTTGAGAACCAGAAAATCTTACGTAATCTAGTAAAATTGGAACAATAGTTAGTTTTAGATGATGACTTTCTGGAATTATCTCTTCAACGGAAGATGTTTTCTCGAGAAATACTTAACGATATAATGGGAACCGATTCCCCATCTTTGGACTATTGTATAAAACTTTGTCGTCGTGGTCCCCAAGCTTTTACTCAATTTATAGATATATTAATTGAGACAAAACAAAATGATATTGTTGTTTTCCTTTTAACCACTACTTACATGGTCATTTTGTAACGCTTCTAGGAGACATTTTTGTTGTTTGAGAGTCAGTTTCTTTCTGGAAGTGAGACAGACAACATCGAAAAATGTTTTACACATGCCCATTATGCTTGTATGCTTTGGGCAGCTGGTCATCCTGTGAGAATTATACTTTTGCTGATGACTATAATGAAAAGTTGAAATTATGCAATTCGTGTAAATTGCATAGAGGATATGCAGTGCAAATTAAAGACTGCAATTCCTGTTTTGAAGAGATTTGTGACTTTCATAATAAAGGATTCTTTTGCTCCAATGGTCAATATGATAAATACGATCGATGGGAAAATACTTACCCTGGCCTGATTGCGAAAAACCCTAAGCGTGAGTTCAGTTTATTTTTAAGAGACTGGTATCGTGGCTTTAAACTGTTTTGGGAAGAAGAACCTGGTGTACACTTAAATTGCTGGAATAATAAAAGTCTGGTTTTTACGACATCGCTGTGAATACACTGGGTACTTTGATTATAAGCCTACAGACTTGTATTTGGCTGTTACAGAAAGTGATTCTTCACATGAAAATTTTGTATGTGACATTGCTTCAAATAAGCAAATTGAAATACGTGAATTTTACAATATGAATCAGAGTAGTATTATTGACTTTAAAAAGAGATTCAATAAAAAGAAAGTTACATTATATTGTAGAAAATGTGACCATGACTTTGCACGTCAAGATGAATACAAGTTGAATCCTGATGAGCTGTAACCACTTTTCGTTTCAGATGATTACTTATACGTAGAAGAAGAAATCTAAAAGGACACAGTGTTTTGTATATATACAAATTTTATTAATAAACAAATTTACATACATTTTTAAAGCATTTCACTTTTAGGGCACCGAAATTTATATTATAGAGGTAGGAAAGAGTATTTTCAACAAGAAAGTCGATCAATCGAGGATTGTCGTCATAGACCTTGAGGAATTCCATGTAAGTATGTCCACGCCTTCGAAAAATAAAATATAATAGGGCATGAAAACCACAGCTTTTCGTTGATAGATCTTGCATCCGCTTTCGATTTTGAATAATAGATTTTCCGCTATGCTCAAGAAAATTTTTAATATGAGGTATGTAGAATGTATACGGTGGGCCGAGCGGATCAAAAAAATTCTTTTTGCTTCTTGTTTGAAAGATACATAACCAATGCCCCTCTTTACCGTTTATGGACTGATATTAACAATAATATTGGTATTGTCAACATGTTGAATACGCTCTAAGAAATCTGAAGGTATGCAGTAGGATTTATATTTTGACATGTAGGGTTCCATATTGAAAACGCTGATTATTTGATTCTTGTTCATGGCACCAAGTCTAATAAAACACTGCCATCAGGGGTAATTTCCCAATAGGTTTCAAATTTATTTAGAAAGATTAATGCAGCCTCCAATGGTTTGGCAAAGGTACGCTCTAATTGCACTTTACCAAGTTCGGACAATACTCATATCTTGAGTACCGGTCAAATCTAATACAATAATGCCATGAGTTGTCGCAAACATTTCTTCACTTATACCACATTCGAATAATTGAGAATCTTGATCTAGGGATTGCATTGTCAATTCATAGAGTGTCCCATAGGATTTATCAAAGGATAAATTGTAGAGCGAAATTCCATTTACTTTACATACAAGCGATGAAAGTCCAAACAGTTCAAATTTATGCGTGGAATCTGTCCATGATCGAATAGCGCTAGCGCTTTTTACAAAAGCCAATGCCAACTTTGAAGGAATTCCGCCATTGATAATTGACGAATCGGTATAGGTACGCGCACCTGTAGCATTATGGCATTGATTCGTGACTGTATGAGGCACGAGCAATTTGATATTATTTCCAAAGGCTCTTAATTTTTCAATTGCCAAAGCAACCGAACTCATAACTTGGTCTTTTCTTACATGGAGTATTCCTGAAGTGAGAGAGACTGTTACATCGGGTGCAGCGTCCAGTACTTTTCGCATAATATAATTGGACGGTGCAAGTTGTAGCTTTATATCAATCTTTACATTAGGAGGCAACCATTGAGGTATATTAAATATCTCATGATTTAGTTTCCCAACTAAATGTAAATCTTTAGTTGTCGCCTCTCTAAGAATATTAGTGACGTCAGTATGTGTTTTATATTCATAACCCAGTGCTTGTCCCCTCAACTGCTTATAAGACATTGGAGTAATCAACATGAATTGTATATAACTTGCACAATTTGAAAGATTTATGCTCGTGCTCACCAATGTTCCATTTATGTAGACACTTTTTTGTCGAAATAAATTGTGTAGTACACAATTTTCGTAGATAACCCCTCGACGGCACTTGGTTTTTCATTGTTAGATTTTTTAACAATGACATTTAAATCTATAAATGTCGAGTTCAAATCGATAAAGTAATCTTCATTGGAATAAATTTGGAAATAGACATTTTCAGAGAGCGGTTGTTGTGAATAAAATTGTTCATAGTAACCGTGCTTTACACTGACATCTACATTTTCCGAAGTGAAAAGATTTAGAGATGAGATGACTGAAGGGCAAGAATCTTTATGTGGTAGATATGCTAATTCTTCTAGGAAAAGAAGCCCTTTTTGAATCTTTTTTATTTTCTTTGATGCTTTACGCTTCCAAGCTGACTTGAGACTGATGAGTGATGGGGTCTTTCGCACCATTTTTAAACCTTTTCCGCGCTGTTTCAATCGCTCACCAAAGATCGCGTGCTCGACCTGAGATTTTGCGAAATACTTTCTTGAATATCCTTCCCAGAACCCCAATCATGTAATGTAGAGGACGCAAAATCCGCTGCAACTGGCGCAATATATTTTCTAGTTAATGGTAGTGCAGAGCGAAAAAGCTTAGCAAACCAACTGCCGGGACCGTACCCAAACATTGTCGAACGACACTTATAATAGTGCATTCCATGGCCCATCTGTCGTGGTCCAAGAGTAGCAACATAGCAATCAATATCAGGACATAGAAACTGAGTTCTATTAGCCATTTCACTGAATTGGTCGAAAATGACATGTAATTACAGCCAAGTCTTTTTTTATTGCTAGAGGATCACCCACATTGCTTCTTGATGTTAATTGCCAGAGGTCCAAATGTGAAGTATTCACTGGAATGAATTGAAGGTGCTTTATATTGTAGTGGTAAATGTGGTTATTAGATGTTTTTCGTTCAAGAACATGTATGAGGGGGACATTGGTATTACCGATTCTTGATCTCTCGACAAAGAATGCGTAAAGAAATATACAACTGTCCGAGAAGAAGGCGGGTTGGTACTCTGCGAAAATGACTCAATTCATGCCATTAGCGCTTCCTGCACTTTTACCGTTGATTACATTATGTTTAAAACCAAGCACTTCTCTTAGATTATCATTGAGAATAACCTTTTCAGTGTCAATGGGTGAACTAATGTAGATTTTACCCTCTTCCTTTGAATAATTGAATTGAAAGGCACCATTTTTACGATATGAATTTTTTGTTGATAGCACGACACAATTCGTGTATAGTCCCAAACTCCTTATATGATAATGTGACAAAGGGTATTCAAATGAATTCATATTTTCAATCTTTTGATCGTTAACGATTGGCCAATCAAATGGTCTAATTTTTATATCATATGTACGATCCTTTTTTAGGATATCACATGTATTTTTAAGAATACAATCGAAGAGAGCCACTTCATACCTCAAATTTAATGGCAGGGGAGAGTTTTGTCCGAAAATCGCTCGTTTTATTCAAATCGTTATAAAGAGGATCAGAAACATTGGACATGAATGTCACATAAAAACCTTCAGACATTATGATCGTCTTCAACGGGTATTGAAGGCGCAAATGTATATCATATGTACGATCCTTTCTTAGGATATCATATGCATTTTTAATAATATAATCTACAAGAGCAACTTCATAACTTCCCTCAAATTTAATGGCAGGGGAGAGTTATGTCCAAAAATCGCTGGTTTTATTCAAATCGTCATAAAGAGGATCAGAAACATTGGACATGAATGTCACAAAAACCTTCAGACATTATGAACGTTTTCAACGGGTATCCACGAATCAAAATCAGAGTTGTATCCTAGCCAGCAAACAAGCAACTGTCGCTTACCCTTGCAAGTACGAGTCTTTAATACCTTTTCAATCTGATAGATTTCACTATTTCCAACTTTTTGTAATTCATAGTCATAAAAACCGCCAAGAATCTAGTCATCTTTGGTGTCTCGTAGACGATAGGTTATAGGTTTAGTGTGCAACAGTTTTGACACTTTAAAATGTTCAGTGCTGCACAAGTAATTTCCCCTTCCCAAAATTTCCCCGTGCTGAGGTCTAGCGTTGAACAAGGATCGATGAGAACGTTGATTATAAATGAACAAAATTTTACCTAAATCATGCTTTGAAGCATTTCAATGTACAATATCTTGAAATTAAAAGTCGAATTGTTCGTATCAAACGTTCAGCCAATGCCGCCTTTATAGGACTGTGACCATGATAGAGTATTGTATTATTTTTCACTAAAACTCTTTTCACTTGTGGATCAACAAATTCACTTGCACGGTCTGTTTGAATTTTTTTATATGAATCTTGTTCAAAGATGGATTCAATGGCTTTAGTAACTTCATTGCCTCTCTTTGACTGTTATGGAACTGCATACGCATAGCGACTAAAAACACCTTTTGCAAGGTCACCTGTAGGGTTTGCTATGACGTCTTTGAATCGTGTCTAGAGTCAAAAGATCTGATTGTTATAGATGCAGAGGGTGAAAGGCTTTATTGTTTCGATAGTGATCACCACAAGCCCTATGATTTCAATGAAAATTATAACTGGGTTCCTTTTGTATAGCTTGCTAGCTTCTTTTTGATTCTGGTAACCTTCAAGTTCAAGTTCAATCATTTTATTATTAACATATACATGTATATGACTGACATAGACCCATGGGGAGACAAGCTCGAAAAACTAGGCCTAGACAAAGATAAAATAACAAATTACACTACAATACAAAGATAAACACGACGGCAAAGATACAATAATACAACAAGTATATGAAAGTAGCAGCTAGACCAGGATTCATAAATAAATATAGAAAAAAATCAATATTATTGAATATAAATTAATACTAGAAGATAGCCGACAGACCCACATTCACCCAGAACAACAAAACAAACAAATATCTTTGTCTTATTAAAAAGATGCTTAATTCAAAGTAATCCTGAACTAAATGAAATTTAAGATTCCTTTTTATTAAATGACCAGAAGAAAATTTATCAATAAGATCCTTATGAACATCCCAGCATCGGGATATTGACAAGAACGGAGCGAATTCAGATCTCTCAGTACTATACTTGTCAATGTAGCTCTTTTTTGTCGCGTGTTATAATGATGTAAATCTTGTGATCGTGAGAACAAACTTTGAATGAGGTAATATGGCGGTAATTTCTTAATGTCATAAATAAATTTGAAAATAATTGCTCTAAAAGTAAATTGTTGAGAAACTGGAAGTATATCTAGGTAAGTATATAAAGATGCTGTAGAAGAATTATTTGGAACTGCAATAGGCAGTGGAATAAAAAGTTTCAGGATTCCTAGGGCTTTATTTTGTAAACTCTGTATTGGTTTAATATACCTTTTAAATGTAGATGAATATACTGGAGAACAATAGTAATATTAGACTGAATCAGAGCAAAATAAATGAAACCATAACAAGCGTACCTTAGCGAGTGTAGTGGGAGAGTTATCATAACTCATAAACACCTTTAAAAACTTGATCTATTTTGAACGTAAACGTGGTGTGAACAGTCCGCTACCCTTTTGCATACTACCGAGTGAATCAATACGTCTTCACTTTTGTCTAGCTACCGTTGTCAAATTGCCATTAAGTGTACTAGTATTTTCCAAGAAAGATTTAAAATCATCATCTTATACCTTTAATGTGGTTGATGGACTATGTTATTTTAATTTCTTTAGAATTCGCTTATTGCTAATAAGACTTTTAGAAAAATCTGACGACTTTAAAAAACTATATAGATGAGTATCAATGGAATCGACTCTTTGACGATTTGCAATGAGGTCCGATAACAAATCAATTAAATTGCAGGGTTTGCCCTGAATTATAACTTCATTCTTTTTCTCGTCAATTTCTTCATTTTCAGCGAGATAAGTCAACAGCGAGATAAGTGAACAGGGTCTTTTACACTGTTCACGATAGGATTGAGGTAAAAAGTTTACAACACTTGTTAATAAATCTTCTTTTTCAAAGTGTCAAAACTTTCAGAAGGTTGATCAATGACATTGACTTTGAGTGATTTTTCACGATAAGGTTTATTTTTCTTGACACAACTAAGGGCATTTCGAAGCAAAATAAATTTTTTGTCATCGACAATTGTTTCATTGTTAATAAATTTATTAAGATTATCTTCAAAGTGCTCTTTAGGCGAAACAGCAAGTTCAATTGGCGTAAATTTATAGGGTTTATCCATTTCTACAGAATAGTGTTTACAAGTCCGGCGATTATTGATAATAACAATGAAAAGGAATTACCACCCGCTTGAACAAGACGTTTCCTTTTACATTTTGCGTTCTTTCTGCAAGCTAGAGCACGTACAAATGACCGATGTTGCTTTTTCTGTTGTCTAACACCATCTGACAATTGAACATTACCTTCCGTTAAATTAAAACAAAGTTCCGATAAGAGATTAATAAATTCCTTGTCAACGCCATGTTCGAGCGTTGCTTTCCCAAGCTGTGGTTTTGAATTGGCTATTACAGAAAATAAATGTCGTTGTTCATGTAGCTTCTTCAACGTCTTGATAACGATTAATGACCCTTTTTACTTTTCACCGGTAGATATACAGTAATTTCATTATCGAAAATATCCGTGACAACACGGAACTCTTCGGGCGTGTTTTGATTCAGGTCCAATAAAATGTAACCATAAAGTTTATTAGTAGCTTTATTGCATGCGAAAAGTAAAAACTTGAGTTCGCCATGGTAGATCTGTTTGTTTAAAATTATGAGGGAACTTGAATCGCGAACAACTCAATAAATAATACAGTAGGTACAATTCAAAGCAAGTTTTCTCATATATTTACTCTGATAAAAAAGATTATGAAGCATAACAGTTACAAAATTTTATGGTGATGGGACCGAACCGTGAATAATTGTAACATTTCCTGCGACCATTTTTCAATAGATTCAACCATTTCGTTAATATTCAATCACGAGTTTGGCGCAATATTAATAAACACGTCAAGTCCTAGTATGAATTTTATGCTTGGATCAATCTTCTTTATTTTGTCATAAGATTCTTGCCATACACTATTACAATAATAGATATTTTTCGGATTCTCTAAAAAAATATCACGATTTTGAATTATTTTTCCTTAATAGTGTTGTTTTGCCGGACATTGACGGTCCGAAAAGAAAAGATCTGAATGGTGTTTTAAATTGATACAAACTCTTCAAATGTCAAAATGCAACTAACCTAACATAACAATCTGTTGAATAAATACTCAAAGGAAATAGAATACATGGTTTCTTTAATTCATAAAGGAACTACAAAATTTTAAAATATATTTAAAAACTACATAAAAAATAAGCACTTGAACATGCCGCTCGGAGGGCCGGACGCTCCTCCAGAAGATGCGGCAAAAGGTGCCGCGGCGGTCGGCATCGAGGGCTGGACAGGGCGGTAATATTAATAGGCACTTTAAAATAAACACTTGAAAATTACAGCTTTGCGCAACGAAAAAAAATAAACATAAATGACTAGATTAAAAAGGCCAGTCCTGACCTGGCAACGGAAAAACGGCCCTCCTCCCCCTCCCACAACTATAGTGCTTTATCAAGACCGAGTTGCTTTCTATAATTTACATATTCAACTCATCTGACGTAACGTAGTGGCCATGTGGTAGTACTTTCACACCACCCTCGAGTACATACACTTTGTCTGATATGGTGGACATGGCATTTTTCTTAACCCGAAGTATATAGTTTTATATTTTAAAAAGCGAATGGTCATGACACTCGTTCTTGGAACTAAATTATTCTCTATAAAGCTCCTATAAACACTTATGTCGAAATTTTATTTTACATAGTGCGAGGGCACCCCTTTTCAGAATTTTTGGTAGGCTCATTGTGCGTTTCCACGCAGTACAACTTTGGACCGGGAAATACACCATGCGATACCAAGTCGCTCCCCGTCTCTGATTTTAATTTAAGCAACTGATTTGGGGCCTGGCATTTCACCAGCTCCGGATAGAGGGACTCATCCCAGTTTGTATAATCTATCCAAGAGCTAATGTACTTTCCATTTTCCAAATCGTGTAACACATTATCTGTTTTAATTTTCAACAGGAGTGAATCGGTGTCTTCATAATACGCCTGAACTTGTCCCATCCCCGGCCATTGGCTCTTATACGCATTGTAATAAACTCCAACATGATTTTCTTTGAAATTTTTAAAATGGCACTGCCAGTGGCAATGTTTTCATTTAATACTATGTTTCTCTTTTTCTGTGTAAAAGGACTATACTGGAGTCTTTGATCGTGAATGATGTGAAATTTGGATCCGCAATAATTCAGGCACATTCTTTTGGATCAGTTACAACGTCACAACTCCTGTTACGCAGACTCTCACACATTTTACCAAAGGCCGAATTTAAAATGAGTTTAAAGATCTCTTTTTTGACCTTTGTTTTTGCTTGAGACCGTTTTTTGGCAAAACCCTCAACAAACGTCTTCATGTAAGATGTCTGGTCAAACTGGAGGGCTCTATGGATCCTTGTGAAATTGAAACCGTTGGCTAACATCCACCGCAAAAGAACGTGATGTACAACAATATTCCGTTTCGACAATTAGTGTTTGTTTTGAAGGCGTCCAATGCATACCTTTACTCTCTACCAAAGATAAATTATAGAGACTCAAAGAGTCTCTAGGCACCGGTCTATTTATACAGGGAAAAACAAAAGTCTTTTACAGAGTCATGAAGTTCCAGAGGTATTTCACCGTCAATTTCGGAAAACCATCCTTGTGGTCCATTTTCCTCAACAGCGTGAATGTTAGGGAAATCTGGAGCAGAAGGATTGTCAAGCCATCGGTAATTCCCACACGGCAAATAAAAGTGAGACATTGCCGACGGATAAAGGGAATTCATATCTAAGAAAACGACGTCCAACTTTTCGCCGGTGCGTTGTACAGTCGCGTCAATTTCAAGGATACGATCCCCATGGGAAACATACCCTCCCCTCATGGATCTAACTACAAAAAGGGGATGATTCACGTCGGCCATCAAATCTATTTGAGCATTACTAATTTTAAGAATTAAATCCATTACCAGAGAGGAGTGGAAAAATAATACCCTAAATCAAACCCATATTGTTCATGAGTCTTATCCGTGTTTTACAGACAATATCCAACAACGTCAAAACATCACTTGCCAGGTACATTTTAAAATAATCCCATCTATTTACAACCCCCCCCCCTTTGTCCAAACCCTCTTGGCAAATTCATAATCGGCAGTGGTGCATTGACGATCGCGAAGTGAATCATAAAACTGCGATGGACGGTAATTTTTCCTCACATAGCCTCGAGGCGGAGCTGTAGTACTCGTAAGGGTATATGCCCTTACACGTTAATAAATCATACAGTTCTTCATCTGGAAAGTGCTGTTTGAAGAGGGGAAAACTATTAAAATCGTCGCTTTTCTGTACTTGAATGAGTAGACTTAAAGATTTCGAGAAAAAATTAAAGGAATCAAGGAAACGGATTTTAACCAAGTACACTTTACCATTATCAATTGCTTGCCATTTAAATTCTAAGAAAAGCAAATTTTCAGATGATTTTGGTAGGATGTTATATGAAAAAGAGCCATCTACCCATGCGCAATCTATAACTTCACCTTCCTGCAATCCTGCCAACGATGGTAATATGAATTTCAAATCATAGTTGGAAATGTGCATGTAAACTGGTAAAAAGTATTGCTGTCCAACATCTAAATTACACGATTTATGTGCAACCCCTCGAAAGTTACTTCCCCTTGATGAAATTTCCTGCCATAAGTGATCGTAGGCCCGGGCTTTCACATCCCCCTTATTAATTTTCTTTTTATAAACCCAAAAAATATCTAGATTTTTAATAACAAATTCGTTTTCTGGTGATAGATTTATTGGATAATGTGTATGGCGCAACAATGAAATTGCCTTATTTGCTGTTTTAATAAGGGAAACAATAGCATCAAGAGAGGGTAACTGTGACAAGGTAAACCATGACAAAACACTACTGGAATATTCCAACTCTTGCATTTCAATTAAAGAAATCCAAAATGAACTTTTAAAAATCAAGAGAATGTAATTGTGACAAGGTAAACCACGGCAAAACACTAGTGAAATATTCCAACTCTTGCATTTCAATGAAAGAAATTCAAAATGAACTTTGAAAAATCATGAGAATGTAACTGTGAGACTGTAAACCACGACAAAACACTACTTAGAATATTCTAACTCTTGAATTTCAACGAAAGAAATTCAAAATGAACTTTGAAAAATCAAGAGAATGTAACTGTGACAAGTTAAACCATAACAAAACATGACTGAAATATTTCAACTCTTGCATTTCAACGAAAGAAATCCAAAATGAACTTTTAAAATCAAGAGAATGTAATTGTGACAAGGTAAACCACGACAAAACACTACTGAAATATTTTAACTCTTGCATTTCAACGAAAGAAATTCAAAATGAACTTTGAAAAATCAAGAGAATGTAACTGTGACAAGTTAAACCATAACAAAACATGACTGAAATATTTTAACTCTTGCATTTCAACAAAAGAAATCCAAAATTAACTTTGAAAAATCAAGAGAATGTAACTGTGACAAGGTAAATCACGACAAAACACTACTGAAATATTCCAACTCTTGCATTTCAACGAAAGAAATCCAAAATGAAATTTGAAAAATCAAGAGAATGTAACTGTGAAAAGGTAAAACACAACAAAACACTGCTGAAATATTCCAACTCTTGCATTTCAACGAAAGAAATCCAAAATGAACTTTGAAAATCAAGAGAATGTAAGTGTGACAAGGTAAACCACGACAAAACACTACTGAAATATTCCAACTCTTGCATTTCAACGAAAGAAATTCCAAAATGAACTTTGAAAAATCACGAGAATTTAACTGTGACAAGGTAAACCACGACAAAACACTACTGAAATATTCCAACTCTTGCATTTCAACGAAAGAAATTCCAAAATAAACTTTGAAAAAATCAAGAGAATGTAAGTTTGACGAGGTAAACCACGACAAAACACTACTGAAATATTCCAACTCTTGCATTTCAATGAAAGAAATCCAAAATGAACTTTGAAAAATCAAGAGAATGTAACTGTGACAAGGTAAACCACCAAAAAACACACTGAAATACTCCAACTCTTGCATTTTCACGAAAGAAATCCAAAATGAACTTTGAAAAATCAAGAGAATGTAAATGTGACAAGGTAAACCATAACAAAACACTACTGAAATATTCCAAAACTTGCATTTCAACGAAAGAAATCTGAAAATGAACTTTGAAAAATCAATAGAATGTAACTGTGACGATGTAAACCATAACAAAACACTACTGAAATATTCAAATCTTGCGTTTCAACGAAAGAAATCCCAAATGAACTTTGAAAAATCAAGAGAATATAACTGTGATAAGGTAAACCATAACAAAACACTACTGAAATATTCCAACTCTTGCAATTCAACGAAAGAAATCCAAAATGAACTTTGAAAAATCAAGAGAATGTAAGTGCGACAAGGTAAACCACGACAAAACACTACTGAAATATTCCAACTCTTGCATTTCAACGAAAGAAATCCAAAATGAAGTTTGAAAAATCTAGAGAATGTAATTGTGACAAGGTAAACCAATAACAAAACACTACTGAAATATTTCAACTCTTGCATTTCAACCAAAGAAATCCAAAATGAACTTTGAAAAATCAAGAGAGTGTAACTGTGACAAGGTAAACCACGACAAAACACTACTGGCATATTCCAACTCTTGCATTTCAATGAAAGAAATCGAAAATGAACTTTGAAAAATCAAAAGAATGTAATTGTGACAAGGTTAACCACGGCAAAACACTAGTGAAATATTCCAGCTCTTGCATTTCAATGAAAGAAATCCAAAATGAACTTTGAAAAATCAAGAAAAGGTAAGTGTGACAAGGTAAACCACGACAAAACACTACTGAAATATTCCAACTCTTGCATTTCAACGAAAGAAATCCGAAATGAACTTTGAAAAATCAAGAGAATGTAAGTGTGATAAGGTAAACCACGACAAAACACTACTGAAATATTCCAACTCTTGCATTTCAACGAAAGAAATCCAAAATGAACTTTGAAAAATCAAGAGAATGTAACGGTGTCAAGGTAAAACACAGCAAAACACTACTGAAATATTCCAACTCTTGCATTTCAATGAAAGAAATCCAAAATGAACTTTGAAAAATCAAGAGAATGTAATTTTGACAAGGTAAACCACGACAAAACACTACTGAAATATTCCAACTCTTGCATTTCAACGAAAGAAATTCCAAAATGAACTTTGAAAAATGAAGAGAATGTAACTGTGACAAGGTAAACCACGACAAAACACTACTGAAATATTCCAACTCTTGCAATTCAACGAAAGAAATCCAAAATGAACTTTGAAAAATCAAGAGAATATAAGTGTGACAAGGTAAACCACGACAAAACACTACTGAAATATTCCAACTCTTGCATTTCAACGAAAGTAATCCAAAATGAACTTTAAAAAATCCAGAAAATGTAACTGTGACAACGTAAACCATAACAAAACACTACTGAAATATTCCAACTCTTGCATTTCAACGAAAGAAATCCAAAATGAACTTTGAAAAATCAATAGAATGTAAGTGTGACAAGGTAAACCATAACAAAACACTACTGAAATATTCCAACTCTTGCATTTCAACCAAAGAAATCCAAAATGAAATTTGAAAAATCAAGAGAGTGTAACTGTGACAAGGTAAACCACGACAAAACACTACTGGTATATTCCAACTCTTGCATTTCAATTAAAGAAATCCAAAATGAACTTTGAAAAATCAAGAGAATGTAATTTTGACAAGGTAAACCACGGCAAAACACTTGTGAAATATTCCAACTCTTGCATTTCAATGAAAGAAATTCAAAATGAACTTTGAAAAATCATGATAATGTAACTGTGAGACGGTAAACCACGACAAAACACTACTTAGAATAGTCTAACTCTTGAATTTCAACGAAAGAAATTCAAACCGAACTTTGAAAAATCAAGAGAATGTAACTGTGACAAGGTAAACCATAACAAAACATGACTGAAATATTCTAACTCTTGCATTTCAACGAAAGAAATCCAAAATTAACTTTGAAAAATCAAGAGAATGTAACTGTGACAAGGTAAATCACGACAAAACACTACTGAAATATTCCAACTCTTGCATTTCAACGAAAGAAATCCAAAATGAAATTTGAAAAATCAAGAGAATGTAACTGTGACAAGGTAAAACACAACAAAACACTACTGAAATATTCCAACTCTTGCATTTCAACTAAGGAAATCCAAAATGAACTTCGAAAAATCAAGAGAATGTAAGTGTGACAAGGTAAACCACGACAAAACACTACTGAAATATTCCAACTCTTGCATTTTAACGAAAGAAATCCAAAATGAACTTTGAAAAATCAAGAGAATGTAAGAGTGACAAGGTAAACCATAACAAAACACTACTGAAATATTCCAACTCTTGCATTTCAACGAAAGAAATCCAAAATGAACTTTGAAAAATCAATAGAATGTAAGTGTGACAAGGTAAACCATAACAAAACACTACTGAAATATTCCAACTCTTGCATTTCAACCAAAGAAACCCAAAATGAACTTTGAAAAATCAAGAGAGTGTAACTGTGACAAGGTAAACCACGACAAAACACTACTGGCATATTCCAACTCTTGCATTTCAATGAAAGAAATCGAAAATGAACTTTGAAAAATCAAGAGAATGTAATTGTGACAAGGTAAACCACGGCAAAACACTAGTGAAATATTCCAACTCTTGCATTTCAATGAAAGAAATTCAAATGAACTTTGGAAAATCAATAGAATGTAACTGTGACAAGGTAAACCATAACGAAACACTACTGAAATATTCCATCTCTTGCATTTCAACGAAAGAAATCCAAAATGAACTTTGAAAAATCAAGAGAGTGTAACTGTGACAAGGTAAACCACGACAAAACACTACTGGCATATTCTAACTCTTGCATTTGAATGAAAAAAAATCGAAAATGAGCTTTGAAAAATCAAGAGAATGTAACTGTGACAAGGTAAACCACGGCAAAACACTAGTGAAATATTCCAACTCTTGCATTTCAATGAAAGAAATTCAAAATGAACTTTGAAAAATCAAGAGAATGTAACTGTGATATGATAAAACACAACAAAACACTACTGAAATATTCCAGCTCTTGCATTTCAACGGAAAAAAATCCAAAATGAACTTTGAAAAATCAAGAGAATGTAACTGTGACAAGGTAAACCATAACAAAACATGACTGAAATATTCCAACTCTTGCATTTCAACGAAAGAAATCGAAAATTAACTTTGAAAAATCAAGAGATTGTAACTGTGACAAGGTAAATCACGACAAAACACTACTGAAATATTCCAACTCTTGCATTTCAACGAAAGAAATCCAAAATTAACTTTGAAAAATCAAGAGAATGTAACTGTGACAAGGTAAAACACAACAAAACACTACTGAAATATTCCAACTCTTGCATTTCAACGAAAGAAATCCAAATGACTTTGAAAAATCAATAGAATGTAACTGTGACAAGGTAAACCATAACGAAACACTACTGAAATATTCCATCTCTTGCATTTCAACGAAAGAAATCCAAAATTAACTTTGAAAAATCAAGAGATTGTAACTGTGACAAGGTAAATCAAGACAAAACACTACTGAAATATTCCAACTCTTGCATTTCAACGAAAGAAATCCAAAATGAACTTTGAAAAATCAAGAGAATGTAACTGTGACAAGGTAAAACACAACAAAACACTACTGAAATATTCCAACTCTTGCATTTCAACGATAGAAATCCAAAATGAACTTTGAAAAATCAAGAGAATGTAACTGTGACAAGGTAAACCACGACAAAACACTACTGAAATATTCCAACTCTTGCATTTCAACGAAAGAAATTCCAAAATGAACTTTGAAAAATCAAGAGAATGTAACTGTGACAATGTAAACCATAACAAAACACTACTGAAATATTCAATTCTTGCGTTTCAACGAAAGAAATCCAAAATGAACTTTGAAAAATCAAGAGAATGTAACTGTGATAAGGTAAACCATAACAAAACACTACTGAAATATTCCAACTCTTGCATTTCAACGAAAGAAATCCAAAATGAACTTTGAAAAATCAAGAGAATTTAAGTGCGACAAGGTAAACCACGACAAAACACTACTGAAATATTCCAACTCTTGCATTTCAACGAAAGAAATCCAAAATGAAGTTTGAAAAATCTAGAGAATGTAACTGTGACATGGTAAACCATAACAAAACACTACTGAAATATTCCAACTCTTGCATTTCAACGAAAGAAATCCAAAATGAACTTTGAAAAATCAAGAGAATGTAACTGTGACAAGGTAAACCACGACAAAACACTACTGAAATATTCCAACTCTTGCATTTCAATCAAAGAAATCGAAAATAAACTTTGAAAAATCAAGAGAATGTAACTGTGACAAGGTAAACCACGACAAAACACTACTGAAATATCCCAACTCTTGCATTTCAACGAAAGAAATTCAAAATGAACTTTGGAAAATCAATAGAATGTAACTGTGACAAGGTAAACCATAACAAAACACTACTGAAATATTCCATCTCTTGCATTTCAACCAAAGAAATCCAAAATGAACTTTGAAAAATCAAGAGAGTGTAACTGTGACAAGGTAAACCACGACGAAACACTACTGGCATATTCCAACTCTTGCATTTCAATGAAAGAAATCGAAAATGAACTTTGAAAAATCAAAAGAATGTAATTGTGACAAGGTAAACCACGGCAAAACACTAGTGAAATATTCCAACTCTTGCATTTCAATGAAAGAAATTCAAATGAACTTTGGAAAATCAATAGAATGTAACTGTGACAAGGTAAACCATAACGAAACACTACTGAAATATTCCATCTCTTGCATTTCAACCAAAGAAATCCAAAATGAACTTTGAATAATCAAGAGAGTGTAACTGTTCAAGGTAAACCACGACAAAACACTACTGGTATATTCTAACTCTTGCATTTCAATGAAAAAAATCGAAAATGAGCTTTGAAAAATCAAGAGAATGTAATTGTGACAAGGTAAACCACGGCAAAACACTAGTGAAATATTCCAACTCTTGCATTTCAATGAAAGAAATTCAAAATGAACTTTGAAAAATCAAGAGAATGTAACTGTGATAAGGTAAAACACAACAAAACACTACTGAAATATTCCAGCTCTTGCATTTCAACGGAAAAAATCCAAACTTTGAAAAATCAAGAAAATGTAACTGTGACAAGGTAAACCATAACAAAACATGACTGAAATATTCCAACTCTTGCATTTCAACGAAAGAAATCGAAAATTAACTTTGAAAAATCAAGAGATTGTAACTGTGACAAGGTAAATCACGACAAAACACTACTGAAATATTCCAACTCTTGCATTTCAACGAAAGAAATCCAAAATTAACTTTGAAAAATCAAGAGAATGTAACTGTGACAAGGTAAAACACAACAAAACACTACTGAAATATTCCAACTCTTGCATTTCAACGGAAAAAATCCAAACTTTGAAAAATCAAGAAAATGTAACTGTGACAAGGTAAACCATAACAAAACATGACTGAAATATTCCAACTCTTGCATTTCAACGAAAGAAATCCAAAATTAACTTTGAAAAATCAAGAGATTGTAACTGTGACAAGGTAAATCAAGACAAAACACTACTGAAATATTCCAACTCTTGCATTTCAACGAAAGAAATCCAAAATTAACTTTGAAAAATCAAGAGAATGTAACTGTGACAAGGTAAAACACAACAAAACACTACTGAAATATTCCAACTCTTGCATTTCAACGAAAGAAATCCAAAATGAACTTTGAAAAATCAAGAGAATGTAACTGTGACAAGGTAAACCACGACAAAACACTACTGAAATATTCCAACTCTTGCATTTCAACGAAAGAAATTCCAAAATGAACTTTGAAAAATCAAGAGAATGTAACTGTGACAAGGTAAACCACAACAAAACATTACTGAAATACTCCAACTCTTGCATTTTAACGAAAGAAATCCAAAATGAACTTTGAAAAATCAAGAGAATGTAAATGTGACAAGGTAAACCATAACAAAACACTACTGAAATATTCCAACTCTTGCATTTCAACGAAAGAAATCCAAAATGAACTTTGAAAAATCATTAGAATGTAACTGTGACAATGTAAACCATAACAAAACACTACTGAAATATTCAAATCTTGCGTTTCAACGAAAGAAATCCAAAATGAACTTTGAAAAATCTAGAGAATATAACTGTGATAAGGTAAACCATAACAAAACACTACTGAAATATTCCAACTCTTGCAATTCATCGAAAGAAATCCAAAATGAACTTTGAAAAATCAAGAGAATGTAAGTGCGACAAGGTAAACCACGACAAAACACTACTGAAATATTCCAACTCTTGCATTTCAACGAAAGAAATGCAAAATGAAGTTTGAAAAATCTAGAGAATGTAACTGTGACATGGTAAACCATAACAAAACACTACTGAAATATTCCAACTCTTGCATTTCAACCAAAGAAATCCAAAATGAACTTTGAAAAATCAAGAGAGTGTAACTGTGACAAGGTAAACCACGACAAAACACTACTGGCATATTCCAACTCTTGCATTTCAATGAAAGAAATCGAAAATAAACTTTGAAAAATCAAAAGAATGTAATTGTGACAAGGTAAACCACGGCAAAACACTAGTGAAATATTCCAACTCTTGCATTTCAATGAAAGAAATTCAAATGAACTTTGGAAAATCAATAGAATGTAACTGTGACAAGGTAAACCATAACAAAACACTGCTGAAATATTTTATCTCTTGCATTTCAACCAAAGAAATCCAAAATGAACTTTGAAAAACCAAGAGAGTGTAACTGTGACAAGGTAAACCACGAGAAAACACTACTGGCATATTCTAACTCCTGCATTCATGATAAATCGAAAATGAACTTTGAAAAAGACTCTTGCATTTCAACGAAAGAAATCCAAAATGAACTTTGAAAAATCAAGAGAATGTAACTGTGACAAGGTAAATCACGACAAAACACTACTGAAATATTCCAACTCTTGCATTTCAACGAAAGAAATCCAAAATGAAATTTGAAAAATCAAGAGAATGTAATTGTGACAAGGTAAACCACGACAAAACACTACTGAAATATTCCAACTCTTGCATTTCAACGAAAGCAATTCAAAATGAACTTTGAAAAATCAAGAGAATGTAACTGTGACAAGCTAAACCATAACAAAACATGACTGAAATATTCCAACTCTTGCATTTCAACGGAAAAAATCCAAAATGAACTTTGAAAAATCAAGAGAATGTAACTGTGACAACGTAAACCATAACAAAACATGACTGAAATATTCCAACTCTTGCATTTCAACGAAAGAAATCCAAAATTAACTTTGAAAAATCAAGAGAATGTAACTGTGCTTAGGTAAAACACAACAAAACACTACTGAAATATTCCAGCTCTTGCATTTCAACGGAAAAAATCCAAAATGAACTTTGAAAAATCAAGAGAATGTAACTGTGACAAGGTAAACCATAACAAAACATGACTGAAATATTCCAACTCTTGCATTTCAACGAAAGAAATCCAAAATTAACTTTGAAAAATCAAGAGAATGTAACTGTGACAAGGTAAATCACGACAAAACACTACTGAAATATTCCAACTCTTTCATTTCAACGAAAGAAATCCAAAATGAAATTTGAAAAATCAAGAGAATGTAACTGTGACAAGGTAAAACACAACAAAAAACTACAGAAATATTCCAACTCTTGCATTTCAACGAAAGAAATTCCAAATGAACTTTGAAAAATCAAGAGAATGTAACTGTGACAAGGTAAACCACGACAAAACACTACTGAAATATTCCAACTCTTGCATTCAACGAAAGAAATTCCAAAATGAACTTTGAAAAAATCAAGAGAATGTAAGTTTGACGAGGTAAACCACGACAAAACACTACTGAAATATTCCAACTCTTGCATTTCAACGAAAGAAATCCAAAATGAACTTTGAAAAATCAAGAGAATGTAACTGTGACAAGGTAAAACACGACAAAACACTACTGAAATATTCCAACTCTTGCATTTCAACGAAAGAAATTCCAAAATGAACTTTGAAAAATCAAGAGAATGTAACTGTGACAAGGTAAACCACGACAAAACACTACTGAAATATTCCAACTCTTGCATTCAACGAAAGAAATTCCAAAATGAACTTTGAAAAAATCAAGAGAATGTAAGTGTGACGAGGTAAACCACGACAAAACACTACTGAAATATTCCAACTCTTGCATTTCAACGAAAGAAATCCAAAATGAACTTTGAAAAATCAAGAGAATGTAACTGTGACAAGGTAAATCACGACAAAACACTACTGAAATATTCCAACTCTTGCATTTCAACGAAAGAAATCCAAAATGAAATTTGAAAAATCAAGAGAATGTAATTGTGACAAGATAAACCACGACAAAACACTACTGAAATATTCCAACTCTTGCATTTCAACGAAAGCAATTTAAAATGAACTTTGAAAAATCAAGAGAATGTAACTGTGACAAGCGAAACCATAACAAAACATGACTGAAATATTCCAACTCTTGCATTTCAACGGAAAAAATCCAAAATGAACTTTGAAAAATCAAGAGAATGTAACTGTGACAAGGTAAACCATAACAAAACATGACTGAAATATTCCAGCTCTTGCATTTCAACGAAAGATATCCAAAATTAACTTTGAAAAATCAAGAGAATGTAACTGTGATAAGGTAAAACACAACAAAACACTACTGAAATATTCCAGCTCTTGCATTTCAACGGAAAAAATCCAAAATGAACTTTGAAAAATCAAGAGAATGTAACTGTGACAAGGTAAATCACGACAAAACACTACTGAAATATTCCAACTCTTGCATTTCAACAAAAGAAATCCAAAATGAAATTTGAAAAATCAAGAGAATGTAATTGCGACAAGGTAAACAACGACAAAACACTACTGAAATATTCCAACTCTTGCATTTCAACGAAAGCAATTCAAAATGAACTTTGAAAAATCAAGAGAATGTAACTGTGACAAGGTAAACCATAACAAAACGTGACTGAAATATTCCAACTCTTGCATTTCAATGAAAAAAATCAAAAATTAACTTTGAAAAATCAAGAGAATGTAACTGTGATAAGGTAAAACACAACAAAACACTACTGAAATATTCCAACTCTTGCATTTCAACGAAAGAAATCCAAAATGAACTTTGAAAAATCAAGAGAATGTAACTGTGACAAGGTAAATCACGACAAAACACTACTGAAATATTCCAACTCTTGCATTTCAACGAAAGAAATCCAAAATGAAATTTGAAAAATCAAGAGAATGTAATTGTGACAAGGTAAACCACGACAAAACACCACTGAAATATTCCAACTCTTGCATTTCAACGAAAGCAATTTAAAATGAACTTTGAAAAATCAAGAGAATGTAACTGTGACAAGCGAAACCATAACAAAACATGACTGAAATATTCCAACTCTTGCATTTCAACGGAAAAAATCCAAAATGAACTTTGAAAAATCAAGAGAATGTAACTGTGACAAGGTAAACCATAACAAAACATGACTGAAATATTCCAGCTCTTGCATTTCAACGAAAGAAATCCAAAATTAACTTTGAAAAATCAAGAGAATGTAACTGTGATAAGGTAAAACACAACAAAACACTACTGAAATATTCCAGCTCTTGCATTTCAACGGAAAAAATCCAAAATGAACTTTGAAAAATCAAGAGAATGTAACTGTGACAAGGTAAATCACGACAAAACACTACTGAAATATTCCAACTCTTGCATTTCAACAAAAGAAATCCAAAATGAAATGTGAAAAATCAAGAGAATGTAATTATGACAAGGTAAACCACGACAAAACACTACTGAAATATTCCAACTCTTGCATTTCAACGAAAGCAATTCAAAATGAACTTTGAAAAATCAAGAGAATGTAACTGTGACAAGGTAAACCATAACAAAACGTGACTGAAATATTCCAACTCTTGCATTTCAATGAAAAAAATCAAAATTAGCTTTGAAAAATCAAGAGAATGTAACTGTGATAAGGTAAAACACAACAAAACACTACTGAAATATTCCAGCTCTTGCATTTCAACGGAAAAAATCCAAAATGAACTTTGAAAAATCAAGAGAATGTAACTGTGACAAGGTAAACCATAACAAAACATGACTGAAATATTCCAACTCTTGCATTTCAACGAAAGAAATCCAAAATTAACTTTGAAAAATCAAGAGAATGTAACTGTGACAAGGTAAATCACGACAAAACACTACTGAAATATTCCAACTCTTGCATTCTTAAAAAAAATGTGGTGGAAGACTGGAAGTGTAGATTGGAACATTTGTCTCTTTTTTTTCGTTTTCAAGGCGGGTATATTAGAGGATCCAAAAATAGAAAATGGAAAAAATGACAGTATACACAGTATTCCTGGAGAAAGCACCAAAATGAAACAAACATTGATAAACAAACTTTTAATCTAGCTTAAAACATACAAGATTAGATTATCCTGCTTCCAATTTTCTAGAGAACGGATGCTCTGGGCGAGCTATTAGTGATGAAGAACGGGTGAGACTGCCAGCAAGTGGGAAAAGATATGAATTTATCATTGGGGATTCTTTATCCCTTTTGTATATGGAGTGGGTATTTGGGGATGTCTCTTTTCATTTCTTTTCTACCGTTCTTGTTAAAGGTTCATGGCAAAATCTACCACTTAAAATAAAAATAAAGAATAGTATCCATTTGCTAGAAGAGTAGCAAGGAATTTATTGCTTTTAAAAAGTAACTTTTTGTTGAAACTAGTGGTGACGCATTTAAATTACGGGCATCAAAATATACCATAGATTGTACAGTGTTTCGGTTGAGAGGATACCGCAAAACAGCGCTTTTACAACGACCGGTATTAGCTTTTTGGTATCGATCGCGTGGCAACACTGCATCTTCTATCTTCTAAGATTTTCAAAATATAATTCACCTGTAAAATTCTTATTTCATGGGAAGAAAAGATTAAGCGTAGGATATAAAATCTTTTGCTTCAAGTTTTCAATGTTTCTGTGAGGTAGGTGACTAGAATGACATTTCATAAGTTTTGAAGGATAAATTTTGAAAATTGATTTTGTGCTCTAGAAGAAATGAACATTCAACCTGGCCCCCAAGGGGGTCATGGTGCAGGTGGAAGTGGTACAGGTCAGGGACAATCATTTTTGCAAATGACCCCACAGTTTTATGGAGCTAATAATAATGCAAGTCAGAACCAAATTATAGTTCCATGGTCCCATGATGTGCCAGTAAGCTGGCAACCAGGTTCATATAACCCAAATGCATTTTATGGTCAGCAACAAATTGTCCAGCAGGTGCAAAGAGCACCAGTTCAGTTAGTGGGAAGTGGTTTTTATCCACCAAATTATAATGTGCCAGGGATACAGCCCATTCCTTTAGCTAATAGGTACTCTGTGTTAAGTGATGAAGGAAGTTACCCACCATTACCATCTGAGAATGATGAAGATATGAGACCTGTCAACCCTTGTGTAGTAGAAGGGTTGATTCAAGAAGACCTGCAAATGCCAAAACTGGGACTGAACCCCAGCCTAGGACGTAAAAGGAGAGACATTTCTCCAAATAGTGAAATTGCCCCACAACAAGCTAAGAGGCAAAATGCACACCTAAACCAATCAATACCATCTCAGAAAGTGTCCTTTAAAAATCAAACCATTGATATACCACAGACCAAATTATTATCTTCAATGATTGATGTTACAGTAAGTGATGAAAATAAACAACTGCCTGATGACTACCAAATAGTGAAATCTCTGAAAGAAGTACTGAAATCTAGAAAATTTGAATTTGAAGTAAACAGAGTAAGAGATAAAATGACAGTATACCTCATGGATGAAGAATCATCAAAAATTGTCCAACGAATGAACATTGTTGCTGGAGTGAATGTTACTGGAAGTGTTAAGCAGAGATTAAGCCGAGGGATCATAAAAGGAGTCCAACTAAGCATGACAGATGAAGAGATTTTAGAGTGTATGGAGTCACCTATTAAAATAAAAGAAGTTCACCAGCAAAAATGGTACAACAAAGAAACAAAAAAGCTATCTGACAGTTATGCAATAATGGTGGTTTTTGAAGGTAATTGTCTGTCCCCCAAGTGTGTGGTTTTGTGGAAGAAAAAGAGAAGTCCAGGTGTATAACAGGAGATTATTGCAGTGCCATAAGTGTCAAAAATATGGCCATAAACAGGATGTTTGCAGAGCTCAAGCTCATACATGCCTAAGATGCTCAGGAAATCATTCATCTGATATGTGCCATCTCAAAAACACTGATAGTACCTCAAGGCCCAAATCATATATATGTGCCAATTGCAAAGGCAATCATTCTTCTACATCATTTGCTTGCCCTGTTAGAATCCAGAATAGAGAAATCCTACAAGTGGCAGAGAAATATCACATGGGTTTTAAGAGAGCCCAAGTAACCTATAGAAGCTATGCAGATGTGGCAAACAAAAAACTTACTGTGAGTACCCCTTATTTCAATCAACTTCATAATGAAATTACAATAAATATGAAGCAAGAAATTGAACAGAAGGCAGCAAAATCCCTAATAATTGGATTACTTCTAAGACCAGAAATGCTTAAATTGAGTGAACTATCATTAATAGAACGTATAAGTAAATTATGTACCCTTGTGCATGAATTGCAGCTTGGACAGCTAAACAAAGATGAAATTAGAAGTGTTTGTTTAATTAATGAGACAGCAGCACAACAATATGGACCTTAAAATATTATCATGGAACTCACAATCAGTGAGGAATGAGAAGAAAGATCTTGTTGTTCAATTTTGCCATAAAAATTGTATTGATGTCTTATGTCTCCAAGAAACCTGGCTAAAACCCTATATAAATATGAGTTTCCAGGGATACAATATTTTGAGGAAAGATAGAATTGAAACAGGAAAAGGCGGGGTGTTGATAGGTATTAGCAAAAAGTACCACTACACCGAAGTGCATATTGAATTAGGTGACAATTATGAAGAGTATGTTGAAATAGTTGGATGCAAGCTCCATTTGGGAAATGGCAAAATCCTCAATGTTATAAATGTTTACAACTCGAATGGGAATAATAAAGACATTGGTGGCATTATAAATGAACTACTTGATAAAATACCAAATGCAGAACAGGTGGTTTTAATAGGGGATTTTAATGCCCATTGTAAAGTCTGGTGTAATTGTGATTTAATTAATGCTTCAGGTAAAAGCCTTGAAAATATGTTACTGGAAAATAATATATGCTTAATTACACCAAAAGGGCTTCCAACCCGAAAAAATCCTATCACAGGAGTTTCCACCACTATAGACTTGACTTTCACTAGCCCAGATCTAGTGGCATCAGCAACTGTGTCAACCTTAGTAAATACATCTTTGTTTAGTGACCATGCCCCAATTTTATTAAATGTTTGTGATGGTTGGTTTGAGACTTCTGATAAATTTGAGACAAACAAGATTACTAAGTTTCAAATCAAGAAGGCAGATTGGAGAAAGTTTAAAGAACTTCTTGAACAAAAAGACATTTTGACTGTAGTAGAAAGGGAGCAACATGTTGATGACAAAGTGAAGGTTTTCCAGGACAGCATAATTGAAGCAGCAACAAAATCTGTTCCACTGAAGGCCAAATATAAGGGACAAAGGAATTCATGTATATGGTGGAACAAAGATTGTGATGCAACTAAAAAGAAATATCTAAGAAGAAAAAATGAGTATGAACAAGCAACAACAATATACAACTATATTGAGGTGAAAAGAGCGTATGCAGCATTTAAGAGAGTGATTTCACAAGCCAAGAAAAAGAGCTGGGAAGAGTTTATTGAAAATTTGGATTTCCGGAAACCAGTAAGTAAGGTCTATGTTTTCATCAAACAAATGCAAAGCAAACCCCCACCCAGAAAATCCAACCCCCCTGTAGTGTACAATAATCAATTACTATTGACAGATCAAGATAAGGCGAATGCAAGTGCTAATTATCTAAATAAGACCATAGGAAATACTGATCCAAATGCTACAGAAGTGGCCAGAATGACAGCTAAAGTTAAAAGAATGGCAAATCAGGATTTGCAGTGCCCTTATAATCAGCCATTTACTAATGTTGAAATTGACAGTGTAATAAGAAATCTCCCTATTACCTCACCAGGGGAAGATATGATTTATCCACAGTTTGTTCAAGCTTTGCCAAAGCAGTGGATTATGGTGTTGCTTTCCATCATCAATTTGGCTTGGAATGATGGATATTTTCCAAGTGCATGGAAAAGGGGCCAAGCAATTATGATCCCAAAACCAGGAAAGGACAATTCAAAACTGGAAGACCAGCGGTTCATAACTTTGCTCCCAGTTTTAGGGAAGGTATATGAACGACTTGTCAAGAAAAGACTTAACTATGAAGTAGAAAAAAGGGGCAGTCTTAAAGATATACAATGCGGCTTCAGGAAAAACAAAAGTACCATAGAAAATTTGCTTTGCTTTAAACAGGATGCTTTATATGCTCTCCAGAATGGACTTGTAATGATTGCAGTTTTCCTTGACGTCAAGGGCGCGTTTGATAACATTGTACATAGACAAATATTTTCAGGAATAATTGAGGCTGGAATTAGAGGTAGAATGTTGCTGCTAAGTAAAAATTATCTTGAAGACCGAGTAGTGACAGTGAGAGTAGGAAATACAATGTCAACAGCCCTAGTAAGAGGAAGAAGGGGAGTACCCCAAGGGTCAGCCTTAGGACCTGATTTTTACAATATGGGAGAGTATAATATCCCTATTGGAGAAGGAGATTCAAACGCGGGAATTTTCGCTGATGATAACACTTTGTGGGTTACGGCAAGGACATTGGATGAGGGAATCAAAGCTATTTCAGAAGTATTAGTGCAAGTTGAAAACTGGGCAACTGATATTGATCTCAAATTTTCAACACATAAAACAAAAGCCATGTTAATAACTCGGAAGAAAATGAAAGTTACCCCAATAATTAGATTTTATGGCCAGCAGATCGAGTTTGTGAGTGAAACAAAGTTCCTGGGTGTGAATATAGAGAAAAATTTGAATTGGAAACCACATATTGAAATGACCAAGGCTGCTTGCGTTAAAAGGCTTAATCTTATGAAGATGCTTACAACTGTTAGCTGGGGCAAAAACCCAGTTTTATGATGGAGTTTTATATAAAATATATTAGGTCTAAGATAGAATATGCTTCCGTGATTTATTCCTCAGGCAGTGACACAACCCTAGCAAAGTTGAATTCCGTACAGAATGCAGCTATACGCATTGCCTTTGCAGCTAGAAAGACTACCCCTATTGTGTTTTTATTGTCAGAGTCAGGACTTGAAAGCCTGGAAACCAGGAGAAAGGTAAATGTCCTGAAATATATAAAAAAATTGTGGACAGCAGATAATACAAACCCAGTTAGATCAAGAATAGTTAAACCAGGAAAAATTGTTACATCAAATAAGTTTAAAAAGAGAAACCAGGAAAATATCTTTGAAATGTCTTGCCGTATCAGTGAACAGTTTGGAGTGACACTAAAAATGACAGATATGTTAAAAGTTCCAGAAATTGCATTACCTGCTCCTTGGGAGACAATTAAGCTACATTGCAATCTTAAGTTTGAAACGAATGGATACCATGATTCCAGGATAAACTTTAAATTAATGATGGCAGAGAAATACAGGGGATTCCTTGATATTTATACAGACGGATCTAAGAAAAGTAACCCAATTTCTGCAGTAGGGGCTGCCTTTGTCATTCCATTGATACAAGTGTCAAAGTCATTTAAACTGCATTCAGAGGCAACAATCTTCCAGGCTGAAGTAATAGCCATAAAGGAAGCAATTGTATTTGCCAAAGAAAATCTTAGCAACCAAAGAAACATTGTATTGTTGTCAGATTCAAAAAGTGCATTGGAGGCACTCGCCAATTTTGATCATAATGGGAAAATTTCAAGAGAAGTTGTATTGTGCTACACGGAAATAGTATCATTAATGTCAACAGCAAACATATGTCTTCAGTGGATCCCAGCCCATGTTCAGATTTTGGGGAATGAGAGTGCCGACACAGCTGCTAAAATGGCATGCGAAACAATAAATGTATTTACTAGTGGTTCAACTCCTAGATCTGCAATGCAAATAGATCAATTGATGCAATCAGTAAGAACGTATGATTTTGAGGATAACAGAAATCAATCCGGAAATTGGTTTGTTACCCGAAAAGTAGCAAGAAAGTTTGAGAGGCATGTGTACCAAGGATTAAGTAGGAAAGAGGGAAGATTAGCATTTCCTCTTAGATCAGGCCATGCAGATACAAAATTATACAGGGCAAAGTTTTCTGGAGAGTCAAGTAACTGTGAGTTTTGTGACAAAGAAGAAAGCCTGGTACATCTTCTTATAGATTGTGATAAGTACACTCTCCAAAGACAGCATATCAAGGCCTTTTTTCATGAAAGAAGAAAACAGTTGAGTGTAAATTTGATTTTGGGAGGATTTGCAAATGATAGTGACAATATACAAATCCTAAAGCTGGTTGTACAGTTTATAACTGCCACTGGGAGAGATAGGACAATGTGATGGGAAGAATAATTATGATTAATTAATGTGACAGAGCAGATTATTGATGATTGACTAACTAAAGTGGGATCCAGATTTATTGAAAGAAGACCCAAGTGACCGAGCAGTCAAGAGGGGTCTTTAATTCGTTCTTCATCATCATCTTCTTATTTCATGGAACTCATTAATGCTGCTCTGTCTAAGTGATTTGAATATAGTTAATGAAATGAGATATCGTTTAGGGTCTTCTTAAGAGCTATATTTACGAACCAACAAATGTATTGAGTAGTGTTTGGGTGAATAGACCTTAGGGTAGAATAAGTAGAAAATTGTGGAGATCAGCTTATATTAACAGAGTAGGCTACTTAGATAGCTAAAAAAAAACTTACCACTAAAATGAGTATCTAATCTTGAATCAAAATATGACATTTGTTTCTGTTGGAAATTCAATTTTAATCCCTTTATTGACCCTCAAAAAATATTTTTGCTTGATATTCTAATGATTAGAGGATCTTGGTAGAGATTTTTTTTATGACTGAAGCTTAAGCAAAAACTAGATATAGCTGATTGTGAATATTATGGGATGCTAATCAGAAAATAAATAAAAAGGTGAATCTAGAGTTTTCAACATAATTTGACTAGGATGAAAGGGAATAGACCTAGGCTACATTACTTGATGTTCTTTCATGATTCAGTTGTCACTTCTGTGGGAGATGATAACTTAAGCCCTTAGAGGTCTAAAAGGGTATAAAACAACCCACAGTAACTACAAGTTTTAAAATGTGTTACTAAAAAAACTATCTTGTGAGTAAAAATTGTATTAATAGCAGATTTTGTAATAGGGTATAAATTTAGAATTGTGGCTTCTGATAAGGAGACATGTTAAGAAAACAATTCTTACTTTAAAATATGTATAATGATCCTAGTTAACATATTATCCAAGGGGAGAACCTTTATCATCAAGTCTTTCCTCTTTTTTCAACTTAAAAGAAAAAAGCTACAATTTTAGCCACACTGTCAATCCAATGCATAAATCTTTTGAAATTGCTGCTATAGATTGTTCTTATAGATAGTGTTCATCCCAGTCATTGTTAATTCCGTTTTTTTTAATGATAGATAAAGCAGTGGTTAATACAACCTAAACTAACCTAACTTCAATTCAAAATCAACAGATTTGGTTGAGGCCTTTAGCCTCAACTGATGGCCAGGATGAATGCTATCTATAAGAAAAATTTATAGCAGCAATTTCAAAAGATTTACGCATTGCATTTAGAGCCTGGAAAAATTGTAATTTTTTTCTTTTAAGTTTAAAAAGAATGAAAATAGAGGAAAGATTTGATGATAAAGGTTTTCCCCTTGGATAATATGTTAACTAGGATCATTATACATATTTTAAATTAAGAATTGTTTTCTTAACATGTCTTCTTATCAGAAGCCACAATTCTAAATTTATACCTACAATGGTAATCATATTTTTTCTTAGTCTTAATATTAAAATATTATTTGAGCAGTGTGCACAAGCATGTATAGCTAGAATCCCATGTCTAGACATGTATATAGCTATAATTCAATGTCTAGGCAACGACTGTTCACAAGTAAAATTTGGTGCTTAGCTAGACATGCTAGACAAGGGGCTTGGCTAGACATTGAGTTCTAGACTCTAGAACTCAATGTCTAGGATTTAAACCCAATCAATGTTTAGGATTTACAGCCAATCAGAATGTGTCAAGTACCACTATTTTCATCATTTATGTTTACATTTTTAAACTGAAATTTAATTTTTGTTTTCTCATTAATTGTTTCTTTTTCATTTTAGGCAAATATGCAACACCAGACATATTAGTGAAGCACACAAAGGCAATTGTTTTGCTTATCTCATCCATTATCTTGTGCCAGTAAAAATAATGATTACAATTTGGAAAGTTTTGCTTGCATAAGCTCTCTTGATTGACTAGAAATGACAATTTGAAACCAAATTTGTAGTATTAGCTAAGCACCAAATTTTACTTGTAAATGGTCATTGCCTAGACATTGGAATCTGGCTAGACATGCTTGTGAACACTGTTTTATGAAACTAAATATGCTGTATTTTTTTTTTTGTAAGCTGGAAACCCCTCAAAGATGACATTTATTTTTCTATGGTGTCATTATTGAGCTTAAGACTTTTTAAAGTTCATGCACATTTGTTTTAAAGATAACATTTTACTATTAAGACTAAGGAAAATGATATTTATTTTTTCTGAATTAGCTACAAATGTCCATTTTGTCTCACTAAACAGTTATTGTTCATCTTTAAACTTTTGGTTGTTATGGACTGTTTTACTTTTGGGGGTCTTACTTAAAGGGCTCAAATTGTAATTTCCCCCAGAATAATTTTTCATAATTTAAATAATATTTATAATTTAATAATATTTAATTTTATTTAATATTTAGCTTAATATTTTAATAAAATTTATAATTTAAATAATTTTCTATTATTTAATCATGAAAGAGCATAAAAAAGACATCAAGGAATATTTTCATCACAGCTAAATTATGTTCAATATGGCACATTTACCAATACAAATTCAACCAACAAACAGTTATATAGGTCTATTGCACAGGATTAAGCTATATTTAGCCCCAATAGCAAGAGCTAGGACATAGTTGTAAAGACCAATATTATTATATTTAGAATCAGCATTGAATGTAAAAATCCTTTTTTTATGTCCCAGAGGTTTGGCTTTTCTGAGTAAAACACTAATATACTAAAAAAAGGTACTTCCTTGTTAGCTAGAACACATGCAAGAAATTTTGTTGAAAGCATGAGTCAAGCAACTTCTTTATACCAGACAATTAGCATCAGCTATGTTAGTAAATATATTGTAGCTATATTTGGCTTAAATATTTAGTTGGTACTTTAGTTAGGTTAGGTTAGAATAGATGATTTTAGGTTATGTATGGTATTTAATATATGCTATGCTTTACCCCCCCCCCTCCCCAATGTGCAAATATATAGCCCATATTTGTTTTAAAACTATTATATTTTTATCATACTTATGTATATTTCATTATGATTAACCTAAATTCAATTCTTGAGTGTGTTCTAGCTAACAAGGAATTACCAAAAAAGAGTAACCTAGTAATATTTGACTCCCCAGTTGACACTCTTTCCAAACATAATATGCCTCCCCTCCTAGGCTACTCCTCTAATGATTTTAGATGTATTCCTTGGATGTGTGTGAAGCTTAAACAAAGTACTAAAACAATGGAGCTCTCACTTTATATTATGAATTATGTTTCCATTGATCAGATTATTGTGTTTTCTTCTACTCATATCCACATTTCAAATATGGTAATATATTTATCAATTTTTTAATATGTAGTAATTTTCAAATGTGGTAATAGCCTATATTTATCAATTTTCAAATATGGTATAATATGTTTATAAATTTTTAGCTGACAACATAATTTAGCTAGGAGAAAAGGGAATAATTGCTAGATATGTTTTTTATTCTCTTTTATAATTCAATAACTGCTTCTGGCAAAAATTGTATTTTTGGCCCTTGATTGGGCTCCAAAAGGCAAAATAATCCATAGGAGCCACAGTTTAAAAACATGTTTCTAAAAAAAAGCTTTGTAGTGAGAAAAACATCCCATTTGTAGCTAATTCAGGAATGGTTGGGTAAAGGCACTGATGATTTGACAGTTTTTGTAAAAAAAAAACAAAAAAAAAAAATATTTTTTCTACTCTGGAAGGTCTAACTTAAAGACTTTTGGTTTGAAAAGGGTTTCAATATGTAGGAAAAATATCTAGGAATCTTACTGTTTGTTCAGAAGTTTGAAGTTTTATCAGAAAAGGATATGAACTCCCATTTTTTGAAACTGGACTGTTTTCACCTACAAATTTGACAGAACAAAAAAGTTACCTGTTGTCAACATTAGTTGGAACTCAATTTGATATGTGTCAATATACTTAGGGAATGCTTGTGGGCAGATCCTCGTGCATTTGTACTTGCTTATTCTTTTTCTTTATTTATCTTTAATTTTCTTTGATGTGTAAATGTATAAAATACTATTCAGATAGTAGAAGCAAAAAATGAAAAAAATGTCTCTCAAGGTATAGGAACAAAATTGGATAATCATATGGAGTGTAATTGTGTGACCTAGATCATATGCTTTTTTTATTTTTTTTCCACATTTTTGCATATATGCCATAAGAATAGCTTCTCCAAATGCTACCTAGAATGACCTTGTTCCTCTCAGCTTTAGTGGTCCAACAAAGATTTCTTTGTTGTTCACAGTGAAAATGTTGTCAACATTTCGACATTTCAAAGTTAATCTGCCATTTTAATCCAGCTTAAAAATTTTAGTTTTGACTATCCTTTGTCTGGAAAGTCCAGAATCCTTGAAATATGCATGCCCAACTTAAGACTATTAGAGATTTGTGACACCAAGGAGTTTAACATGTTTCACAAGCATTTTGTGTGAGATAGGTTTAAAAAAATGGGAGTGGATTTTAAGAAGTTTATTGTTATTATAATTGACTTAGTGGACTTTATGTTTGTATTTGATGGGGCCACTTTTGATATTTCTGTGACATACTTTGAGGATCAGCAGGTAATCTACACATCTTTTTATACCTTTGAGGGAATCTCTTATCAATTTCATTAATCAACAATAGATATAAGAGTGGTCCTAACAAGGTTCCTTAAGGAATTCTACACCAAGTAAGGAGGGGATCATAGAGAACGTTTTTGTGTTTTACAACTTGGGATCTATTTGAAAGAAACATTTACAAAATTTACTAAGAGAGGATCTACCTTGAAGTTATTCAGTGATAAATGAATTAGGATGTTGTGATCAACCAACCCAAATTATGAAAAATATGAACATGGTATGGGGCCAAGTGGCAGTTCCTTAGATAATGGAAAAATCTAGCATCTAGTGTCAAGTCAGTAAAATTACGATTTCATAAAAACCTTTTTTATGTTTTTTTTCATGTGAAATATTGTTTGAAATAATAATAATCAAAATCTCTTGTTGTTAAGAAAGTACCCATAAATTCAACAACTGTTTTCATCAGAGGACCCTTGGATTTCGACACTAATTGTTTCTCATCTGTTTTACATGCTCAGTGAAGTTTCAACTGAGTCACATATATTTCAACAGGGCCTATTGCTGTCTGTCAAAATTTCAACAAGGTTACTACAAGATATTCTCAAAAGAAATGAATCTCATGGTAGAAGCCAATATCTACATTTGTGTTTGGCTGAAGGAAAATTTTTAGTCAACATTGTACTACATCACTATCCTTGTACAGTGTGCTACTGTACTCCACTGCATCGGACAAGAATTTTTGACACTTGGAACATAGTTTTGTCAATATAATATTAGCTGTCATTTTAATTTAATTTTATCAAGAAAAAGCCAATGTGACTACATTTTAGAGAAGATTAGATGTATCTTGATGCATTGTGCTGCTCCCAACTTTTTTTTTGCTAAAAAAAAAAACAAGTAAAGACAGTTTGAACATAACATAGTTAAAAAGTTGTAGGGAGCTCATTTTGTGTCAAAAACAGGAAACTGATTGAATTGAATATTCTTTTCTTACCTCAGAGTATTGGGCATAGCTTCCACGTTTTGCATTGACAAAATATAACAATGGATTCAAGAGATGGGACTCCAAGTGACAACTAAGCAGAGTTATCCTGTTTTGAATGAAAATTTCAACAGTGGTTCCAAAATTGTACTGTTGAATCATTGGTACCTTTACCCTAATTATTATTTTCCTTGGTCTTAATAGTCAAATATTATTTTGAGAACAAATTTGCAGGAAATTTAAAAAGAATAATCCCTTAAAATCAGTTCCTACCCAAGCACATACTGCTGTATATTCTTAATCCTTAAGTTACTTTCCAAATTGACACCATGGGAAAAATTTGTAGAGAGAAGCCTCACCCACTAACTCTTACCAAAAGAAGAATTGAATTGCAGATGATCTCATGGAAGAATTAATTGAAGAACAAATATGATCATATTAGCCAATAGTTGGCAGCCAAAATAGATGTGTAATCAGCACATTTGGAGTATGTTTTTGTGTTTTGATTCTCATCTGGATTGCAGTGGTAGGTAGCAACCCAGTAAAGGACAATCAAATCCAATACTAGGAAATATAATAACCCATAACTCCTAAAAATAGAGTCAGATCAAAACAAGAAGTACACTATTAGAACTGCCTTGTCCAAAACCCCTATATAGGAAATTTATCATCCCTTGGCTAAAACTTGACTTACTTGACTTATATCCCATCTGGCCTTTGTGGCTGTATTGGGGCTTCTTCTCTTCTCTCTAGTCGTTGAATATAGCCACGGTATTTGGTTCTATCCGGTGCAAGATGCAGAAGTTGGGTGAGGTTCTGGTCATTGAAGTTGTCATACCATCTCTTGTGATGTTGGCCACAAGGTTGTGTGCCATGTACCCATCCTTCAAATGTGATTTTGGGGAGTTGATTTGATGACATGTGTTGGATATGACCAAGCCAGCGGAGTTGCTGACTTCTAATTTGGTCCATGATAGTGTATGAGCAGTGGAGGAGTTTACAGAGGTCTTCATTGGACACTTGGTTGACGAAAATCAAGAAAAGTGGCTGCAATGACAATATTCTGTATATATGGCATCTTATTTTCTTTCTTTCTTTTTTCTTTTCCTCAAATAGCAGGGCACTGGAACATCATAGAGAGTTGTTTAATGGCGTATTTTAAAGGAAATTGATGGTGTTAAAACTTTTTGTAATTAAAAAAAAAAAAATATTTTCAAAACATTATCAATTTTTATGAAAAAGCTGCATTTTTCTATAACACTTTAGTAGCTTATGTTATTATAACGTCAGGATTTTGTCACCTCTATATCCTTTTGTAATTAAAAAAAAAACATTTAAAACAAAATCAATATTTTTACAGATTTCGTATCAAAGATCATCTTTTTTTTTACTCATTATAATAACAGTTCAATGGGGTGGAATTGCTAACTGAAGGGCAATAAAGGGTGGACCAAATAAGTTGGAAAGTGTAAGTGATACACTTTCAAAGTGATATATGCTGATGATTTTGAGTATCCTAGATAGAATGTTAGCAAAATCAATGATGTTTTCAGAGTTCAGGGTGTAATAATAGGTTTGAAAATAAGTTTTAAGAAGACCAATTTGCTAAGACAGAGGAATAAATGAATGTAATTAGGTGATGTTGAGTAACAAGATCATCAACTGAGTAGCATCACTTTCATTAACAAACAAGTTAGTAAAGGTGATGGATGACATCCTGTGTTTTGACAGCTTTGCCTTGAGCAAAAAGTATTTTTATATGTAAAATTTGCAGAACAGTAACAAATGCAACTTAGTATAGCTTCCAGTTAGAAATATCAATAGTTTTCTAAATTACCATTAACATTTTCATGAAAACTGCCAAGCAGCATGGCTAATATGCTACCCCACTTTTTCCATGCTGCTCTTTGACTTACTGCATTTCAAATCGTAAGCTTTACAAAGTACTATCTTGCTTTCTTGGGCAATAATGAGAGAGCTTGAAATGGGTAGACACATTTTGTTGATGACATATTACCAAAGATTGTCCTTTTTGGCCATCCATTTATGGCCAAATAAAATGCAGATTGTCCTTGCTTTATTTATTAAAGCAGGTTGTTTTATTTATGCTCGTGCATTGTTTATTTATGTATCCTGTACGTTTTTTTTTTAATTTATCCGAGTAAAATCTTTGATAAATAGTAACTTTTCTTTGTTATTGCTTGAAGAAAAATGTCCTATTGAAGACTTCAGGAAGGAATGAGCTATCTTTATTTTTCAACTGTTTTTACTAATTACTTGTAATTACTTTTTAACTTTCAAAATTTGGTGTGTTTTATAACATTATTAAAAATATAACTTGTATCAATTTTAATTGGTTATAACATGCTAATAAAACTAATTAAGGGCAGAGCTCTTTACTTTCTTTCTTTGGCTCAGAACCAACTTTTTTAAAGTAACAAAAACTGCAACAAGAAGAAGAAGGTATTGAAAAGGGATTTGATTCCCATTCGCATCTTCTTATAGTAACATAATAACAGACAGCAAAGACAATCTTAACAGTGAAAGCAGCTCAACTTTGGCCAAATTAATTAACAAATGTGATCCAATTAATGATCCAACTTCGGCGTTGCCTCATATTTTTGGCAGGTCCTTTCAAAAAGGAGACTTCATTTTCCCTTAGACTCAAAGGAGAAAATTCAGAACAGAAGCATCAGTATTTTCAGACATCTTTAAAATACACTTAGGCTTGTGTTTTTCACAAGTTTTGTAACACCCCTTTCCTCATAGGTGGTTTTAGAGGAGAGGGGTTGAGGGGGCACTCACCCCGGACACAGAGATTTTAGGGGTGCAAACTTTAAATAAACAATCTTACATTTATAATCATTTATAGTTTTTAAAATTTAATTTTTATTAAAATAAAGTAGAGGTTGTAGTTAGCAGTATGTTAGTTACTGTAGTACTTATATAATTATTCTTAATACTCACTGTAAGTATAAGCAAATTCAAAAGGCCAGAACCACCACTGCTTTCCTCGAAAGTATAGCCCATGTCCATTGACTATCCGGATGTTGAGCTTCTCCCCCCCCCCCCCCCCCCCCAAATAAAAATACTGGAGCTATGCCCCTGTTCATTCCAAATTCCCAAATTTTAAGAAAGGGGGTTTCACCTATTATGAAGTTTTTGCTCTATGTTTATAAAATAATCAATGATTTCTGATTTTAGTCAAGAGTAGAATTAAACTGATCAGGACATAATAAGTTTTAGCCAAATAGAAAATTGAAGAAATTCATTGTATAGATTATTGCATTTAATACTTTTGATCATCTTGATGTGTCTCGTATTGGTGCAGTGGGTTTGACCTCAGCTTGGTAATGTGGGACCCAGAGACTAAACCTAGCTGTAGTAACACGTTGCAGCGACCAGAATCCGGCTCTGGTGATGAGATTATGTGAAAGCGTCTCCATATTAATCCAAACAAAATAAAAAGATCATCTTGATGTTCTGTAGTGGCATCTATAGCTGACCTTATCTGCACACCAAGTACTGCACTCAAAGTATATCCTTTTATATTCCAACTCTTAGAATCAAAAGAGCTACTGCAAGATATCTAATCAGATTCAAGCCAACGTAAGATAAATAAGGAGCAAGTACTTGCAGTAGTCCAAATCAACTCACATAGTGATTTAAAGGGAAAGGGCTGAATAGTCTCAACTGAAAAGCCCACGCTTGCTGAAATCGAAGAAGAAGTGGTATAGTGGGTCTGGTCTCAGCTTGGTAATATGGGACCCAGAGTTTGAACTCAGCTGTTACAAAACGCTACATGTCCTCAAATTCTATTCCAGTGATAAGGTTATGTTAAGGGGTTTCCCTACTAATCCAAATAAGAAAACGAAGAGACTCCCAATGTATAAAGTCTGATTAGCTTTTTTACTACAAAAGTCAGATATTTGTGTTGTCAGGTATCATATTGTTACCAGTATTATTCTCAAATTACATGAATGAATGGGAGCTTTCATGTCCAAACTGTGATTAATGATGGATGATGACAAAAAAACGTCACGAAGCCCCACACATTACTTATAATCACATCGAATGTACTCTTTGGTTGTAGACTGCTACTTGATAACTCTTGTCAAAGCTATTTTCTGTTTTGTAAAATTACTGTAGCTGCTCACTTTTTGTTTTGTTATTAAATAAAAACAATTCCAAGGGCTTTGAGAAAAATTAAAGAGGAAATTGGAAATTTGGAAAAAAACTAGCTTGTTTGGAATGTAAGGGTGGTTGTTGTTCCCTTCAATCATTACCTCCCCCCCCACCCCCACCCCCAAAATGGACTGTTACTTGCGCTTTAATGAATGTGAAGTAGAAAGATTAAATTATAATATAGTTATAATAGCTATGAATGGTCAGATGATCTGAAGTATGAACCTACCTCAATAGATCAATAAAGAACTGTCTTGATGTTCTTCTGTTTAGCAATTGGTCATAGGTGAATTTCAGTCAACCTTTCCTCTTCCATTATAGTTGTCCGTAGCTACCATCTTGTAAAACACATGGTTACAAAAAAATTAATTCTTATTAAACACTTACTGGTAATGAACTGCAAGTAAAGAGCTCAATAGTAGTCGAAAGTATAAATACGGAATTTTGATAACAGTTGATACATAAGAAGAATTGGCTTTTTTGCGGTCTCCAGGTATATAAGTTCATTAAGCTTAATGTTACCCATCAAAAGCTATGAGCCTGGAAAATTTGCCTGATTAAAAAAAAAAGGAGGGCAACGCCCAAAACGACAGGTGATCTTAATGAAAATCAGACCATCAGATTCAGCATATCAGAAAACCGTGCTTTAGAGGTTTCAAGCTCCAGTCTACAACAATGTGGAATATTTTAATGTTTGCCAGAAAAAAATATTACAGCATGGATGCATATTTATTTGTTTGTGTGTGTTTTTTCCCAAAGGTGTCTGACCGAAATTTGAGATAGCCATTTTATTTTTTATTGTTGAAAGGCTCAGTAGCTATGCCTCTGGGGATGACCATACCCCCAAAGCCCCTTGGAAAGGGGCTATAAGTTATGTAATTTGTCTATTGTTTACATATAGCATTTGTTATGGGGAAATATATTGCTCTTTTTCTTTTTTTTTGGGAGGGGGGAGAGGTTTTCAATGGTGAGAATTTCTCAGGTGGAGAAAAGTTTCTGTGGGGAATTTTCCAGGAGAAAACTTATGTGATGCTGAGATTTCTTGGCATGATTTGAAAATGGTCAGAGATTAAATTAAAAAAAGGAGTTTTTTCAACTAAAAGTAAGGAGCAACAATAAAACTTAAAGTGAACAGAAATTATTCTGTACATAAGGGGGGCTGTCTCTTCCTCAGCCGTCACTCTTCCCACTGAAGTTTATTTTTGTCGCAATTCTTTACGGTTCTAGTTTGTCACTACTCAAAGACAAGAGCTTTTCAATTTGAACGATATGCATTTTTAAAGAACTTCAAGACTTGTACCTAAAGAGCAAGGGCTGAGGGGGAGCAACCCCACAAATACGGAATAATTTGTGTTCGTTTTAAGTTTTAATGTCACTCCTTACTTTCAAATGAAATTTTTTTATTTTTGTTTTATTTAATAACCACAAGAAACGACTGTATAGATTTACTAATAATAAGAGCCTATAATTATTTTCCTACAGTTGTGTAATCTATTTTTTTTTTTTTTTTTTTTTTAAATCTTGTACTTTTATATAACTGATCATAACTTGTACATAATTTAAAAAGCTCTTGTACATAATTGAAAAAATGTGGTACATAACTGAAAAGAAATCGATAAGATTCATAGCACCTTACAAGTACAAGTTTCTTGTGCAGTTTGACTAGCCTTCTACTGATTAACTACTCTCCCACTTTCAATTCATTTCAGTTTCCCACATTACCACTTTCTATTCAAGAAACAAAACCGTTGGCAAACTGCGCTATAAAAACAAAACAACAAGGGAATTCTGAATTGTTTGATCAAATCATAGCCAATACAAAAAAATAGGTATTTTGGAAAATAATTTCATTCTACCCTTAACCTCAAAGATTAAAGGGAAAAAAACGGTGGCGATAAAATAAAGCCATTAGTTTAGTGCAAACACAAGAATAATGCAAAGGCTAAAACTGTCATGAAACATACAAGTTCTTCCCCTACAGTTGAAAATAAAAAATAAACAGCTTGTTTAAGTAAAGACAATGTGATACAGGTTGAAGGTTTGAGTGAACTTTATTTAGTTGCCTTTCAGATTTCCAAAAGTGAGGAGGTGACTATTACATCTGGCCTTTGGTAATTAAGACAAGACGAAAGATAAAAACTGTCTCTAAAAAACTCTTGACAAACACTTGTGTATGAATATGAACAGCTAAAACTATATTTTTGGTCTTGGCTGTATTTTGTAAGTTTTTATCTGAGTTTCTTGACTTTCTTGACTTAGGGCTTTTGTCGCGTTGGGGGTGGTGTAGAGAGCGTCGCAACTCTGCTCCTCCAGGCTGACCGGTTTGGTGCTAAGATTGGCGTCTCGTCGACAGCAATGTTGGCCATCTCCAGGAACTTATTGAGACCATCCTTCCACCTGGTCCGGGGTCTGCCCCTCGGGTGGGACCAGCCATGAGCTTTTCGGTTGAAATCATAGATTATTCGGGCTGGAGTTGTCGTCCGCACGCGTAGGAGGTGTCCGAACCACCGGAGAGTACGCTGTGCTATCTGGATCGAGAACGGCACTTGGGAGGTTAACGTAAGTAACCTTGCGTTGCTCACAAAATCATCCCACCAAAGTCCTTCTTTGTGACGGAGCTGTTTCGTCTGGCAGACGTCTATCATATTGAGGGTTGTCGACATAAAGGGCCATGTTTCTACTGCATAGAGCAGGACCGAGGCTACGGATGCGTTATAAATTTGTATCTTCGTGCGCCTAGATATGTGCAGAGTTCTCCAGAGAGTGTTGAGCCTTCCGAGATAGACGAGGCTTTTGACATTCGACTGTATACTTCCTCATCTATGGAGCTATCACTGGACAGCACGGAGCCAAGATAAGTGAAGTTTCTTACAACTTCAATAGGAGCTCCGCAGACAGTTATGGTCTCGGGGGTGGGACAGGGCTTGGGGGCTCAATTGCCATTATCTTAGTTTTGAGCCAGTTTATTTTCAGCCCCACTTTTGCTGCCTCTTCCTGTAGAACTTCCAGCCAATCAGTCAATTGGTCAATTGAGTCGGCAACGAGAGCAAGATCATCTGCGAAACCGTATCCGTCGGAACCCAATCTCCAAACTGCAGACCGAAGGACAGGTGATTCGTTGTTCGTGTCATGACATAGTCTATGACGCAGTTGAAAAGTTCCGGGGCGGTGGCACACCCTTGGCGGACACCGGTTTTGATACCGAATGTCGTGCTCCGTTTGCCGTTGACTTGAACGTAGCTCTCCGTCTCGTCGTAGAGCTTCTCAAACAGCTTGCAGTATATATCAGGCATCCCAGTAGATCGAAGTGTCAGCCAGATTGAGTTACGATCCACCGAGTCGAATGCAGCCTGGAAGTCAACAAAGGCTAGGTGTGCTTTCCTCCCGAATTCGTTTGCCTTCTCAAGTAGCTGGTGCATAGTAAAGATCTTTTCTACAATGGACCTCTCGGGCATAAACTCAGCCTGCTGGACTCTCCTCTTTCTTCGGAGGATATTCGTGCATCTATCCAGCTGGGTCATAGCAAATAGCTTTCCAGGCACTGAAAGAAGCGGTATGCCTCTGTTGTTAGAACAGATTCTTTTGCTCCCCTTTCTCCTCCAGAGGGGCAGGATTATCCCAGCTCGTCAGTCTTTCGGGATACATTCAGCGCCCCACACTACAGAGAACAGCATGTGAAGCCAAAGTAGCATAGCCGGTCTGGCATACTTCAAGAGCTCAGCCGATATCCCGCATATGCCTGCCGCTTTGTTGTTCATCAAGCGTTTTACTGCTGAGTGGATTTCTGCAGGCGTGAAAGGAGTTTCTGGGTTATTTGTCAGCAGTTCCTGAGTGTTGGCGGCTAGGCTGGTGAGTTCCTGGTCTGTCTGCGCCACAGCTTCGGCATTGAGGAGGCCTGAGAAGTGGTCTATCCATTGGCTGACCTCAGCAGCTTCGTCACTAAGTGGCTGGCCTTCAACAGATGCAACAGAGGGCGCTTTGTCGCCTGTGAGATCACGGAAGTGCTTGTACAGACTGCCAACGTCACCTTTCTTGGCTGCACTCTCCAGTTCGTTTGCCTTCCTTTCCACAAACAGTTTGTTGCGGACACCAGTGAGACTTCTATAAGTCGGCATGTCACCCTGTAACCTCGCCTTGCGTCTCTACTCTATGACGTTAAGCGTATGTGACTGTATCCATGCTTTATTAGCACGCTTTTTCCGTCTGACATTTACTGTCACTGACTCAAGGACATCCTTTTTGAAGGAGAGCCATGCTTCCTCACAACTTTCAAATGGCAGGAGTGCGTCGAAGTGGTTCGAAACATCAATGGCGTATTTGGACCGTATCTCCTGCTCGCAGAGGCGACAGACATTGATCTTGACTGGTCTTGGTTTTGGGCGCTGAGCTTTGAGCCTTAATCGTCTGTTAGCGACGACGAGGTGATGGTTTGTGTTACCAATCTCAGCCGACCTGTACGTGCGGCAATTCCTAACCGAATATCTCCATCTCTGTGAGACCATGATTTAGTCAATCATTTTTTTTGGTACGGCCATCGTTGCTGTACCACTTATATTTGCGGATGTCCTTCCTTGCGAACAGGGTGTTCGTAATCACAAGGTTGTGCATGCTGTCGAGTTGTAGGAGCCTTAGCCCATTCTTATGTACAGAATCTGGCGCAACTGGTCCTATGACTTGCCACCATAAGTCATGATTGTCACTCACAGTTGGATTAAGGTCACCCAGCAGGATTACAATATCGTGTGGGGATATCTTAGCCAGTTCAGTCGCCAGGGCAAAGTAGAAAGCGTCTTTTGTTTTGGCGTCGGCTTCGTTTTGTTGTGTCTGAGTTACACTGTTTAAAATTCAAGTCCATTTTTTTTTAGCTCTTGTTTCATGGAAGAGAATACCTCTGTACTTTTTGAGGTACCTCTGAGTAGGGTGGATCCGTGGGGTGGTTTAACCTGCTTCCCCAGAAGTTCGAAATCTTCACCAGTTTTGCAGGTGGTGGGACGAAAAATATCAATATAGGGGCTAAAGTTTTGTGAGTCTTCCCCTAGCATTAATTCTGTATCCAGACCTACCTCTGAGAAAAAATATAACTAGATATCGTATCTACTGTCTTTAGACTAAATAAGATAGAAGAAGGAAAATTTGGTATTAATTAAGATTGTAGATTCGTCTAAAACAAGATATATAGCATGTTTTTACACCTTGCTTTTCGGGGCTTTGATTATCATAATTATAATCTCAAGAAAAAGAATTAATTTTTTTTTTATTTCGTTATTAACTCAAAAAGAATTAAGATAATTCAATTTTGATTGTTTGTAAAATTTGTCCCATTTCCTCAAGACTGACGTGATATATTTCTTCCCCTTCCAAGTTTTAATTCCTTCAATTTCTCATCTTTCTTCTAGGAGGTAAAATTAACCCTATATATGTGAAGATTTTGTTGATGCTGTGGATAAATAGTGCTATTCGTTATGTCTGAAGAAATTGACCCTGCTGTAAATGTAGAGACTTTGGTTTTGCCAATTTCATCAAGTGACATGAGTGGTAAGTAACCTAGTGATTATGCTAATAATAGGGAAGACTAAGATCAAAATTGGATACTTTTTTTATTTAATTCTCACTAGTGAGGGCCTTCTTCAACCCTGCCAGAGTTGCACAGACAGCACTTCCACTGTATCACAATGAGATTTCCATTCATTCACCAAAGCATCCAAAAGTTCTGGCATTGTGATAAAAAAAAAATGAAATGGGATGCAATATAACTGCTATTTGAAGTAACCTTGATTATTGATTTATTTATTTGTCTTGATTCTATTTTTGTCAGTTGGGATAATTAATCAAGTTGGGATATTTTGTCAGTTGGGATAATTAATCAGATAGCTAATCAATCCACTAGAGTTGTCATTATAGGCCTCTTGTTGGTAGATACAATTGGACCTAAAATTCAAAGGATTAAAACCTCAGGAAAGCTAAGTAATGGCACAAAATTACACCAAACTAGAAATCAGGAAAAATAGAAACAAGGTTGTCAAAGGAGGGAATAATTGCTTTGGAAGTTTTTAGGACAAAGCCTAGATTTTGAAGCAAATGGATATCTTTAAGGCCGGACAGTACGATTATCAAAAATTAGCTGTGCAAAAGTGAACATACTGTAAAAAAAAAGTAGGCGATTATCCTTTGGGGAATACAAACGGATTTAGTAGGCGGTTCTTTACTTGACTCATCAAAATTTGAATAGCAGTGTTTCGAGTTGTAACCTGATGTTAAGATACGAAATGACAAAACAAAAGTGGACACATATGAAGAATTTTGTTCTGCTCTCAGCATTAGTCTTTAGTCAAGTTAAGACAGGGGTAAACTTTAGAAAAAGAATCAATTAAAGAAAAAACGGGAGGATAATTTAAAAGACATCGACAAGAAAGAATACACTTATTCTGGGTAAATAATTCGACAATTTTTTGATTATGTAAGTTCTTCATTTTGCACACACAGAATCTATCACGGGAAATGGAAAAAATTTACACCCGGTTGTGTCCCAAGACAGTAAGGGTCTAAATGTGAAACTTGAATAAACGTTGAGGGGTATCTTGAACTAAATCAGAACTACCATGTACATCCTTGTTATATGAAAGAAGGAGTAAAATTAAAAAAAAATAATAATTAATTGAAGAAAAAACATAAGGATAATTGATAAAATATTGACAATAAAGAATACGCTTATTTTTGGGCAGAATATTTGGCAATTTAGAAATTAAGCAATTTTTCAATTGTTTACACACCGGACATTGAGAAAGGAGTGGAATGTTTCAACCCAGTTGTGTCCCAACTTAAGTGAATGTTCAGGGGTATTTACACTTTAATCCACAAAATTCACACTATCCACACTATAGACTTCCTAAAAAGGTGTATCTGGAATAGCTTCGGAATAGCTAAGTGTTTAACTTGAAGCTTTCAGGCCCCCTACTACTGCCATTTATGCAACGGCTGCGGCTACTCATTAAATAGACCATAATTATGTGTGACTGTGGCCACGTCAAATTGCAACTGCTTTCAGGTAATTTTGAATGGGTAATTGATCAACATCAAGACAAATTATTTGCATGCGAGTTGTTAACAATTTCTATCAGAAATAGCCACAGAACAGTCGAGAGCATTAAATTGAAATTTTCAATGCTTGTTGAAAGGGATGTTGGAAAGTGACTGACGTGAAAGGGGCAACAAACCTCCTTGTTCTTTTTAAACCCTCTGCCCCTGGTCAATATTGGTCGAAATTTTGACAATGCCAGTTTTTTCAAGATAGTTATAAAATCTGATAACTATATCTCCATGATGCCCCGCCCCTTGCAGTCTTTAGGGTAAGGATTATAAATAATGCTGTTTTAGATTTATTCCATGCCTAATTTTTCATCAGAGCCTATAGTAAAGGCCATACTGCTCCAATGTTTTATTATTATATATTACCTTTTTTGCCAGAGGGACTCCATATGGAAGGGGTCGTCGTAGAAACTTCAAAGAGGGCTCATTCGATTGAAAATCGAGAGTTCTAGTGCCTTTTTTAGTAGTCGAAAGTGATTGGAGGGCAACTAGCCCCCCCCCCCCCCACGCCCATCATTCCCCCAAACACATCCAATCAAAATTTTGAAATAGCCATTTTGTTCAGCGTAGTTGATTTCCAGATAAAAAAATATGTTTCTGAGGAGGACACTCCCCCACAACCCTCAGGGCAAGGGTTTTAAGTTCTGCCCAGGGGGCATTTAAGAACGATGTTGGCACAGTGTATTATTTATCATTTTTTTTTTTTCCTTTAGAGCAGGGCACTTCGTATCGAAGAAGTTGTCGTAGAAACTGCGAAAAGGGCTCATTCAATTGGAAGTTGGAAAGGCTTGTGCCCTTTTTAATAGTAGAAAGTGATTGGAAGGCAACTAACACCCCTCCCACGCCCACCATTTCCCCAAACACATCCAATCAAAATTTTGAGATAGCCATTTTGTTCAGCGTAGTTGATTTCCAGATAGAAAATATGTTTTTGAGGAGGACACTCCCCCACAGCCTTCAGGGCAAGGGTTGTAAGTTATGCCCTGGGGGCATATAAGGTTTTTATAGAAAGCGTTGTCGTAGAAACTCCAAAAAGGCTCATTCGATTGGAAATTCAAAGGGCTAGTGCCCTTTTTAATAGTCAAAAGTGATTGGAGGGCAACTAACCCCCCTCTCACGCCCACCTTTTCCTCAAACACATTCGTTTGATTGGAAATTTAAATGGTTAGTTCCCTTTTTAATTGTCGAAAGTGATTTTAAGGCAACTGACACCCCTTCCACGCCCACCATTTCCTCAAACACATCCAATCAAAATTTTTATATAGCCATTTTGTTCAACGTAGTTGAAAGTTCTGGAAACTATATGTTTGAGCAGGACATTCCCCCCACAGCCTTCAGGGCAAGGGTTATAAGTTATGCCGTGGGGGAATATATGGTTCTTATTGAAGGGATGCTCGTAAAAACTTCAGAGATGGCTCATTTGACTGGAAATTGAAAGTTCTAGTTCACTTTTTGAGCGTCAAAAGATATTGGAGGGTAACCAGCTCCCCTCCCCCCAAACCCTTTTTTCTCAAATGCATCTAATAAAAATTTTAAGATAGCTATTTTGTTAAAAATAGTTCAAAGATCATTTAACAAAAATTCCGGTGTCGACACAACCCCCAGGGCCCGGGGGCAGGTGTTGTAAGTTATGCCCTGGGGGCATATATGGGTCTTATGGAAGGGATGCTCGTATAAACTTCAAAGAGGGCTCATTTGATTAGAAATTGAAAGTTCTAGTTCACTTTTTAAGAGTCAAAAGAGATTGGAGGGCACCTAGCCTCCCCCCTCCACGCCCTTTTTTCCTCAAACCCATCCGATGAAAGCTTTGAGATAGCTTTTTTTAAAAATAGTTCAAAGACCATATAACAAAAACTCCGGGGTCGACACAGCCCCCCAGGGCCCGAGGGCAGGTGTTGTAAGTTATGCCGTGGGGGAATATATGGTTCTTATGGAAGGGATGCTCGTAAAAACTTCAGAGAGGGCTCATTTGATTGGAAATTGAAAGTTCTAGTTCACTTTTTAAGAGTCAAAAGAGATTTGAGGGCAACTAGCCCCCCCCCCCTCCCCCATGCCCCTTTTCCCCCAAATGCATCCAATAAAAATTTTGAGATAGCCATTAAGTTAAAAATTGCTCAAAAGTCAGATAAAAAAAAACTCAGGTGTCGTCACAACCCCCCAGGGCCCAGGGGCAGGCGTTGTAAGTTATGCCCTGGTGCATATATGGTTCGTATGAAAGGGATACTCGTTTAAACTTCAGAGAGGGCTTATTTGATTGGAAATTAGAAGTTCGAGCTCACTTTTTGATAATCAAAAGAGGTCTGAGGGCAGCTATCCCCCCCCCGCCTTCATTTCCAAACCCATCTGATGAAAATTTTGAGATAGACATTTTGTTAAAAATAGTTTAAAGGTCGGTTAAGAAAAAATCTAGTGTCAATAAAACCCCCAGGGCCCAGGGGAAGGCGTTCTAAGTTATGCCTTGAGGGCATGTATGGTTCTTATGAAAAGGATGCTCGTGTAAACATCATAGAGGGCTCATTTGATTGGAAATTGAAAGTTCTAGTTCACTTTTGAAGAGTCAAGAGAGTTAAGGGTAACTAGCCCCCCCACGCTCTTTTTTCCCCAAACCCATCCGCTACAAATTTAGAGATAGCCAGTTTTTTGGAAATTGTTCAAAAATTAGATAACAACCCCCCCCCCCCAGAGCCTGGGGGATAGGCGTTGTAAGTGTTGTCCTGGGGGCGTATGTGGTTCTTTTTAAAGTAATGCTCGTATAAACTTCAGAGGAAGCTCTTTTAATTGGAAATTGAAGTTTCTAGTTCAATTTTTAAGACTCAAAAGATTTCCGAGGGCAACTAGCCGCCCTCCACACACCCTTTTTTCCCCAAGCCCATCCGATAAAATTTTTATAATAGCCATTTCATTAAAAATAGTTCAAAGGTCAGATAAGAAAAATTCCTGTGTCGACGGAACCCGCCAGGGCCCGGAGGCAGGCGTTATGAGTAATGCTCTAGGGGCATATATAGTTCTTATGAAAGGGATGCTCGTATAAACTTCGGAGAGGGCTCATTTGATTGGAAATTGATAGTTTTTGTTCACTTTTTAGGAATCAAAAGAGGTCAGAGGGCAACTAGCCCCCTCCCTCCTCCACCCCCTAAGTGCATCAGATAAAAATTTTTAGATAGATATTTTGTTAAAAATAGTTCAAAGTTCTGATAACATAAAACTCCGGTGTCGACACAGCCCCCCAGGGCCAGGGGGTAGGCCTTGTAAGTTATGCCCTGGGGGCATATATGGTCGTTATGGAAGGGATGCTCGTATAAACTTCCTAGAGGGATCATTTGATTGGAACTTGAAAGTTGTAATTCTTTTTTTAAGAGTCAAAAGTGATTGGAGGGCAGCTAGCCTCCCCCCACATTCCATTTATTTTTTTCCCAGAGGCACTTCATATAGAAGGGGTCGTCGTATAAACTTCAAAGGGGGCTCATTCCATTGGAAATCGAGAGTTCTAGTGCCCTTTTTAAGAGTCAAAAGTGATCAGAGGGCAACTGGCCCCCCAAGCCCTTTTCCCCCAGATACATCTGATAAAAATTTGAGGTAGCCATTTTGTTAAAAATAGTTCAAAGATCATATAACAAAAACTCCTTTACGTATGGCCATTTCGTTAAAAATAGTTCAAAGGTCAGATAAGAAAAACTCCTGTGTCGACACAACCCCCCAGGGCCCGGGGCAGGCGTTGTAAGTATTGCTCTGGGAGCTTATATGGTTCTTATGGAAAGTATGCTCGTATAAACTTCGGAGGGCTCACATGATTGGAAATTGAAAGTTTTCGTTCACTTTTTAAGAGTCGAAAGAGATCGGAGGGTAACTAGCCCCCCTCTCCACCCCCTATTTTCCTCAAACCCATTCGATAAGAATTTTGAGGGAGCTATTTTTTCAAAATAGTTCAAAGGTCAGAAAACAAAAACCAGGGCCCACCGGACAGGCGTTGTAAGAGATAAGATAAGATAATATTTATTTCTCAAAGGTTATCACAAGCTCTAATAGAGCCAAATTCGCTTCATATGTCAAAAAGAAATAGACAAAGCAAAACGAAGAAACAAATAATACAGCAAGAAAAGAAACACTAATCAAGCATAAAAATTGTAGATAAGAATTTAACAAATGGCTAGAATAGAAACAGAAGAATAGAAGAAGAAGGGGTGGGGGATAAAAGAAAATCACAGTCAAGAAGAAAAACATTGCCGAAATCGTGATCAAGGTCAAATACATAAAATTAAAAAAAAAACACTTAAAATCAAGCCAAATTAGTTGTCAAAAGAAATATTTACAATTAAAGAAAGGAATACAATTAAAGGAAAAAAGATTTAAAATTAAAGGTCAGAAAAGAAATTTAACATAAATATTTATCAACAAAAGGGAAAATAAAAGTGACAAAGATAAAGAGAAAAAAAATGACACATGATTATTGTGAACATACACAACAACTAAAATAAGGAATGGAGGAATTAATTTTGGTACAGAGCATATTTCAGGGATTATTTAGGTGCGCCAAAATAAAGGGGATAAAACTTTTCCGGAACCTCTCAGTAACGGTATGGATAGGTGAATGTTGGAATTGCCAAGGAAGCTAAGCGGGGGAGACGGGGTCTAATGGGGTCATGTAAATCAGGGAAGATGTCCTCAGTACGAGGATTTGATATTGCGGATTTAGCAAAACGCAAACAAATTTGTACTCTCCTTTCTTTTAACGTGGTAATGCCTGCGGATTTAAGGAGGAAGGAGTATGGAGTTTTGCTCTCTTTATAGATGATCCTGAGCGAACGCTTTTGGACCGACTCAATTTTGTCACTAAGCTCGCTTAAAAGATGCTAATGCCAGACCGGGCATGCATATTCTAATAGCGGCCTGATAAATGATAAATAAACACGGAGGGACTGCATCTTAGGGCAATTAAATCTGTTTAAAATTTTTAACATAGATAATGAAACGTTTGCTTGTTTAACAATATTAGAAACATGCATTTCCCATTTAAGATTATTTGAAATTGTGACACCAAGGAGTTTAACATGTTTCACAAGCATTTCGGGTGGGATAGGGTCAAGGAAAGCGGGAGTGGATTTCAAAAATTAATTGTCATTATATTTGTTTTGGTGGAATTCACTTTCATATTTAGGTTCTTATCATCATCTGAAATGTGGGTTAGGAGTTCAAGGGGGTCACTTTTAGTATTCCTGTGACATACCTCAAGGATCGACAAGTCATCCACGTATTTCCACCTTTGGGGAAAATCCCTACCAATATCGTTAATCATGACAAGAAATAAAAGTGGTCCCAATAAGGTTCCTTGAGGAATTCCACAATATATAGGGAGGGGGTTAGAGAAAATATTTTTGTACTTAACAACTTGAGATCTATTCGAAAGAAACGATATAACAATATTTACTAACGGAGGATCAAGTTCAAAGTTAACCAGTAGTGAACGAATTAGGATGATATGGTCAACCAGGTCAAAAGCTTTTTGGAAATCAACTAAGACAAGTTTCAGCCAAACATTTGGTTTATCAAGGTTACTTACGATGGTATGCATTAAGTGCACAAGGTAAAGGGTGGTGGAAGTTTTCCTTAAGTTACCAAACTGCCGGGTGTCAATACGCGGACAAATAATATCCCTAAGCCAGTCACAGAAGAAACTTTCATAAAGTTTGGAGAAAACTGAAGTGAGTGTAATGGGGCGAATGTTGGCGAAAGTCAGACTGGTGCATATTTTTGGGACAGGTGTTATAAAACCTTGTTTCCAGCAACTTGGGAATTTACCAAATTTTGTGATGTGGTTGAAAATATTTGATAAAGGGTCAGCAATTTTGTCTGAAAAGGCTTTAATTAAGTCAACAGGGATGTCCAAGGAACAAATACTTGATTTTCTAAGCTTTAGAATTTTATTTATAACATCAGAGGGAGAAATAAAGGGGAAGGAAGTATTGGGAGGAATAGTTGGACTTGAGCCAATGAAAGGGGGGAGACTTTGCACGATGGAAGCAAGTTTAAATCGTTGGCAGTCTTATTAGGGGGTTCAGGGAGATGCAAATCAACTTCGGAAGGACTTTTTCCGCATATTTCTTTAATTTTTCTGTACCATTGCTTGGGCTTGATCTTTGACTTTACTATTATAATAATTAGAAGCTGCTTTTCTTAATTTTTTCTTTAGGAGCTTCCTTAGACTATTAGCCTCAGTAATACGACCTGCTTTGAAAAAATTGATTTTTTTTCTTACAAGTTTTTTAAAAGACTCAGTAACATGAGGCTTATCTGTAGAACACGTTTTAAATTTTTTCTCAGGGAAGTGGAATTCATAATTACTCCTCAATAAATTTTGAAGGGACAGAGGCATGTAGTCTACGTCATTTGTTTGATACATCGTGGACCAATTTTCAGTAGTAATCCAGGAGCCAAAATTGAAAAGTCCTGAGTCAGTGAGAGGTCTATAAGTGGTTTCAGTTATAGAAAACGACTGTTTAACTTTAGCCAGCGGAGATATGAAAAGGCTAAAGTGGTAACTACCCCCTAGAGGGGGCAGAGTGGAGACGGGATTGTAAAACTTCGAAAGATTAGTGCAAATTAAATCAAGAGTAGTATTGCCTTTTGCAGTTGGGACTTTAACGACCTGTTTTAAATTAAAAGCATTACATATAGAATCAAGTCTTATATCGTTTGCGTCACCCATCAGTAAAATTCCTGCAATTGGGTATTTTGATAGTACAAAGTCAGCACTTGCATGTAATTTTTTGATAAAATTTATTTTGTCAGCGGATCTCTGATTAGGGGAGTAATAAAAACAACATAGGACAATTAAATTGAAAGGACGCGGCAAGACTTTAGGTCGAACACACACCCACATAATCTCATCAAAGGGAGCGAGACACGGAATTGGTATTTCACTTGGGTACAAGTCATTACGGACAATGAACAGAATTTCGCCACCTTTCTTACCCAGAGGGTGGTTTTCTGGTCTGAGTTTAATAAACTGAGAAAAATTGTTAATCTTAAACATGTGCAAATTTTGAGCTTGAACTTCAGTAATAGCGATTACATCTAATCTATATATTTTAGAAAGGGTGTCTAATTCATTAAGTTTTTCAAAGTTAAGGCTTTCAGCGTTGCTCAACAAAAGTGTGGGGAATCGAAAGTGACTTGTGAAGGTACCGTTTTTACACTTTACTTTTTTTTTATATCACAGATGGGGTCAGGGGTTCTAGTGGAATTCTTGACGGGGGCTAAACTTGGATAGTGAGAACAAGGGACAGGGGGATAAAATCCATCTTTTTCAAATACGATTGCATTTAATTGAGCAGGTACTAGCGGAGACTCTAAATAGCGGTTGAGTTTGGGGTGAACTGGAGGAATCAAGAGAGATGAGGTTATTTTTGCAGGAGAATGGTACGAAGAGTTCACGTTGAGTGGGTATGCAAGGTGGTGGGGAATGATAGGTGGAAGGGTAGGAAAAGGTTGGAAAGCAGCTGGAGGGGTGGGTGGGTTTATCTTTGAAAAAGAAGGAAGGGGGTATGGAAGTGGATATGGAGACGGGGGTATCCTTTGGATAGGTACTCGATTGGTAAGGACTTGATGGCTCGTGGGCTTTCTTGTGTGTGAGCGATGGTCTAAAAAATATTTAGTAGGATTAGCAGAATTCAAATGACCTCTGGGTAGCCCAGTTTTGGGAACCTACTACGACTCTTAATGGGCAATTTGATATGATGTTTTGCACAGCCAAAGCATTTTCCACCTGAAAATTGTTTACAGATATCAACATGGGGGTATTTGCACAGATTATTTATACAACGGCTAAAAACATTAAACTTACAAATGTGTAGATATTTACAATTACTAGACAAACATCTACTGTCTAAAAATCTATAGCACACATTAGGTTGATTACGCTTAACATCACAGAACTCATTTTTATGAATATATGATTGCATAGGGTGAGAATTTCCGCTTGTAAGTTCGACATCATTGTCAATTTTTGAAGATGTGTCATTACCACTGGATTTCAAGAATAAATTATCTTCAGTTAAAACAAGGTCAGAAGGATTAGTTTGCGTAACCTTGCTAATCCCCTGAAAAAATTCTGACGAGGGAAGTTCCCTAGCACTTGCTTGATTACATATAGTGACGTTTTCAGGTTCAAAGGAATTTACAGTTTTTACGCAACTTGAAGAATTTGGATAATGCATATTTGGATTAGAAATATCAGCTGAAGGAGAAACATTGGGCAATGTAGGGGATTTAAATGCATGTATAGCATCAACAATTGCTAGCTGAAAACCGACTTTTAACATTTTGATTTCATTGTCCTTGAAAAGATCACTTTTCTGACGTTCGTAAAGATCAGATAAACTATCATAAAGAAATTCAAGATTAGTAATCCGTTTCCTGAGATTGATGATTTCCGCGTCTTTTTTTAGGCAATCTTCACAGGTATGGGGCTCGAAGACACTAGCCGTTTCTGCAATGCCTGCCGATTCACCTTTATTGGAACAATAGATTTGGGGGGTAATTTGGGATTGATGGGTTTTGGTTATTTTTGCAGAATCAAAAGATCCATCAGGACTATTGTTGACATTACTCGAAGCACAAGGTATAGTAGGGGAATTTGTATTACCACTTCGAACGATCATTTGAAGTTGATTTTCGTTGGAGATAGATGAATTTTCTTCATTCGAAATAACGGGGGATTTTACAGCCTCGATTGGTTGAACCACTTCTGGTTGATTATCGATGGTATTAATCACGTCATTTTCCCCCAAACCCATCCGACAAAAATTTTGAGATAGTAATTTTGTTAAAAATAGTTCAAACATCAGATATTAAAAACTCCGATGTTGACACAAACCCATTTCACTTTGATATTGTTACTTTGATACCAGTTTTGATACTTTGATGAATATTTGATTTTTTTTTTAAGTTTGATTTTGAAATAAGGAATTTTTAAAAACTTGAAATTTTTTGCAATCGAAAACGAACAAAAATTAATTAAAAAAAACTTATGAAAAATAAGTTTTTCCAGGAAAAGTAAAGGCCATTTTAAACTTAAGCTCAGCAGATACAAATACCTTTTAAAATTTAAACTCAAAACGACCAGAGATTATTATTATAGAATAAACGAAACCTAAAACGAACAGAAATTAAATAAACAACCAAAGCAAAAACATACAGCAAGTAATAATATAAATGAATAAATAGATCTTAAAGCGAGTAATGCATAGATTGAGTATAAAATTCAAGCTTAAAACGAAAAAAAAAAATTTGCCTATTGAAGTATAAATGAAACTTAAAATGAACAGAAATTAAATAAACTATCAATGCAAACAAACACACAATAGATATTAGTGTAAATTAATAAATAAATCTTAGAACGAGTGAAACTTAAATTGAATATGCAAAATCAAGCTTGAAACGAACAAAAATCACTACAAACAAGAGTTTGGGTATGACCTCCTTCTCTCACTGTAAAAGTCTAAAACCTACTGCGTCATTGGTGCTTTACTGAAAACTATATGCGTCTTGAACAGTCTTGGAAAATATAAACAACATCAAATTGAATATGTGATGTATAATGATATTAATTGTTGAAAGATCCATCAGTTCAAGAAATTATTTCACTGTAATTGTATTTTTATTTTCAATGCTGTAAGAACTGGAAAAGAAAATATTTGTAATATAATCTGTTTTCAGTTAAGCGCCAATGACGCAGTAGGCTTTTGGTTTTTATTTACAGTTAGGAAAGGAGGCAGTATCCAAACACTTGTTTGTAGTGAAACTATATTCGTCTTTAACAACTTTAAAAAGAGCTAATAAATTAAACTGAATATTTGATGTATAATGATATTAATTGCTGAAAGCTCATCAGTTCAAAATGTTACTATAATTTTAATCTTTATTTTCAATATTAAGTACAAAAGAAAATATTTGTCATAAAATTGGTTTTCAGTTTTAGATTCAGGTGTTCGTTTTAGATTCTCTAATTGGTCAACACTGATCGAAATATCTAAAAAGCCAATTTGTTCTAAATTGTCAAAACTTCCGATAACTCAGACTTGTATATCCGTGGTGCCTCGCCCGCAACAGACCCTGGGGCAAGAATTGTAAATTATGCAGTTTATCGATTGTTTCCATGTAGCAAATATCATTGAGAAAGCAGGGGGGTGTTTGGTCCTGGGTATGTTTGGTCAAGTAAAGAACGATGTTGGCACAATGTATTTTTTTTTCCAGACCAGGGCACTTTGTCTCGAAGGAGTTGTCGTAGAAACTTCGAAAAGGGCCCATTTGATTGGAAGTTGGAATGGCTAGTGTCCTTTTTAATAGTCGAAAGTGATTGGAAGGCAACTAACACCCCTTCCACACCCACTATTTCCCCAAATACATCCAATCAAAATTTTGAGATAGCCATTTTGTTCATTGCAGTTGATTTCCAGATAGAAATTATGTTTTTGAGGAGGACACTCCGCCCACAGCCCTCAGGGCAAGGGTTTTTGCCCATAAGTTGTGCCCTGGGGGTATATAAGGTTTTTATAGAAAGCTTTGTCGTAGAAACTTCAAAAAAGGGCTCATTTGATTTGACATTCAATGGGCTAGTGCCCTTTTTAATAGTCGAAAGTGATTGTAGGGCGACTAACCCCTCTCTCATGCCCACTTTTTCCCCAAACATATCCAATCAAAATTTTGAGATAGCCATTTTGTTTAACGTAGTTGAAAGTTCTGGAAACTAGGTCTTTGAGGATGACAACCCCCCCCCCCCACAGCTCACAGAGCAAGGGTTGTAAGTTATGCCCTGGGGGTGCATAAGGTTTTTATAGAAAGCGTTGTCGTAGAAACTTCAAAAAGGGCTCATTCGATTGGAAAATTGAAATGGCTTGTGCCTTTTTTAATAGTCGAAAGTGATTAGAAAACAACTAACACCCCTTCCACGCCCACCATTTCCCCAAACACATCCAATAAAAATTTTGAGATATTCATTTTGTTCAACGCAGTTGAAAGTTCTGGAAATTATATCTTTGAGCACGACACTCCCCCACAGTCTTCAGGGCAAGGGTTTTAAGTTATGCCTTGGGGGCATATAAGGTTTTTATTGAAAGAATTGTCGTAGAAACTTGCAAAAGGGTTCATTGAATTGAAAATTCAAAGGGCTAGTGCCCTTTTTAATTGTCGAAAATGATTGGAGGGCAACTAACCCCCCTCTCACTTCCATCATTTCCCCAAACACATACAATCAAAATTTTGAGCTCGCCATTTTGTTCAACGTAGTTGAAAAATCTGGAAATTAGGTCTTTGAGGATGACATCCACCCCAAACCCCTCAGGGCAAGGGTCTCAAGTTATGTCCTGGGGGCATCTAAGGTTTTTATAGAAAGTGTTTTCGTAGAAACATCAAAGCCGGCTCATTCGATTGGAAATTCAAAGGGCTAGTGGTCTTTTTAATAGTCAAAAGGGATTGGAGGGGAACTAACCCCCCTCTCACACCCACCATTTTCCCAAACACATCCAATCAAAATTTTGAAATAGACATTTTGTTCAACGTAGTTGAAAGGTCCGGAAATTATGTCTATGAGGATGAAACTTCCACTAAAGCCCTCAGGGCAAGGTTTGTAAGTTATGCCCTGGGGGCATATAAGGTTTTTATAGAAAGCGTTGTCGTAAAACTTCAAAAAGGACTCACCCGATTGGAAATTGAAAGGACTTGTACCCTTTTTAATAGTTGAAAGTAATTGGAGTGCAACTAACCCCCCTCTCACGCCAACCATTTCCCCTAAACACATGCAATCAAAATTTTGAGATATTCATTTTGTTTAACGTAGTTAAAAGTTCTGGAAATTAGGTCTTTTAGGATGATAACACCCTCAGAGGCCTCAGGGTAAGGATTGTAAGGTATACCCTGGGGTCTTATAAGGTTTTATAGAAAGTGTTGCTGTAGAAACTTAAAAAAAACTCATTTGATTGGAAATTCAAAGGGCTAGTGCCTTTTTTAATTGTCGAAAGTGATTTGAGAGCAACTAACCCCCGTCTCACGCCCATCATTTCCCCAAACACATCTAATTAAAATTTTGAGGTAGACATTTTCTTCAACGTAGTTGAAAGTTCTGGAAGTTATGATTTTGAGGATAAAAAAACCCCCAAACCCCTCAAAGCAAGGTTTGTAAGTTATGCCGTGGGGGCATATAAGGTTTTTATAGAAAGCGTTTTTGTAGAGACTTCAAAAAGGGCTCCTTTCATTTGAAATTGAAAGGGCTAGTGCCCTTTTTAATATTCGAAAATGATTGGAGGGCAACTAACCCCCCTCTCACGTCCACCATTTCCCCAAACACATCCGATTAAAATTTTGAGATAGACTTCGATTTGAAATTTAATTTTTAATAGTCGAAAATGATTGGAGGGCAACTAGCCCCCCTCTCACGCCCACCATTTCCCCAGACACATCCAATCAAAATTTTGAGATAGGCTTCGATTTGAAATTGAAAGGGCTAGTGCCATTTTTAATAGTTGAAAATGATTGGAGGGCAACTAGCCCCCCTCTCACGGCCACCATTTCCCCAAACAAATCCAATCAAAATTTTGAGATAGACATATTGTTCATCGTAGATGAAAGCTCTGGAAACTAGGTTTCTTAGGATGGCCAGCCCCTCCCCCCCCACAGCCTTCAAGGCAATGGTTTTAAGGTATGCCCTGGGGGTATATAAGGTCTTTTCTAGAAAATGTTGTCGGAGAAACTTCGAAAAAGGCTCATTCAGTTGGAAATTAAAAGGGCTAGTGCTCTTTTTAATAGGCTAGTCAAACTGATCGGAGGGCAACTAACCCCCATCTCACGCCCACCATTTCCCCAAACACATCCAATCAAAATTTTTAGATAGCCATTTTTTTTAACGTAGTTGAAACTTCTGAATATTATGTCTTTGAGGATGATACCCCCCCTCCCCCACCCCTCAGGGCAAGGGTTGTAAGTTATTCCCTGGAGGCATATAAGGCATTTATAGAGAGCGTTGTCATAGAAACTTCGAAAACTTTGAAGGGCTAGTGCCCTTTTTAATAGTCAAAAGGGATTGGAGGAAAACTAACACCCTTCCCACGCCCACCATTTCTCCAAAATTATCCAATCAAAATTTTGAAATAGCCATTTTGTTCAACGTAGTTGAAACGTCTGGAAATTGTGTCTTAAAATGACACTCCCCCCACAGCCCTTAGCGCAAGGGTTGTAAGTTATGCCCTGGGGGCATATAAGGTTTTATAGAAAGCGTGGTCGTAGAAACTTCAAAAAGGGCTCATTCGATTGGAAATTGAAAGTGCTAGTGCCGTATTTAATAGTCGAAAGTGATTGGAGGACAACTAACGCCCCTCTCACGCCCACCATTTCCCCAAACACATCCAATCAAAATTTTGAGATAGACATATTGTTCAACGCAGTTGAAAGTTCTGGAAATTAGGATTTTGCCAGCGTCGTCGTAGAAACTTCAAAAAGGACTCATTCAGTTGGGAATTGAGAGGACTAGTGCCCTTATTCATATACAAAAGCGATCGGAGGGCGAATTCTCCCCCCCCCCCATACCCAGCATTTCCCCAAACACTGCCGATCAATATTTTAATATAGCAATTTTGTTGAACGTAGATGAAGAGTCCGGAAATTATGTTTTTGAGTATGATAACCCCCCCCCCCCACAGCCCTCAGGGCTAAGGTTGTAAGTTATGCTCTGGGGGCATATAATGTCGTATAGGAAGTATTGTCGTAAAAACCTCAAAAAGGGCTTTTTCGATTGGAAATTGAGAGGGCTATTGCCCTTTTTACAGTCGAAAATAATCAAAGGGAGAATCGCCCCCCCCCCCTACGCCCATCATTTCCGCAAACATTTTGATATGGCCATTTTGTTCAACATAGTTGAAAGATCTTGAAATTATGTTATTGAGGATGACAACCCTTCCCTTCATAGCCCTCAGGACAAGGGTCGTAAGTTAAGCCCTTGGGGCATATAACGTTTTTATAGAAAGTTTTGTCATAGAAGCTTCAAGAAGGGCTCATTCGATTGGAAATTGAGAGAACTAGTGCCTTGTTTATTAGTCGAAAGTGATCAGAGCGCAAATGTCTCTCCCCACGCCTATCATTTCCCCAAACACTTCCAATAAAAGTTTTGATACAGCCATTTTGTTAAGCCATCAGAAAGGTTTGGTAATTATGTCTTTCAGGATAACACATCCCTCAGTCCTCAGGGCAAGGGTTGTAAGTTATACCGTGGGGACATGTAGAAAGTGTGGTCATATAAACTTCAAAGGGGGCTCATTGGATTGGTAATCAGACGCTCTAGTGCTCTTTTTAAGTGTCAAAGTGATCAGAGGGCAGCTACCCTCTCCCCCCTACACACACGTCACATTGTCCCGAAATGCGTCTAATAGAAGTTTTGAGACAACCATTCTATTCAAAATAGTCTAAATATCACATAACAAGGATTTTGGGGTTGAAACAAACCCCAGAGATTAGGGGCAAGGGTTGTAAGTTATGCCCAGGGGATATTAAAGGTTTTTATGGAAGTGATGGTTGTTTAACTTCAGAAGAGGCTCATTCTTTCTCCCTGAAAAAGACTATGTCAATATAAAACGAACAGAAATTAATAAAAAAAACTTTTGCACAACATAAGTTTTTCAAAAAAGGTAAAGAACTCCATTAAACCAAAAATGAACAAAAATAGAGTCAAATAATCTACCAAGCATACAACTACCACAAATCAGTATTAATAAATAAATGAAACCAAAAACAAACAGAAATTATAATAAATAACAGAGTCAAACTCTAAACGAGCCGAAATTAATCTGAGTAGGGTTCTAAACCGTATGCTTTCTAAGAGCCCGAATATAATTTGTACTTCGCTGGAATTTTTTTTTTAAATGTTTTCATTTTTATAACTTTAAGAAATCAAAAATTAATTAAGATTTTAAGGAATAAATATCAGCATATGTATATTACTCTGACAATGCACATTTTTTTCACTAAATTTATTTGATTTTTCTTCATTAAAGGACAAATTATATTCTGGCTTTTAGAAAGCATAGGGTTTAGAACCCTGCTCAGATTAATTTCTGCTCGTTTTGAGTTTGACTTATTTTAATTTCTGTTTGTTTTTGGTTTCATTTATTTATTGATACTGATTTGTGGTAGTTGTATGCTTGGTAGATTATTTGATTCTATTTTTGATAATTTTTGGTTTAATGGAGTTCTTAACTTTTATTTTGAAAAACTTATTTTGTGCAAAAAGATTTTTTTATTAATAACAAAAAAGAGTGAAGGTATTACAGTGAAACTTCATGACGCTCTGACTATTTTGAAAAAAAAAATGGCTAATTTTGATAGACTGCCTTTGGGAGAAGGGTAGCGTAAAAGGGCTTGGGAGAGTAAAATTTTTATTTTTTTACTGAATGAGCTCTTTCCTTATATCACGTTTCAGAAGCTTTTATTGAAAACCGCCAACAATTTCGTCATTTCAACACAAACTCTAAAGAGAGGTAATTTAATTGTATTAGGGCTAATTCTGGTGCACAAAACTAAACACAGTGAGTGGAGAGAAACAACACATCCCACAGAAATAAAAATACATATATCATTAGATTGCGACAAAAAGTACTGGTCAAAACACTTCATACTTTTTTCTTTACATAGTATGATCAAATCAAAAAAATGTTAGTAACAAAGAAAGAAAAGTACGTTAGTATTAACTATTTGGTATGGTTTCTAAAAAAAGAAAAATAAACTAAAAAATAAAAAATAAACTAAAATAATAAAAAAAGAAATAAAAAAGAAGAAAGGCGAGTAACTCATCCTTTCTTCTAAACTAAACACTTTACCAATAAAGTTCTTATTGCATTTGGAAAATTTATATCTGTTGAGCTTTTAAACTCGCTTCGAATTTAAGTCTGTCCAAAATAATGTGGAAAATAGAAGTTAGCATTATATTATATTATAAATAGAAGGCCTATGTTATAAATTAGCATATTGAATAGATTAATAGTATATTAAACATTATATTATAAATACAAGTGCAATAGAATTGCATATCCCAACAGAGTCAGCTTTGGGAAAATGTTTGAGTAAATACAAGCGTTCAGCGAAATGGTTTATGAATGATGATGAGTTAAAAGAATCGTTCCCCTCCATGGACTCAAGTTTTTTCTATTTTAAAGAGTTCTCAAAATCTTTGCTCCCCAGGAAATATTTGTCTCTCTTGAGGTAGAATTCTGCAAAACGTCCTCGAGTGGGACCTAGCTATTCTGTTGATCCTCTTTTCATTCTAAGGACCAGGATAAAAACTAAAATGTCGAAGTTTGCTGCAAAGTTTGCTTAGCTATTAGGCTCTTAGGTTGAAACTTTCAGGGCATGATGAGGGGGATGCTCAGCTGATCAAAAGGTAATAGTATATACTACTATGCTGTAAAAAGAAATTCTTTGAGATTCAACAGTTTTTTTGTAATGTTTACCAACAAAAATCACATGAGGCTTTTCGTTAGTCGTGGAAAAAATTGAAGTTGAAATTATTAAGGACCTTATAAATGATTTCAAGCAAGTTTGTTTTCTTAGATTTTTGTCTTATTTTAGCCTTCTTTGTGCTGATATTTAATTAAGATGTATACTTTTTGGGAAAAATGTGAATGCGGATTGTCGTAAAAAATAAAACTTATCGCGCTAAGAATCATTGCAGCCAAATTTGATTTTCAACATTAAGCTCCGCTGGATAGGATTGATCCTTAAAGTTTTATGCTGATCAGAAGAAAAAAAGTTTGGCCTATTTTGGTGTTCCACAAATCGACTCAATAATTTTGATTTCTATTTATTTTTCCTGATTCGTTTGGACCAATGGACATGCCCTTTAAGTTACTAGCGCATCAAATACAAACAAGTTTGGGCCTATTCAGTTTGTCACAAATCAATACAACAATCTTCCCCATGTTCCAGGGAAACTTCAGTCATGAAGTTTCACTGTAATACCTTCACTCTTTTTTGCTAATAATAAAAAAAAACTGTTCCAGGTGCCGCAGCACACATCGATCACAGCCCGTCTTTAGAATTGTTTTCTATTTTCATTAAGGCCTACACTGCCCTATCTATTTGCCCTGTAATCCAATAGCCATGAAGAAAAAAAAAATCAGACGCTTAATGGGGTCAGTAGCCAAAATTATTTTCGGCTTGTGGGCAAATCTCCCATGGGATTTTTTTGGAATGAGGGGGGGGGAAGCCCCTCCTTTCAAGTCAAAAGTCAAGGTCAGTTTGCCCCTCTCCCAAGCATCCCTCGAAAATTTCAAATAAATCCCGATTCTAATTTGTTCTTGAAATAATGAAGATATGCGATTTTAATGATATGGGTACACAATGCTTCTTTTAGTCAACATCACTACTTAACCAGGAATTGATTTGTAGATCACCAGGCAACTTATATGTTTTTTTTTTTTTATTTAAGTAACTATTTAATGCTGATTAGAAAAGAAGTACTGTATAGGCTTTTATTACAAAAATGTTTAGGTGAACCTGACAGAAAAGTACTTTAACCCTCCCTTCTATCATCTGTACTCTCGCTCCAAGTGATAGCTTAAGTTCCATTTAACAACTCTAACACTCCCTCAAAGTTTAAGCTTGATAATCCAAACAAATACTGAGATATTGCACATACGCTAATTTCATTGCCTCGTGCCATATAGTGTCTTCTGACTTACCGTCAAACTTAGACGTAATTAAATTCTAATTGCCAAAGAAACTTCTAGCGTAAGATGGTTGAATCACCAGAGACGCAAAAATTTTAGAGTTCTTCTACCCCTCCCGCTTTTTCTTTTACCTTTAATTTTGGACTCTGAAGGCTCTTTGATTTCTTATTTTTACAAGTTAACGGTTAACGTACGCTTACCCCCTCTCACATCTCACAAAAAGGTTCCTGAAGGTTTCAGCTTGATGCCTGAACATAGAAAACTTGCCTGACTTTCGAAAAAGGGGAAAAACAACCCCCAAAAGTCGAGGAATTTATTGAAAACTGCACGATCAAATTCATCATACCAGTAGACCCCGGCGCCGCGCCGATGAGGGAAGACCGACGGCGGCGGGCCCAAAAACAGCGCGCCACGCTGCGCCACCGGTAAGATGTCGGCGGCGCAGCGCCGGTCTGATGTCGGCGGCGCGCTGCCGGCGCGATCAATGTTGACCGCAAACATTATTCTTTTCACCAGTCTTTCTCAAATCACAGCTTAAATTTACAACAGATTCGAGCCTATTCATGAGTTGAAAAATTCACAAGTCGCTGGCTGGAAACTGGTCTTTTTCGTTATTCATCAAGAGAAGTAGAAATCTGGTAGAAACGAAATGACTGTGGCGTTTCAGAACCCTTGCATAATGCGAGTAGTTGAAGTATCTATTAGCTATGTATTCTTAACATAAATAATTATCAAAATTAGTAGTTTTTTCATCGAGCGTTACTGCATACAAAACTTCAAATACCGTATCACAAAATTCGTCAGTTATCTGGGTAAAAACTTTGAATATAACTTTGAACTTAGAAGCTTAATTTTTTCATAATGCTCTTTGCCTATATCTATTTTGTCACCTTTAAAACAGTTTAAATGGGTGACTTTGATATTGATTGTTTTTTTTTTACTCTTTTGGATTCCTAAAAGGCCTTCTTGTATTAAAAACTGGTTTTTAATAACAACTTAAAAAAATATATATTTTGAAGTTTTTTTTGGCTCCTTTATAGAATATATGTCATGTAGGCTAAAGCTGAACTGCTGCTTTTTTATTGCTTTTGGCTGCTCTTTTGGATATTATTCATTTTTTCTTTTGGTGATTCATTCCAAGTTATAAACTGATAAATACCTAATATCAGTCAAATTATAAACTGCATTTAAAAGGAGTAAATTTATCAAATTGAAAAATATATGATGAACTCTTCACATGAGAACACTTCAATTACAATGAAACAAAAAACACTTAATGGTTTATTCGGTATGAAGAAAAATGAAATGCCAGCTATTTTCTTAGGTAAAAAATGAAAAGCTCATCCGTTTTAAATGTAAATAAGTAAAATAATAAGCAGACTGAAGGAGCTCCAGGAAGATGTTGAGATTTTCATCCTAGTTCGTCACTTTTAATCCAAGCAAAATGTTAGGACACTTAGTATCAGTTATTGAGTTTAAGCTTTGATTTCCAAATGCTCACAAAAATTACCAAATTTAAGAAAGTCGTAAAAATAAGTCACCTGTGGTCAAAATACTCAAAGACTCCTCTTTGATCGCCACCCTGGCTCAAAGCTTATGCTGTGGTAATTTCCATGTATATCTCCAAAGAGTTTCTTTTTAAAATAGCTTCCAAGCGTAGTTAGGGGTATTTAGCCTTTTTTGCTTTTCTTCAAAGCTTTGAAAAAAGTGTTATAATATTCCAAATGTTACATTTGTTATATTTGTGCATATTTTTGGTAATCATTTGTGGGGTGATCGAATTTTTTAAACCACTGTAGATACGTAAGAACGTTGCAACATCTAGTACCTTGAGGTCATAAGACTGTCAAAGACTCCTCCTTGAACCTCCCAAATTGAAAGCGTTTATTATGACCTGGCCTTTTAATGTAACTTGAGCACTGGACCAAGGGCGCCATTGTCACTCGAGCGCAACGGTAGGTGGTGATGTCGATATTGCTTTCGTCACACCAATTCGTTTTAGTGTGAATCTGCCTGGTACTTATGAATGAATGTTTTCAAAGTAAACCCGTTTCATCAATAAGAAAAAAAAACGGGTTGGACGCATATGTCCCTTTCCCTTTGGACAATAAAACCATGCAAGTTCTGTATCAAGTATAACTCACGAAAATCTTGTTAATTTTTGTCAATTTTTCAACTTTTGGCATCCCTGCTTTCAATAAAAAAAAATCAAGGTACTATCACTCAAATATAAAAACTCCCTACACCCCCCCCCTCTGGATACCGTCTCTGCTTTAAATAAAAAAAAATTAACTTACTGGCACCCCTGCTTTCAAAAAAAAATCGAGGTATTATTATTTAAATATGATAGCTTACTACCCCCCCCCCCACTCTGGATACCACCTTGATAGGATGCCGTCTCTGCTTTAAATTAAAAAAAAAGTTTTTGGGACCCCTGCTGTCAATAAAAAAAATTTCGACACATTATCATTTAGATGTAATACCTCCCTACCCCCCCCCCCTCTGGATACCACCTTGATAGGATACCGTCTCAGCTTTCATTAGAAAAATAATTTACTTAATAATTAACTAGGTCACTATATGGTTCAAACAAACACGCAAAATAACGTTAAACAGCTTAGTGTTCCTTGAAAAAAAATTGAGGGAATGAGTAAAGGGGTACAAAGACAACAACAAAAATGTCGAAATTATTCAGATATACCTCAAATTATTGGAAAACTGAGTCATAGATTCGCCGTGGAATTCAATAAGATCCAAAGAATCTAATTAAAAGGGAGCCCACACAAAAGCCAAATTAGGCCAGTAGCCTATAAGAAATCACAAAATACCCAAGACAATGAACAAGTCCTAATGGGGGGCCCTGGGTCTATCAAAATATTTCAATGGTTTCCTGGGGAATTTGATACCATTTTCTTCTGTCTCCACTTTAAATGAAAAAAAATAATTATCTTTTTGGCACCCTGCTTTCAAAAAAAATGAGGTATTATCATTTGAAAATGATAGCCCCCTATCCCCCCCCCTATAAGCAATAATTTATAATTTATTTATGAATCATATTTTTGGGGTAACTTCCGGTTCAATCTTTAATTCCCTAACCTTGTAGGCCTACATATCTTAGTCCATAGCTAAATTTTGTCTCAAATGAACGGTTGTTTTTTTTTTTGGGGGGGGGGGGGGAGTAAAAATGTTTCAGAAAGAAGATTGTATTTTCTATCAGGCGTTCAACAATTGAGTATTAAACAATAAGAAAATCTTATCTAAAAACAGCAAAAAAAAAACTACAAACTTACAATTCAGCTGTAGAAACAATCTGTCGGCTGTCAATTTCAAAATCCAACTGAAGGGTGAAGCTGTATAGTAGTGAATGTGTTCTATAATTCTATTCAACTTGAAAATAAAATTCTTGACTACGAATGATGTAAGAAATAGCGATTGGGAAACTCCATTCGAAATGATTTAAACTCATTTCATAAAGACGATACTTTTTTTTGTCAACATATTAAGAACTGTGTATATTGTAATATTTGCAATTGCATATTGCATCTGTCTGGTTTTTATGCAAAGTAACAAAAGAGACGAAAATTAATGAACAAGAGAGCAGTGAAGAATTATGGTAAGCAAAGTAATATTTGGCAGGGAAAGTCACTGGTGATAAATCGCTAGGGGTGGCACCGTGATTGCGTGATTTTCGGGGATTTGGGGAACCAATTTTTTTTTCGGGGAAATACCCAAACATTCGGGGATAGTACAAGCCCTGATTGATTTCTAATCAGGAAATACTAAACCACACGATGGTTTAATATCGAAATACTAAACCACACGAGAAGGAATAGCTCCGACTTTGCGGTTGACGCAATAAAGAATTGCCGCAAAATCAATTTAAAGTCGACCGAACGCCTCTGCCGGCGGCGGCGCGCCTGCGGCGTTACGACACTTCGGCGGCGTTCGACCGGGCCTCTCGTTGGCGGCGTTCGGTCGATCTGCCGGCGCGGCGCCGGGGTCTACATACCAGAGAATCCTTCTGTAGAGGTTTCAAACTCCATCGTGCGAAAATGTAGAGTTTTGTATTTTTTTTCAAGAAGAAAGATCAAGAGTGTATGTTTATTTTTTGTTGTTTTCTCTTTGTTCTTCCCAGGGGTGATCTCATCGAACCAATGGCCCTAAATGATAGGGAGATGGCTCATTCGAACGGACATTAAAAGTTCTATTGCACTTTTCAACTGACCAAAAACATTGAAGCGCAAATAGTCCCCCTCCCCCGTTCTTTTCCCCTAAAGTTGCGCCATCAAAATTTTAGGTAACCTCTTTGTTAAGCATAGTTGAAAGATCCAATTACTGGGTTATGTACGGGAGAAACTCTGCATGGATGAATTATCAGCAGGAGAATTTCTCCGTGAGTAAATTTTCTGCGGGAGGATTTTTCCATTAGAAGGGGGATTTCCAGGGAACAGGAAATTTTCGTGGGGGAAATAGTCAGTGATAATGGAATTGTCTGGGGGAAAATTTTGCATCAGCTACCTTATGGAGGAGCATCAGTGGTCCGTTAAATTGTGGAGAGAGAAACAAGTGCTCAATGTTTAAAAAAATATATTTTTATGTTAACAATTTTCAACCTTTTGTTAGCGTTCAGGTAAACATAGAAGATGAACTGGAGAGAGGGAGTATAAGCTAATATCTGTCCTTATTAGTAGTATCACCTCCATGCGTCTTGCTGGCCACTACTCTTTTCTTCCTTAGTAGTTTAAGATAACGAAGAAGGCTCCTGGTGATTCCCCCAGTGCTTCCTTCTACCCAACTAAAGCCATAGATGGCGATATTTTTTGCTTTAGTTATAGATGGTGACATGTTTTTTTCGGCATTATTGACTCATTTAGTTTTTTAGCCTCTTAGCAGTTTCAATGGAAACTATGAATTATCTGTCTGGTGTAGGAATCGAACGTGAGACCTGAGATTTTCTATGGTAAAAGAACGACGTGTTAGACAACTGAATCCACAAGCCAATGATATTATTATGTTCTTACAAATACATTCTAAGCATACTGTAGTGATTTGACACAGCTGCTAAGCGTGTTGTTGATGATATAGAATTATTGGTCCGATGAGCCCGGCCATTTGGACAGATAATGATTTTTTTTTTATAACAGGTGGTCATAGAAAAAAACAGTTGCTATGCCATGAGATATTTGTTTCCAGAAATTTCTTGGCGTCTTTCCAACAACACGCATACCACAATGATTTGGCTTGGTTGTTAGGAAGACATATTCTTTTTTGGAATGTAATGGTCCCGAGCATACTTGTTTTCGATCACCGGGTTTCCCCCTCCAGGGCCCCAATGCCCCCAATATTTTTCAGCTCCCTCTAATTTTTTGCCCCCCTACCCCCGAATCTTAGATAGGTTATCAGGGTTTTTACTAAAATAAACATCTCAACTAACAAGCCCTTAGACACGGCACATCCATGAAAAGTCAAAAGCCTAAGTCTGAAAGTCCCAACAGGCAACTAACTATTCAAATTCATAATTTCAGACAAGTCAAATCAAAACAATATCAAAATAAAACTCAAATAATAAGCTTCAGACACGACACAACCCGAAAAAAGGGAAGAAACTAAGTCTGAAAGCCACAAGGAAAGAATTTGTTCTGAAATGATATCATGAAGCCTTTTTGAAAAGTATTGCTGGGTTTTGGTATTTTCATGAAGTCAAAAACCAATGTTGGGCGTGAAAAAAGATGTTTGCTGCTTGAAATAAGATGAGGAAATATACGATGATGTTGCTCAAAATGTACTGTTTCTTGAAACAAGATGGAAATAAAATGCATTATGCAAAATATCAAATATTTTCTTCAAAATGTTTTGCTGCTTGAAATAAGATGAGGAAAGATCCGATGGCGTTATTGAAAATGTATTTTTTTCTTGAAATAAGATGGAAGTATGGAAATGCATTATACAATATATTAATTATTTTTATCAAAATGTTGAAGAAATATACAATGATGTTTCTCAAAATATATTGTTTCTTGAAATAAAATGGAAATAAGCAAATTCATTATTCAAAATATCGTATATTTTCGTTAACATGCTCTGTTGATTGAAATAAGATAAAGAAATATTCGATTTTGTTGTTCAAAATGTATTGTTTCTTGATATAAGCTGGAAATAAGAGATTGCATTATTCAAAAGATACCAAGTATTTTCTCCAAAATGTTTTGCTCCTAGAAATAAGATGACTAAATATTTGATGGTGCCGCTCAAAATGTATTGTTTCTCGAAATAAGGTGGAAATAAGCAAGTGCATAATTAAAAATACCAAATATTTTCGTCAAAATATTTTAATGCTTGAAATAAGATGAGGAGAAATGTGCGATGATTTTGCTCAAAATGTTTTGTTTCTTAAAATAAGATGGGAGTAAGCAAATGCATTATTCAAAATAACAAATATTTTCTTTGAACTATTTGGATGCTTGAAATCACATTAGGGGAAATATATGATGGTGTTACTCAAAATGTTTTGTTTCTTGAAATAAGATGGAGATAAGTAAATGCAATATTCAAAGTAGCAAATTTTTCATGGAAATGTTTTGCGGCTTGAAAATAAGACAAGGAAATATGTGATTAACTTGGTCAAATGGATTTTTTCTTGAAATACGGTTGGAAATAAACAAATGTATTAATGAAGATGAAGAGATATGCGATGGTGTTGCTGAAAATGTATTGTTTCTTGAAATAAGATGGAAATAAGCAAATGCATAATTCAAAATATTGTATGTTTTCATCAAAATGTTCTGCTGATTGAAATAAGATGAGCAAATATTTGATTGCTTGTTTCAAAATGCATTGAAATAAGATACAGATAAGCAAGTGCATTGTTCAAAAGCATCAGATATTTTCATCAAAATGTTTTGCTGCTTGAGATGCGATTTGGAAGTATGCGATGGTGTTGTTCAAAATGTTTTCTTTCTTGAACTAAGATGGAAGTAAGCAAATGCATTATTCAAAATATTATATATTCTCTTCAAAATGTTTTTCTGCTTGAAATAAGATGAGGAAATATTCGATGGCCTTGTTGAAAATGTATTGTTTCTTGAAATAACATGGAAACCAGCAAATGTATTATTCAAAAAATACCAAACATTTTCTTCAGAATGTTTTGCTGCTTGAAAGAAGATGAGGAAATGTGTGATGTTCTGGCTCAAAATGTATTTTTATCGAAATAAGATGGAAATAAGCAAATGGATTATTCAAAATATATAATATTTTCATCAAAATGTTTTGCTGATTGAAATAAGATGAGGAAATATGCGAAGGTGTTGCTCAAACTGTATTTTTCTGGAAATAAGATTAAAATAAGCAAATTTATTATTTAAAAATATCAAATATTTTCATCAAAATGTTTTTCTGCTTGAGATAAAATGAGAAAATATGCGATGGTGTGGTTCAAAATGTTTTTATTTCTTGAAATAAGATGGAAATGCATCATTCAAAATATCATTTGCTTTTGCTGCTTGAAATTAGATGAGGAAATGTTCGATGATTTTGTTCAAAATTTATTGTTTCTTGAAATAAGATGGAAATTAGCAAACGGATTTTTGAAAATACCAAATATTTTCTTCAAAATGGTCTTTCGCTTCAAAGAAGATGAGGAAATATGCAATGGTGTTGCTCAAAATGTATTTTTTCTTGAAACAAGATGGAAATAAGCGAATGCACCATTCATTCATCAAAGTGTTTTGCTGATTGAAATAAGATGAGGAATATGCGATTTCGCTGCTCAACATGTTTTGTTTCTTGAAATAAGATTAGAACAAGTAAATGTATTATTTAATAACATCAAATATTTTCATCAAAATGTGTTGTAGCTCGAAATAAGATGAGGAAATATGCGTTGGTGTTATTCAAAATGCATTGTATTTTGAATTAAGATAATAATAAGCATATGCATTATACAAAAAATACCAGATATTTTCATCAAAATGTTTTACTGCTTGAAATCAGATAAGGAAGTAGGCGGATGGTGTTGTTACAGATGCTTTGTTTCTTGAAATATGATGGAAGTAAGCAAATGCATTATTCAAAATATTATGTATTTTCTTCGAAATGTTTTTCTGCTTGAAATAAGATGAGGGAATATGTCAAATATTGAAACTGTCTCATTTTTTCTTGATCAAACAGTTCGTGGTAACGAACTGTAAGTAAGGAGCGACCCGGCTCAATGGTAACCAAAACTCTAAAAAACGGAATTTTGATACCAATAGATACATCAAAAGAATCAAATTTTAATTCTGATTTCAAATATATAAGTTTCATCAAGTTTAATCTTACCCATCAAAAGTTACGCGCCTGAGAAAATTTGGCTGATTTTCGGAAAAAGGGGGAAGGCCCCTTAAAAGCTATAGAACCTTAATGAAATCAAGTTCATCAAGTTTAATCTTACCCATCAAAAGTTACGCGCCTAAAAGCTAGAGAAAATTTGGCTGAATTTCGGAAAAAGGGGGAAAGGCCCCCTAAAAGCTATAGAACCTTAATGAAAATCACACCATCATATTCAGCGTATCAGAGAACCCTACTGTTGGGGTTCCAAGCTCCTATCCACAAAAATGTGGAATTTTCCATTTTTTGCCAGAAGAAAGATCACGGATGCGTGTTAATTTTTTTTTTTTTTTTTTTTTTTTTTTTTTTTTTTTTTTCAGGGGTGATCGTATCGGCCCAGTGGTCCTAGGGCTCATTGGAACGGGAGGGCTCATTGAAACGGAAATTAAAAGTTCTAGTGTCCTTTTTAAGTGACCAAAAAAATGGAGGGCAACTAGGCCCCCTCCCACGCTCATTTTTTTCCCAAAGTCACCCGATCAAAATTTTGAGATAGCCATTTTGTTCAGCATGGTCGAAAATACGATAAAAATGTCTTTTAGGATGACTTAATCCCCAAAGTCCCCGGGGGGAGGGCTGAAAGTTATGAACTTTACTCAATGTTAACATATAGTATTGGTTATTGGGAAGTATACAGACGTTTTCAGGGGGGATGTTTCCTGGTAGGTTGGGGGAGGGGTGGATCGGGGGCTATATGGGAGGATCTTTCCATGAAGAGGTTTTCATGGGGGAAGGGACATTGCTATGAAGGGGGCGCCGGATTTCCCAGTATTATTAAAGAAAAAGATAAAAAATTAAATAAAAAACAACAAGTTTTTCAACTGATTGTGATTAAGGGTCATTTTTAAAGAATTGGAAAAAAATTCGAACTTTAGCTTAAAGTGCAGGGTATTGACTAGGGGGAGAACCCCGTAATATACGTGTTAAAAATTTATGAATATAGAAGTTCGTTACGTAAGTTAATTCGTAAGTTACGTATATTTATTACTAATAAAAACGTTCGTAAATAAAATTAAACAAGTTTCGAGAAAGCCATTTAACCAAATAAAAGTACAATTAATATGCAAATTTTGTTTTAATTATTCATGTACGGTGAGCCAAAATCAAAAACTGCGTTAATTGAAAAACGTTCAAAAATTAAATAAAAAAAACAAGTTTTTTTAACTGAAAGTAAGGAACGACGTTAAAACTTAAAACGAACAGAAATTATTCCGTATATGAAGGGGGCTGTCCCCTCCTCAACGCCTCGCTCTTTACGCTAAAGTTTGACTTTCTCACAACTCTATTTTTTAACCAATAAAAAAACTTTAGTGTAAAGAGCGAGGCGTTGAGGAGGGGACAGCCCTCTTCATATACGGAATAATTTCTGTTCGTTTTAAGTTTTAACGTCGTTCCTTACTTTCAGTTAAAAAAAACTCGTTTTTTTTGTATTTAATAAAGAAAAATGACTAATATTTGATAATATCAGGTGACTTTCGGTAACATCAGAAAATATATCGTTCACTTAGTCCCTACTGCTGCTATCTATTCATTACAGTCATATTCACGATTTTGTTCCCACTCCAGGTGCTACCATCTATTCCGATATAGATATAGATGGCAGCATACGTGATTTTTAATCGATATGTTATATTCGACTAACTACTTTTCAGTTAGGGTCGTTTGGGTTTACTTAGCGTATCCCACCACGCTAAGTGATTGAACGATATGTTTCCTGATGTTACCAAAAGTTACCTGATGTTATAAAATATTAGTAATTTTTATCAAGAAAATGTCTTTGGTTTCAATATTTGACATTTGAACAATGGATTTGCTTATTTATATCTTATTTGAAAAAAACATAACATATTGAGCAGCACCATTGCATATTTGCTCATATTATTTCAAGCAGAATAACATTTTGATAAAATTGTTTGGTATTTTTTAATAATGAATGTGCTTATTTCAAGAAACAATATATTTGGAGCAACACCATCGTATATTTTCTCATCTTATTACAATCACCAAAACATTTTTATGAAAATTTCATGTATTTGAATGATGTATTTGCTTATTTCAATCAGTAAAACATTTTGATGAAAACATTTGATATTTTGAATAATGCATTTTCATATTTTCAGCTTATTTAAAGAGCAACACCCTCACACATTTTACCAACACCATCAAATATTTCATCATCTTATTTCAAGCAGCTGAAAATTAAAAAAAATAACTTGTATTTTTTTATATTGCGTTTGCTTATTTCCATCTTACGTCAAGAAGAAATACATTTTAGACAACGCCATCGAATATTTTCTGATCTTGTTTCAAGCAACAAAATTATTTTGAAGACAATGTATAATGTTCGGAATAATGCATTCGCTTTTTTCTATCTTATTTGAAGAAACAAAAACTTTTTGAACAATCCCATCGCATATTTCCTCGTCTTATCTTAAGTAGTTAAACATTTTGATGAAAATCTTTAACATTTTATAATAATGCATTTACTTGTTTCAATCTTATTTCAAGATGTAAAAATATTAGAACAACACCTTCACATATTTCCTCGTCTTAGAAACAACATTTTGAACAACACAATCGAATAGTTTCTCATCCTATTTCAATCAGCAGAACGTGTTCATGAAAATATATGATATTTTAAATAATGAATTTGCTTATTTCCATTTTATTTCAAGAAACAATACGTTGTGAGCAACATTTTGATTTTATTCCAAGCAACAAAACATTCTGATGAAAACATATGATAAATTTGAATATAGCATTTATTTATTTCTAGCTTATTTAAGAGAATTATACATTTTGAGTAACACCATCGAATATTTCCTCATTTTATTTCAAGCAACAAAACTTTTTGATGACTGTTTGGCATTTTGAATAATGCATTCACTTTTTTCTCATCTTACTTCAAGCAGCAAAACATTGTGATGAAAATATTTGATATTTGAATAGAGCATTTGCTTATTTCAATATTATTTCAAGAAACAATACATTTTGAGTGACACCATCGCATATTTCCTTTTCTTATTTCAATCAGCAAATATTTTGATGAAAATGTTATGTATTTTGAATAATGCATTTGCATATTTCAATCTTATTTCAAGAAACAATACATTTTTAACAGCAATAGCGCTTATTTCCTAATCTTATTTCTATCAGCAAAACATTTTGATGAAAATATTTGATATTATGAATAATACATTTGCTTATTTCAATCTTATTTCAAGAGACAACACTATTTTTAACAACAATTTCACATATTTCCTCATCTTATTTCGATCAGCAAAACATTTTAATGAAGATTTTGGATATTATGGCTAATGCATTTGCTTATTTCCATCTTATTTCAATAAACAATACATTTTGAGCAACACCATCGTACATTTCCTCATTTTATTTTAAGCAGCAAAATGTTTTGAAGAAAAAATTGGTAATCTATTAATAATACATTTGCTTATTTTTATCTTATTTCAAGAGACAATACATTTTGAACAATGCATTTGAATATTTTCTCATCTTATTTCAAGGAGCAAAATATTTTGAAGAAAATATATGAAATTTTTAATAATGCATTTTCTTATTTCATCTTATTTCAAGAAACAAAACATTTTAATCTACACCATCATATATTTACACAACTTATCTCAAACAGGAAAACGTTTTGCTGAAAATATTTGATGTTATTGATTAATGCATTTGCTTATTTCAATTTTATTTCAAGAAACAAAACATTTTGGACAACGCCATCGAATATTTCCTCATCGTATTTCGAGCAGTAAAAATATTTTGAAAAAAATATATGTGATATTCTGAATAATGCATTTGCTTATTTCTCTCTTATTTCAAAAAACAAAAGCAGTTTAAACAACACCGTCGAATATTTCGTCATCTTATCTCAAGCAGCCAAATATTTTGACAAAAATATGTGACATTTTTGAATAATACATTTGCTTATTTCAATCTTATTTCACGAAGCAAAACCGTTTTGATCAACACTATCGCGTATTTTCTCATCTTATCTCAATCAGCAAAACATTTTGATGAAAATTATATAAATTTAAAATAATGCATTTGCTTATTTCGATCTTATGTCAAGAAGCAAAACCGTTTTGAACAACACCGTCACATATTTCCTCAACTTATCTCAACCATCAAAACAATTTGATAAAAATTGTATATATATTTAAAATAATGCATTTGCTTATTTCAATCTTATTTCAAGAAACAATACATTTTGAACGACATCATCGTATATTTCCTCATGATATTTCAATCAGCAAAATACTGTGATGAAAATATTTGATATTTTGAATAATGTATTTGCTAATTTCGATCGTATTTCAATAAACTATACATTTTGAGCAACACCATGGAATATTTCGTCATCTTATTTCTAGGAGCAAAACATTTTGAAGAAAATATTTGGTATCTTTTAAATAATGCGTTCGCTTTATTTCCAACTTAAATCAAGAAACAATACATTTTGAACAACACAATCGAATATTTTGTCATCTTATTCCAATCAGCAGAACATGTTGAAGAAAATATACAATATTAAAAAATAATGAATTTGCTTATTTCCATTTTATTTCAAGAAACAATACGTTTTGAGCAACACTATCGAAAATTTCCTGTTTTTTTTCAAGCAACAAAACATTTTGATGAAAACATTTGATATATTTGAATATAACATTTATTTATTTCTACCTTATTTAAAAGAATGATATATTTTGAGCAACACCATCGAATATTTCCTCATTTTATTTCAAGCAACAAAACTTTTTGATGACTGTTTGGCATTTTGAATAATTCATTCACTTGTTTTCTTTTTATTTCAAGAAGCACTACATGCTGAATAACATCATCGCATATTTTCTCATCTTATTTCAAGCAGCAAAAACATTGTGATGAAAATATTTGATATTTTGAACAGTGCATTTGCTTATTTCAATATTATTTCAAAAAATTATACTTTTTGAGTGACACCATCGCATGTTTCCTCATCCTTTTCTAATCAACAGTGATTTCTTTTGATGTTGTTTTTTTTTTTATTTTCAATCAAAAACACAACAATGTTGCATATTTCCTAATCTTGTTTCAATCAGCAAAACATTTTGATGAAAATATTTGATATTATGAATAATGCTTTTGCTTATTTCAATCTTATTTCAAGAGACATTACTATTTTTATCAACAATTTTGCATATTTTGTCATCTTATTTCGGTCAGCAAAACATTTTGATGAAAATATTTGCTATTATGACTAATGCATTTGCTTATTTCCATCTTATTTCAATAAACAATACATCTTGAGCAACGCCATCGTATATTTCCTCATCTTATTTCAAGCAGCAAATCATTTTGAAGAAAAATTGGGATTCTTTTAAGAATACATTTGCTTATTTCCACCTTATTTCAAGAAACAATATATTTTGAACAATGCATTCGAATATTTCCTCATCTTATTTCAAGGACAAAATATTTTGAAGAAAATATATGATATTTTTAATAATGCATTTGCTTCTTTCATTTTATTTCAAGAAACAAAACATTTTGATCTACACCATCACATAATTACACAACTTCTGTCAAGCAGCAAAACATTTTGGTAAAAATATTTGGTGTTTTTGATTAATGCATTTGCTTCTTTCAATTTTATTTCAAGAAACAAAACATTTTGGACAACACCATCGAATATTTCCTCATCCTATTTCGAGCAGTACAAAATATTTTGAAAAAAATATATGTGATATTCTGGATAATGCATTTGCTTAATTCCCTCTTATTTCAAGAAACAAAAGCGTTTTGAACAACACCATCGCATATTTCGTCATCTTACTCACGCAGCCAAATATTTTGATGAAAATATTTGACGTTTTTGAATAATACATTTGCTTATTTCAACCTTATTTCGAGAAGTAAAACCGTTTTGAACAACATTATCACGTATTTCCTCATCTTATCTCAATCAGCAAAACATTTTTATGAAAAAATTATATATTTTGAATAATACATTTTGCTTTTTTCAATCTTATTTCAAGAAACAATACATTTTGAACAACACAATCGGATATTTCCGTATCTTATGTCAATCAGCAGAACATTTCGATGAAAATATACGATATTTTGAATAATGCCTTTGCTTATTACCATCTTATTTCAAGAAACAAAACACTTTTATCAGTGCCATCAGATATTCCTCATCTTATCTCAAGCAGCAAATTATTTTGATGGAAATATATGATATTTTTGAATAACACATTTGCTTATTTCTACCGTATTTTAAGAAATAATACATTTTGAGCAACACCATCGAATATTTCCACATTGTCTTTCAAGCTACAAAACATTTCGATGGAAATATTTGGTATTTTGAATAATGGCTGTGCTTATCTCTAATCTGATTTCAAGGAACAATACATTTTGAACAACATCATTCCATATTTCCTCATCTTATTTCAAGCCGCAAAACATTATTTTGAAAATATTTGATAATTTTGATTATTGCATTTGCTTATTGCATTTCCATCTTATTTCAAGAAACAAAACATTTTGAACAACACCATTGCATATTTTCTCATCTTATCTCAAGCACCAAGTTATTTTGATGAAAATATTTGATATTCTTGAATAATGCATTTGCTTATTTCTATCTTAGTTAAAGAAATAATACATGTTGAGCAACAGCATTGAATATTTCTTCATTATATTTCAAGCAACAAAACATTTTGATGAAAATATTTGGCATTTTGAATAATGCATTTGCTTACATCCCATCTTACTTCAAGAAAAAAAACATTTTGAACAACACTTCTTAGTTCAAGCTGCGAAACATTTGAATGAAAATATTTGATATTTTTTAGTAATACATTTGTTTATTTCCATCTTATTTAAAGAAGCAGTACATTCTTGCTTACATCATTGTATATTTCATCATCTGATTTCAAGCAGCACAACATTTTGATCAGTATATTTGATATTTGTGAATAGTGCATTTGCTAATTTTAATCTTATTTCTAGAAACAATAAATTTGTAACAACAATTTCGCATATTTCCTCATCATATTTCAATCAGCAAGACATTGTGATGAAAATATCTGATATTTTGAGTAATGCATTTGCTTATTTTAATCTTATTACAAGAAACAATACATTTCTAACAACAATTTTCAATATTTCGTCATTTTATTTCAATCAGCAAAACATTCTGATGAAAATATTGGATATTTTGAATAATGTATTTGCTTCTTTCCATCTTGTTTCAAGAAACAGTTCATGTTGAACAACGCCGTCGAATATTACCTCAGCTTATTTTAAGCAGCAAAATATTTTGAAGAAAATATATTTTTAATAATGCCTTTGCTTATTTCCATCTTATTTCAAGGAACAAAATTTTAAACAAAACCATCGAATGTTTACACATTTCATCGTAAATACACTATTCATTCATTAAAGTGTTTTGCTGATTGAAATAAGATGAGGAATATGCCATTCTGTTGCTCAACATGTTATGTTTCTTGAAATCAGATTGGAACAAGTAAATGTATTATTGAAAAATATCAAATATTTTCATCAAAATGTGTTGTAGCTTGAAATAAGATGAGGAAATATGCGCTGGTATTATTCAAAATGCATTTTATCTTGAAATAAGATGATAATAAGCATATGCATTATAAAAAACTATCAAATATTTTCATCAAAATGTTTTGCTGCTTGAAACAAGATGAAGAAGTATGCGGATTGTGTTGTTCAAAATGTTTTGTTTCTTGAAATAAGATGGAACTAAGCAAATGCATTATCCAAAATATTATATATTTTCTTTAAAATGTTTTTCTGCTTGAAAGAAGATGAGAAAATATGTCAAATATTGAAATAGTTTCATATTTCTCATGATAAAGAAAAAATTACTAATATTTGATAAGGTCAGGTTACTTTCGGTAACATCAGAAAATATGTCGTTCACTCACGTCCCTACTGCTGCCATCTATTCATTTACAGTCATATTGACGATTTTTTACCACTCGAGGGGATACCATCTATTCTGATATAGATACAGATGGCAGCATAAGTGATTTTTAATTGATATATTACATTAGACTAACTACTTTTCAGTTAGGTTCGTTTGGGTTTACTAAGCGTACCCCACCACGCTAAGTGAGCGAACGATTTATATTCTCGTGTTACCGAAACTCACCAGATGTTATAAAATATTGGTAATTTTTATCAATAAAATGTCTTGGGGTTTCAATATTTGACATTTGAATAATGGATTTCCTGATTTATATCTTATTTCAAGAATTATGACATTGAGCAGCCCCATTGCATATTTCCTCATCTTATTTCAAACAGCATAACATTTTGATAAAATTGTTTGGTATTTTCTAATAATCCATATGTTTATTTCAATCTTATTTCAAGAAATATTACATTTTGAGCAACATTATTATATACTTCCTCGTCCTGGTTCAATCAACAAAACATTTCAATGAAAATTTTATGTAGTTTGAATAATGTGTTTGCTTATTTTAATCAGTAAAACATTTTGATGAAAACGTTTGATATTTTGAATAATTCATTTGCTTATTTCCATCTTATTTAAAGAGCAACACCCTCACATATTTTTAGCAACATAATCGCATATTTCATCATCTTATTTTAAGCAGCTGAAAATTTTGAAAAAAATATCTAGAATTTTTGGATAATGCATTTGCTTATTTCCATATTATCTCCAGAAACAATGCATTTTGGACAACGCCATCGATTATTTCCTGATCTTTATTTCAAGCTGCAAACATGTTTTGAAGAAAATGGATATAATATTTGGAATAATGCATTTGCTTTTTTCTATCTTATTTCAAGAAGCAAAACGTTTTGAAAGACCCCATTGCATATTTCCTCGTCTTAAGCAGCAAAACATGTTCATGAAAATCTTTGACATTTTATAATAACCATTTGCTTATTTCAATCTTATTCCAAGATGCAAAAACCTTAGAGCGCCACCATCACATATTTCCTCATCTTATGTCTACCAGCAAAATAATTTGATAAAAATTGTATATATTTAAAATAATGCATTTGCTTATTTTAATCTTATTTCAAGAAACAATACATTTCGAACGACAGCATCGTATATTTCCTCATGTTATTTCAGTCGGCAAAATATTTTGATGAAAATATTTGATATTTTGATGAAAATATTTGATATTTTGAATAATTTATTTGCTTATTTCCATTTTATAGCAATAAAGAAAACATTTTGAGCAACGCCATCAAATGTTTCGTCATCCTAATTCTATGAGCAAAATGTTTTGAAGTAACACTTGGTCTCTTTTGAAGAATGCATTCGCTTATTTCCATCTCATATCAAGAAACTATACATTTTGAACAACACAATTGAATATTTTCTTTGATAAAATTTGAATCTATATTTTGAATAATGGATTTGCTTATTTTCATCTTATTTCCAGAAACGATGCATTTTTAGCAACATTGTCGAATATTTCCTCATTTTATTTCAAGCAACAAAACATTAATAGCAACGAAGACCACACTTTAGTTAAATCGTTTTTAATTAATTAAAAATGATTTAACTAATTATATTAAAAAACCAGTAAATAACTCCACTCAACCTGTTACGAATAGACCATCTAGGCTGGCTGCCAAGAAGCGAGATTAGCTTTAAAAGCTTGTCTGTAAGTATTTTTATTCCATTTGAATGAATTTTTCTCTGTCCACTTCGCTTGGTGTACCAGTCCTGGTTGAACTTCCTTGAAGTAATGATATTAGAGCTGTTTAAAAAAAACTTTTAAGTTTTAATGATTGAATTTTAATGTAAGATTCTTTTATATTGTTTTTTATTCTCTTCGTTTGTCTTGCTGAGGACGGCCCTTGGATATAGGGTCGAAATATTCATTTAAAGTTACGTTCCACTGTCTTGTAAAAAAATTTCCCTGTTGTTCTACTTGTTGTTTGCAACAAAACATTTTGATGAAAACACATGATATATTTGAATATAGTATTAATTTATATCTACCTTATTAAAAAAAAATCATTTTAGCTATACCATCGAATATTTCCTCATTTTATTTCAAGCAACAAAACATTTTGATGAAACTGTTTGGCATTTTGAATAATACATTCTATTTTTTCCTTTCTATTTCAAGAAGCAGTACATGCTGAATAACATCATCGCATATTTTCTCATCTTATTTCAAGCAGCAAAACATTGTGATGGAAATATTTAATATTTTGAATAATGCATTTGCTTATTTCAAAATTAGCTCAAGAAACAATAAATTTTGAGTAGCACCATTGCATATTTCCTGATCTTATTTCAATCGGCAAAACATTTTGATGAAAATATTATGTATTTTGAATAATGCATTTGCATATTTCAATCTTATTTCAAGAAACAATACATTTTGAACAATTCATTCGAATATTTCCTCATCTTACTTCAAGGAGCAAAATATCTTGAAGAAAATATATGATATTTTTAATACTGTTTATTTCCATCTTATTTCAAGAAACAAAACATTTTGATCTACACCATCACATATTTACACAACTTATTTCAAGCAGTAAAAATTTTGATGAAAATATTTGATGTTTTTGATTAATGCATTTTCTTATTTCAATTTTATTTCAAGAAACAAATCATTTTGGACAACGCCATCGAATATTTCCTCATCCTGTTTTGAGCACCCAAATTGTTTTGAAAAAAATATATGTGATATTCTGAATAATGCATTTGCTTATTTCCCTCTTATTTCAAATCATCTTATCTCGAGCAATCAACTATTTTGATGAAAGTATTTGACATTTTTGAATAATACATTTGGTTATTTCGATCTTATTTCAAGAAGCAAAACTGTTTTGAACAACACTATTACGTATTTTCTCATCTTATCTCAATCAACAAAACATTTTGATGAAAATATTATATATTTTGAATAATGCATTTGCTTTTTTCAATCTTACTTTAAGAAACAATACATTTTGAACAACGCAACCAGATATTTCCTTATCTTATGTCAATCAACAGAACGCTCTGTTGAAAATATACGAATTTTAAATAATGCCTTTGCTTATTTCCATTTTATTTCAAGAAACAATACATTTTTAGCAGCACCATCACATATTTCCTCATCTTATCTCAAGCAGGAAATCATTTTGATGAAAATATTTAATATTTTTGACTAATGCATTTGCTTGTTTTTACCGTATTTTAAGAAATAATACATTTTGAGCAACTCCATCGAATATTTCCTCATTGTCTTTTAAGCAACAAAACATTTTGATGGAAATATTTGGCATTTTGAATAATGCATTTGCTTATCTCAAATCTTATTTCGAGACACAAAACATTTTGAGCAACACCATTCCATTTTTCCTCATCTTATCTCAAGCCGCAAAACATTTTGATGAAAATATTTGACATTTTGATTATTGCATTTGCTTATTTCTATCTTATTTCAAGAAAAAAAACATTCTGAACAACACCATGGCATATTATCTCATTTTATCTCAAGCAGCATATTATTTTGATGAAAATATTTGATATGTTGAATAATGCATTTGCATATTTCCATCTTATTTCAAGCAGCAAAACATTGTGATGAATATATTTAATATTAATTGATATAATTTAGTATTTTTAATAATGCATTTGCTTGTTTCCATCTTATTTCAAGAAACAATACATTTTGGACAACGCCATTGAATATTTTCTCATCTCGTTTCAAGCAGCAAAAACATTTTAAAGAAAACATATGAAATTTCGAATAAGGCATTTGCTTATATCCACCTTATTTCAAGAAAAAAAGTTTTGAACAACACCATCGCTTATTTCCTCATCTTATCTCAAGCACCAAATCATTTTGATGAAAATATTTGATATTTTTGAGTAATGCGTTTGCCTACTTCTACCTTAGTTAAATAAATAATACATGTTGAGCAACAGCATCGAATACTTCCTCATTTTATTTCAAGTAAAAAAAAACATTTTGATGAAAATATTTGGCATTTTAAATTATGCATTTCCCATCTTATTTCAAGAAATAATACATTTTGAACAACAGTATCGCATAATTCCTTATCTTAGTTCAAGCCGCAAAACCTTTTGTTGAAAATATTTGATATTTTGAATAATCTATTCTCTTATTCCCATCTTATTTCAAGAAGCAATACATTCTTAATAACAACATTTTGATGAAAATATTTGATATTTGCGAATAATGCACTTGTTTATTTCAATCTTATTTCTAGAAACAATAAATCTTTAACAACAATGTCGTATATTTCCTCATCATATTTCAATCAGCAATACATTTCGATGAAAAGATCTGATATTATGAATAATGCATTTGTTTATTTCCATCTTATTACATGAAACAATTTATTTTGAACAACGCCTTCGAATATTTCCTCATATTAGTTCAAGTTGCAAAATATTTTGTTGAAAATATTTGTTATTTTGAATAATTTATTTGCTTATTTCCATCTTATTTCAAGAAGCAATACATTTTTAATAACATCATTGCATATTTTTTATCTTATTTCAAGCAGCACAACATTGTGATGAAAATATTTGATATTTTGCATAACCTATTTTATTTCCATCTTATTTCAATCAGCAAAACATTTCGATCAAAATACCTGATATTATGAATAGTGCATTCGTTTATTTCACTCTTATTACAAGAAACAATTCGTTTTGAATGACGCCGTCCATTATTTCCTCATCTTATTTCAAGCAGCAAAATATTTTGAAGAAAATATATAATATTTTTAATAATTTCTTTGCTTATTTCCATCTTATTTCAACAAACAAAACATTTTTGAACAAAACCATCGCATATTTACACATTTTATTTCATACAGCAAAACATTTGGATGAAAATATTTGATGTTGTGAGTAATGCATTTGCTTATTTCAGTCTCATTTCAAGAAACAATACATTTTGAGTAACGCCAATGCATATTTCCTCATCTGATTTCAATCAGAAAAACATCTTGATGAAAATATTATATATTTTGAATAATGCATATGCTTATTTCAATGTTATTTCAAGAAGCAATACATTTTGATCAACATCATTTTATTTTCCCTCGGCTTATTTTCAAGCGACAAAACATTTCGATGAAAATATCATCTATTTTGAATAATGCATTTCCTTATTTCCATCTTATTTCAAGAAACAATACATTTTGAGTAACACCATTATATATTTTCCCTCATCTTATTTCAAGTATCAAAATACTTCGAAGAAAATGTTTGGTATTTTGAATAATGAATATGCTTAATCAATTTTAACATAAGAAACAATACATTTTGAGTAACACCATCGCATATTTCCTTATCTTGTTTCAAGCAGTAAAATATTTTGAAGAAAATATTTGGTGTTTTTAATAATGCATTTTCTTGTTTCGATCTTATTTAAAGAAACAATGCATTTTGAACAATACCCATCGAATATATCCAGATCTTATCTCAAACAGCGTATTCTTCACTCCGAAATTAATTTTCGACTTTGTGTTTGGAGTACACATCTTTTTCACGCCCAACATTGATTTTCGACTTCATGCAAATCCCAAAACCAAGCAATACTTTCAGAAAAGGCTTCATAATATTATATCAGAATAAATTCGTTTCTTGGGACTGTCTGACTTAGGTTTGTTCCCCTTATCGGGGCTTTGTCGTGTCAGAAGCCTATTATTTAAGGGTTTTACTTTGATATTTTGTGGTTTGACTTGTCTTATCTTTTGAATTTGAATAGTTGGCTGCCTGTTGGGACTTTTCGACTTAGGTTTTGGACTTTTCGTGGATGTGTCGTGTCTGAGGCTTGTTAGTTGAGATTTTTACTTTGGTAAATTCCCTGTTAACCCATCTCAAACTCTAATACACTGCCTCTGAGCCCTGTAGTGGTGCCTATGTCTGAAAATTCCTGTTCTTGTATCTCTGACTTTCGAATAAACATTCTAGACGTTGGAGTTGCTAGCGTACCCTAAAAAATAATGGAAAAATAACAAAGTAGTGCAATGAAATATTTTTTATTGAAATAGTAGAATGTTCAGTATTACATGTTATTAATATCATCATAAAAAATTGAATGGTTCTAATCCGTTCCATTAAATTATACATCATGTTTTCTCTCGACATGCACTTATTCCATTTTGGGGTCATACACACTTTTTATCATGGTCTCAGCTACAGGCTCACTATGCGTTTTGCCATTGGTATTATCGGGTTCATTAACAGTATCTGTTGTTGGACTATCGAAGGTACTAGTTACGTTTGCTGGCCCTTTACTTTTCATTGATTTGTCTTTATATTCTTTTTTGACATTATCTGCCAATGTTTTTTTTTTATTTTGACTGCGATTTCACTGTGTGTTCCCACATTATTTTTACACAGGTAACAGTTCCGGCACTTATACAAGATATGATTTATGGTGCTGGTAGCGTAGTAGGCCTTTGTTTTTGCCTTTGTTTGCATTTGAATGCTAATACCAGAAAGGTGGCGGTAGGATTTATCAACGGGTAAAATTTAACAGAACCATAAGCAAGAAGTTGCTCCTTGTCATCAACTATTGTTTTTATGCTTGCATTCTCTTTGAGTGCTATCATCTCTAGAAATGTTACTCTTGCGTATCCACCATCTTAAGAGTTGAATTTTTCGGTACTCCAACGAAATGTAATCTCTCACTGTCACAACAATGCACGCCATTACTCATCAGAACTCCTTAATTTAAACAAAACAATTACAAACTTCACTTCCTACATCATTCCTACCCATAGTACTAATAGCTATAATTTTCTTCTCTGGTATCCGGGTTGCAGCGGTAGCTAGCAGCCTAATAGGAGATGATTACGTCAAATACTAAGATATATAATAACCCATAACTTCTAAAAATAGAGTCAGATCAAAAGAAGAAGTACACTATTAGAACCGCCTTGCCGGAGACCCCTGTATAGGGAACTTACCGTCCTTTGGCTTGAACAACAAGGTAAATATACTAGCTTGAAGATCAAGAAAAGTGGCTGAAACACGATATTCTGCATATACCACATCTTGTTTCTCTCTTTCTTTTTTCCTCAGGTAGTGGGGCACTTGACCATCGTAGAGAGCTGTTGAAAGGCTCATTTTAAAGGAAATTGATGGGGTTAAAAACTAATTTTAATTAAAAGAAATAATTTTTAAAATATAATTGATTATTTACGAAAAACAACATCTTTCATGTGCAAGATTGATCAATGACGTCATAATTGTAGGTTTTAGCCAGGTCGTCTTTTACTATTCCAAATAAGAAAAAGTCAAAGGCTTTTACTGTTTTTAATTTCACAGTATCTAGTAAAAGACGATGACAATGTAATAATGTTTTTAAGGTTTTTCTTAACATTATAATAAAGAATGATTCACATAAAGGATTACACTAAGGATCTGTGGGCCTATAGTTCATTATCGATGAAGATTATGTGATAACGCTAAGGACAAAACTCTATATCATATTAACTGAAGCGACTGGGAAAAGAAAAAGATGTTTTTGTTATTATGAGTAAGAGCAAATATTTTAAAAAGACGGTACTCAGAAAGTGGGGCACTTGGGCATCGTAGAGAGCTGTTGAATGACTCATTTTAAAGGAAATTGATTGGGTTAAAAATCAATTGTAATTTAAAAAATATTTTTTTAAATATAATTAATTTTTTACGAAAAACTACATTTTTCATGTACAAGATTGATCAATGACATCATAATTTTAGGTAAAAAATTGATTATATTAAAAAAAATTAATTACAAATGGTTTTTAACCCCATCAATTTTCTTTAAAATGAGCCATTCAACAGATCTCTACGATGCTTCAGTGCCCCGCTATCTAGGAAAAAAAGATGCCGTATATGCAGAATATCGTGGTTTCAGCCACTTTTGCTTGATTTTCAAGCCAATATATTTCCCTTATTTTTCAAGCTAAGGGACGGTAAGTTTCCTATTTACAGGTTTCGGACAAGGCGCTCCTAATAGCGTACTTCTTGTTTTGATCTGACTCTATTTTTAAGAGTTATGGGTTGTTTTATTTCTTAGTATTGGACGTGATCATCTCTTACTAGGTTGCTAGCTACCGCTGCAACCCGGATACCAGAGAACGAAATTAAAGCAATAAGTACTATGGGTGGGAATGATATTGATGTGTTTAAGGTAGGAAGTCAAGTTTGTAATTGTTTTTGTTTAGATTAAGGAGTTGTGAGGAATGATGGAAAGGTAAACCATTCCTTTATCTTTAACTGTATAGACGATTTGAGAGTTTTCAGTAAAAATGTTTGGCAAAATCAACGAATTTTTGGAAGTTTTAAGAGACTAAGGTGTAACAATAGATTTGACAGTTAGTAGTAAGAAGACTACGTTGTTGAGACTAGGGATGAGGATGAAAATGTGATTTAATGCAATAAGAAAATCAATCTGGTGCAGCACTTATCTGGGTAGTTTTATTAGTTTAGAGAATGTCGAGAAAGGACTCATTCAAATGGTAATTAAAAGTATTGGTGCCCTTTCTAAGGTATAAAAAAGATCACTTTTTCCTCAAAGTCAACCGATCAAAATTTTCAAATTTTGAGATAAATATTTTGTTCAGCACAGTTGAAAAGTGCAGTTATTGGGCTAATGGTATAACATGACCCCCCACAGTCCCTGGGGAAAGATATGTAAGTTATGAAGTTAGCCCATTGTTTACGTATAGAATTTTTTATTGTACACCTTTCGGAAGGCGAGGGGGTGAATTCACGGCAACAGGGATTTTCTATTTACGGGATAACTTTTCCACAGAGCAGGAGATTTCCGGCGTCATTTTTACAGGCAATCAGAAATTAAATTCTGTTTCAAATGAAACTGCGCTAAGAAAAAAAAATTTCAACGGGAATCGTCTTCAAGAAATTTTCTGGATGCAACTTTCAGCTAGAATGGAATTGTCTGAGGGGAATTTCCCTGGCATGGGGGGGGGGGTATTTTACGTGGAAACAACTTTTCATAGAAGAACTTTCCGTGGGCAAACGAATTTTCCACAGAGAGGGATCAGAAATTAAATAAAAAAAAGTTTTTCAACTGAAAGTAAGGAGCAACATCAAAAATTAAAACGAGTAGAAATTATTACGTATATGAAAGGGTTTGCCCCTCCTCAAGACTTCGATCTTTACGTCAAAGTTTTACTTTTTGTCCCAATTCTTTAAGAACGACTCCAAAAACACAAAGACCGTTTAATTACAATAATAAGTTGTTTTTTTATTTCTATAAAAAAAAACCTTAACGTAAAGAGCCAACTCTTGAGAAATAAGGATAGAATTTCGTTGGAAATGTTTGCCGGTGTCGATAATCTTATATACAAGAGAAGTTATTGTAAAACTTTAATTGTACAAATATTGTTATTCAGTTAAAAGGACTAGAAACACAGTTCTTTGAATGTTTTATATTAAATTTATTTCAAAAAGATAGCTTAGATTCAAAAGTTATTTTGAATTGGCTTAAGCTAGATTGACCACCTACCATTTAAAGCTCAAGAGGAATTTTTTGAGTTTTCAAGTGACTCAAACTTAAAAATACAATTTCCAAAAAAAGGCCTTGACAAAATTAAGGATCGGAACTGAATTGGATTTCCCACAATTGCTAATTGTTAAATCTTCTTCTGCCATTCAACACAAGGCCGTACCCAGAGTTATTAGGGGGGTTTGGACCCCCCCCCCCCCTCCCGAAATGTTTGTTTGACTCGTAAAAACGTAACAAAAATGAATATAAACAAGATTTGTGTGCGGTTTTTTATTTTTTTTGTGCAACCCCCCCCCCTCGAAAAAAAAAATCCTGGGTACGGCCTTGATTCAACATAATATATTTATGTTAAGTTATTTTCTCACCTTTAACATACATTGAATCCCAATATCGTTCATCACTAAAAAATATTGAAGAAGCCTTTCGTCCAGGAGTCGCAAACAGTCCACCAAGAATTAATATGTTATGCAATAAAGAAACAGGCACATCGATGTCAAGAACTTATTGTGCAATTCATATTTTTAGATTTTTGTATGTTTCTAAACGAATCCTAAAATTACATATTTTTGTATGTATATGTATATTGTTACCCAATAAACAAAACCATCAAAAAATATTTATTCATCTTTCTACTATATTTATATGGGGTCTTCAGTAAACTGGGAATCATAAATGGGGTCGTGAATGAAAAAAGTTTAAGAAGCCCTGGACTTTTTTAAGTCCTCATCCTGAAAAACAAAGCATGTTCAGAATCAGACTGTATGTTGAGGACATATGTTGTATGTCCGGAGGCAATACTGAGCCATATTTTGGAAATTTGTTTAGAATTTATATCTAAGGCAACAAAAACCAAGAAAGGAAAAGCGAGGAAGACCTGAAGGATTAGGAAGCAGAAGAGTGGCTGAAAGAGTTGGGGCTTGCAGAGACTTGGTTTATAAGACAGACAGTGGAAATTCTGAAAAAATCTCTAAAACAAAAAAAAAGATGATGAAGCTGTTAATTTCAAGGAACTGGCTGATCGTGAGATGCTGAAGTAAGCTCAGAATTGGCTGAAGAATGACGCTGAGAAGGGGGATATGGTCAAGATACAGCTTTCTCAGCCTAAGATTTGTCTACTGATATGTTTAAGATATGATTTTCTTTCAATTTTTACTTAGCAAAAAGGTAGCAGCTGCTCTCAAAACGATTAGAAACATCCCTGTTCTACTAGAAGACAGCACAAAAGGGAAAGAAGTGGACTTTTCTGATGCCGATATGGTTTTGCTATTATTTTTGTATTTTATTTAAATGTTTGAAAGTAAAAAGCTCAACTTTGAAAATATGTCTCTAGAAGAGCTTGAGTAGATCATTAAAACACTCTCTTTCCATTATATATCTCATTTCAATGTATTCTGATAATGGAGAGATATTCATTATGGAAATGATAGGTATTCATGTGAACTTTCTGCTCCATTTTCACCAATCGGGTAAGTGGCATTTGCGGTTTTATTTAGTGGTTTTATCTTCTCCCTTTTCATTCATTTATATAGAGCCAAAGACAAATCGCGTTTCGTGCTATCAGATTTTTGTCAAACCAATTCAAAGTTATAATTCTGCCATTATTGTTAAAAGTAGTGCATCGGATGTAAAGACTGGTCATTGGCTTTCTATCTTTCGAACTAAGAAGTGTGTAGAGTATATTGGTCCTCTACGTCTATCTACACATTCTAAAGCCCCCAAATCATAACCAACATTGAAAATAAAGAATACTTCGTTCAAAATCTGAAAAGAAGTCAAGATTACTTTTCCAACAGCTGTGCCCTCCATGCACTGCTATACTTTGTATCTCGCTGTCGAAGATGTACCCATGAAGAATTTTTCAAAATTTATGATGTGTATGGCTTTGACCACTTTCTGGTGATATGGTTAGAATGGTTAGAAATGTACTCTTTCTTTGTTTTATATTATTGACGTTAGTGCCCTAAGATTAATCTGTAGTAGTAATACAGATAGCATATATAAATCTGTCAAATAAAAAACAAAAAAAAAACTTTTTTCATGAATATAATTTAGTAAGAACATGGGATAGAATTGTCGAAGTACAAATATTTATGAATTTGCATAATCTAGATGACAATATTGCTTTTTCTCTGACTGAGGCTAGACACGTACAAAATTTGTCATTTGTAGTTTTCTTCTCCTAGAAACTACACATGGCATGGGGCTGATATTATCGTGTGAATTTACTTAATACTTATGGTGTTAGCCTGTTAAATGTAAATTTTTTTTATAGGTTGTGACAAGGTATCTAGTTTTGATGAACCAATACAATGTAGAGATTGTGGTGTCACCATATTATGCAAACAGTGTTGTTCCCATATTGTAGAAGTTATGAATATAAAACCCGCGGCAAAAGAAGAATCTGGTAATTGTTTTCTATTTTTCTTATCCAGCCATTAAAAGCATAAAATATGGTAATTGTTTTCTATTTTAGTTATTCGGCCAGTGGAAAACATCTAATATGGTCTTTGTTCTGATAATTGTCTTCTGTTTTAGTTATTCAGCCAGTCAAAAACATCAAATATGGTAACTATTGTGGTAATTGTTTTCTATTTTAGTTATTCAGCCAGTCAAAGACATCAAATATGGTAATTTTTCTGGTAATTGTTTCCAATTTTGGTTTTTCAGCCAGTAAAAACATCAAATATGGTAATTTTTCTGGTAATTGTTTCCAATTTTGGTTTTTCAGCCAGTCAAAGACATCAAATATGGTAATTGATTTCTATTTTAATTATTTAGTGAGTCAAAACATCTAATACGGTAATTGTTTGGTAGTTGTTTTCCACTTTAGTTATTGAGCCTGTCAAAAAATCAAATTTGGTAAAGGTTCTGGTAATTTTTTTCTATTTCAGTTTTTCAGCCAGTCAAAAACATAAAATATGGTAATTGTTTGGTAATTATTTTCTATTTTAGTTATTCAGCCTCTCATTTGGATAGATTATTTTCAAACCTTAATGCGACACCTTCAGCTGCATGTGATTCGTATGCTAGAAATCCATTTGTTCCTAACGAAACGAAATGTCAATATATGTTCTTTTCACGTATGGGCCCGGTTCAAAGCAGTTGTTTTTCTATTTTTTTTTTTTTTTAGATAATGTTGAAACATTTTGGTCATTTTAAGTGTCTTGGAATTTTTCTAAGTGAAAATTTATCGTTTCAAGAACACATCAAAATCTTGTCGCAGAAGGTATCGAGAAATATTGGGATTCTGTCACGGCTGTGCCATCATTTCTTTAAAAATATTTTGAAGACACTTTATTTTTCTCTTGTTCACCCTTATCTCCTTTATTGTACTTCAGTTCGGACATCTGCTTTTGGATTTATTTATAAACCAATGAAATTTTACAAAATAAACCACGTAGAATCCTTTTTAATATTGATCGCTCTGCTTCAGTAAGACACCTACACGGATCTTCCGTTATATTTTCTATAAACCAGATCTGTCTTATGTCTATTTCACGCATTTGCCACGAATTTGCTTTTGATCAACTTCCACCAGGATTTTCTACAATTTTACGACAAACACCTATATCATAATTACCCCACATCTCATAGATCAAATTTTTCACCGGATTGTGACCCGCAACTAGAGCCTGTTTTAGCCATCGCCACATGGGACCAAAAATATGGAATTCTTTACCATTACCTATTCCAGAGTGCCCTGATAAAGTTCTGTTTTTTAATTTTTTTAAAGAAACACATTGCGACTTCGTAGTGTCATGTTGTCTTTGTTTTTCTTGTTTATTTTGGGGAAATGTAGCCGTTTCAATTATTAAAAATATAGTGTGTAGGATGATTTTTCCTTTTTTTGTAACGGATAATGCGCTTAATGATGCCATAAGGCATTTGCGCTTTCGGTGATTAACAGTTGTTTGTTGTAAATAGAACTTACTCTGCTCGAAAACATCAAATAGGTATAAGTCAATAAGTTGGAAAGTGTTCAATATTTTTTTCCCAATTTATGCTTGGAAAAGCATAGAATTAAAACTATTCTAAGCTCTATTGTAGTTTTGTTGGATGGATATTGCTATTTTAAGCAATATTCATGCATCTTTTCATTTGGAATGGCAAAGACGGTCTAATATAAATTTTTTCGAACTTTTCTGGGTAGAGAAATCCTGAATAGGAGAAGTAAATTTTTTAGGAATTTTAGAAATTTCCTGTAGCGTTGCAAAAAAAATACTTTCTTTTTCTATTTTGGTACATCAAACTCTAATTACTTTACAATGGTTTGGAAATGCTAAATGTATTAAAATATTTCCTGTCGAAAATCTTTTGACATATAAAATATTAAGGATTTAATGAGGTACTTCTGTCGGTGTTTCAACTAGCTCCTTTTTACAATCTGCTAAACGTCGGAAGTTATCCGTAGAAAATCCATAGATGGTGTTTCGGATTTAGAAGAATTTTCCGTAAGTCACTCCTTCTCCTTCATCTTCGGGAAGTTTTTAGCAGAAAGTGAAGAGTATCTGGCAGCACAGTGTCATTATTTCTGCTGGCGTCCTTTTGTCATGCACTATAGGACATTGCTATTCATTTGTCAAATTCCTTGGCAGTCAATCACATTAGGTAATAATCGATAATATTTTTTCTACTTCTTCTTGAAGAACTAGAAAAGAGTTTTTTCTAGTTCCTCTTGAGGATAGGTTTAATGCATTTGACATGTCTAATTATTTTTTGTTTTTCTTCTATTAGACACTGAAGACGAGATGCCGTTAAGTGTCCGAAGATTTCCAAAAGTAAGAAGTAAGAGCTTAACAACCTTATTTCACTGCGCCATGTGTATTCGTTCCTTTCGCAAAAAATCTGCATGGCTTTCCCATCGGAAAAAACATTCTCGTGATGAAAAAAATTTCAGCTGCTTCTTCTGTCAGCTGACCTTTCGATTTGAGAAGCATTATTTATCACATCTTGCCTCCCACAGAAAAGAGCTGAATGCAGTAAGTGAAAATACAAATGATGTAGATCATGGAGGAAAGGAAAATAGTAAGTTTTTTAGTATATATATATACATATATGTGTATATATATATATATATATATATATATGTATATATATATATATATATATATATATATATATATATATATATATATATATATATATATATATATATATATATATAATATATATATATATATATATATATATATATATATATATATATATATATATATATATATATATAATATATATATATATATATATATATATATATATATATATATATATATATATATATATATATATTATATATATATATATATATATATATATATATATATATATATATATATATATATATATATATATATATATATATATATATATATATAATATATACATATATATATATATATATATATATATATATATATATATATATATATATATATATATATATATATATATATATAATATATATATATATATATATATATATATATATATATATATATATATATATATATATATATATATATATATATATATATATATATATATATATATATATATATATATATATATAACTATTACAATAAAGTTAAATGGAGGTAACATTCCAGAATTTGATTCTAGAGATGGAATTATACAAAAGGGTCTCTATAACAATCTAACCAAGAAGAAGAAGAAGACGTAAAGGTAACATTCTCTCTTGTAATCAAAAAGTATTTTTGTCGAAACGTATTTTCTTATTGATAAATCGTACGTTCTAAGGATTTACTCTTAATACGGGTGAATGGAAATCCTATGTCCATATGGAATTTCTTAAGCATGTTAAAGAGAATTTCTGTTTTTTAGAGAAAGCCAAGTCTGTGGAGGATAAATTTTTTGACAATTTTCATTGTGCCTGGCTGCTAAAATTCTGCGTCTTATAAACCTCTAGTTAAATGCGAACCTAATTTTTCCCTAAGATTGTGTCCATCTACCTTCATTTTCAAGATAATGACGTTGCATTATAAAGATAGTAACGTTTCATTATAAAGATAATGACGCTTTAATTCCAGGATAATAACATCTAGGAGCCTGTTCCAAATGAAGGTGCACTGCCTTATAAAGCTGTTTTTCATTTATTTAATGGGGCTTCCCCTCATACAGGCAATCTACCGTGCTTTTATCTGTTTTTATATTGACATTTGGATGTAAGTAGGCCATTGACACCGCATAAAATCTCTTAATTAGAAGGTCGTTAAGGTAGCTAAATCGGTTATACATCTTGCCTTTGACAGTCCTGTTATGGATCCTCCGGAGGAGCACCAGTAATGTCTTAAGAGGCGCTGCAAAATCCATATTTGGCAAAAGTCCCAATTCATGACTTGTAAAGGCGAATAATCGGAAGTGGATGGTAACAGGTACTTTGAACGAAGAATGTCACACAGGTTTTTTGTCACACAGGAATTCTGCCACGAATAAGATATGTGCTCGTTGAGAGGTATGAGGAAGTACCAATTGGCTTCTTCTATTTTTCTTAATAACAACAAGAACTGGGGCTTACTAAAATAGTAATTGGACCATTGATTGATTCTATAGGGGAGAAAGGTCGTTTTAAACGACCTATTCCCCATTTTTTGCATATTTATTTGTCAAAATTAAAATTTTGCTGGGGAATGGCGGACTAGTCTTTGCTTTGTACAATTTATTTATACACTGAAGGGAAATAATCTGAAAATTGGATGGATTATTAGTTTTTTTTTCATCATATTGTTTTTTTTTTATAAGGCTATCTCATCCATTAAACACTTTTGTAGTTTGTGTGGCCAAACTATTTAGAATTGATTGGGTAGTTTTGCTTTAACTTATACAGCTTTGATGAGCGATCCGAATGCACGACAGAAAACTAAAAGCCGGCATACAATTTCCCTGAAATCTTAGAAAAATCTCGTAACTTCTGTTGTTTTGTGCTGGAGATAGAGATAGTTGGTTTTAGGGAAACTTATATCATTAGAAAGTGTAAGATCTGTTTTTTCGATCGAACGGAGCACAATTTTCTTTTTGAAAATATTGGAAAGGGTTGTCCATAAAAACATTCTAGTAAACCTGTTACGAAAATTCCAAAATTACTTCAGAAGAAATGTCACTTGATTAATTTGACAGCTCTCCGAGTTTTCTATGGTTCAACCCGCTTTGATTGAAAACTTTGCCGACACAATTCCTTTGTCTTTTCAATCGAATTTCATAATCAAACCACAAATTCTCAATAGGCTTTGATGATAAGTGGTCCGTTGGGAGAATTCGCTAATGGACCCTTTCCTTTTGAGACAGTTCCGATGTTGAGGTTCACAAAATGATATTTAAGGTATCGAGTCCTCTTAACGAGTATGATGTATGTCTAGGGTAAAGTTTGTTATTGGTAATGCATCTGTTACTTTTTTTTTATTATTAATGCATTAGATAGAAACGGTCTATTTCAAACTATACTTGTCTAGTATAATGACGTAGGGCTACAACAAAAAAGTATGGAAGCCAGGGTCTTACCCAGAATTTGTTTTTTTCGGGGAGTGTTTTACTCAGGGATTTTTTTTCGGCGGCGTTTTACACAAAAAATATTCAAACAACCCACACAAAATTTGTTTATATCCATTTTTGTTACGTTTTTACGAGTCAGGCAAACATTTGGGTGGGGGGCAAACCCCCCCCCCCCCTAGGTACGGCCTTGATGGAATGTGAGATTAACCTCGCTTTGGTAACTTTGAGCTAAAAGGAAAATGCGATAAAAATATTAAAGGTAGTATATTAAAATCCGAGTAGGATTCATACAATAGGTCTTCAGTAAAACATATCACGTTTGCAAAAATAGATTGACGTGTTTGTGGGAATTACCCCTCGGCTTCATTTTGAAAATACATTTTTGGTATCTTAATTTGTTATAATAAAAAAAAGGTCTAGAGTTTGAAAATATCTTCTTTTTTATCTTCTTAAAAATTAATCGAAAAAGCTCTCCTCCTTTCATTTTGCGTGTTGGTGCTCCTGACAGTCCAGAGCAGAATTCAGTTGCATAATGTTGTGGTTCCATATTCAGTTTTATGTATGTTAATTCAGTTCGACGTTAATTTACTGTATCTTAAAAATATTACCAGATTAAAACACTTAGACGAGTAAGAAAAAACAAAGTAGAGTCCAAAGGCATTTTTCAAAGGGAAGTATACATTTAATAAAATAAATAATATTTGGGGATAAGACTTGGCTCTCCAAGCATTATTTCAGAAGCCATTATATTCTTATTTTTTCCTTTTCACAAAATAAAAATAGTAAGTATGTAAAAGAAGAACCAAGAATCCAAAGGATATAAATCTTAATTAAAACCTATTGCCTATAAAAAGAAGAACTAAGTTTCACAAAAGTTATTAAGCATTCACTCTATTGTTCGCTTCTCTTTGGATTGGGGATGGAGTAAGAGCATAGGTCTATGTTCGACTCTATTTGCAAAGAAGAAGCAAACGCACTACGATATTTTTAGAGTATTGTATTTTTAAACATAGATGTATGAGATTGATAATTTACAGGTGGACTCGTACCTATAATCATAGGTACACACAAAGCGTATTTGTGATCTCTCTACTGAATGCCAGAAGTCTTCGCATCTTTGATTATTTCTGTTTATCCCTTGTTTGTAGTTGTCAAAGTATGTTTTTGCTTCTGTTGTTTCTTTTTTGTTTTTCTTGATTTTTACTCTGTCTTTTTCTGGGCTCTGCCCAGATTTTCGTGATGGGTTATAAATAAAATGATTGATTGGTTGATGAGAAGAGCTGATTTTGTATTTCCTCTCCCTTTAGTTCCCAGATGCTGCAATTCGTGGAAAAGTGAAATTATTGCGACGCATTAATGTTACGGAAAAAACACTAAAATATTTGAAAAATCGTAGTCATGATTTTTAGGAATTTTCGTTGCAAAACAAAATCGTCCCCCCCCTTATATTTTTAAGAATTACGTTTTTTCCCGTCTTCCTTTCCCAGAGAACCAACCAAAACAAGAGAGTCAATCAAAACAAGGGATCCACTCATAAAAGCTAGTTTAGAATTTACTCTATTGTTAGCTTTTCTAACAATTGAGTGTTTGACTCTATTTCCAAAGGAGAAGTAATTCCATTTGCAAAGAAGAAGACATTTTTAGAGCATTGCATTTTGAAACATACATGTATCAAATTGATAATTTATAGATGGACTTAAAGGCTACCTATGAAATAGAGGAGCTGTTGTTTCATTTCCTTAACCTTTAGTTTCTAGATGCTGCGATTCGCGAAACAGTGAATTTATAGTGACGCATTAATTTTGCGAAAAAAACACTAAAATGCTTGGAAAATTATTATTCTGGTTTTATGTATTTTTATTGCAAATTAAAATACCCCCCCTATATTTTAGTAAGTAATTGTCCCCCCCCCCTCTAAAATAAATCCGTGCATTGGTGCCACTGCTTACAGAACATAAGTTTTAATCCATTTGCTGTTGTTGAGCTTTTATTGTTGCTGAGTAAAAGGAAAAACATGGTAATTTACAGTTTACAACTTGTAACAAATGAACCACCAGTTGTTCATTTGATATCTGAACTCTTTTCTGGAGTTCTTCGAGAACTTTCAATAAATACGAATTCACGGTTGTCCGCAGGAATGATAGCAAAAAAATCGTTCGTAATACTCAAAACTACTGCGGTTTTCCACAAAGCGTAGTATGTAGAAACTAGGGTTAGAACTACTTAATTACTTTATCCTGCTAAATTTTGTAGAAAATACAAGAAACTTGGATATTTGAATCTGACAATGCACCTTTGTTGGTTAGTTTTATCTGGCTTTATTTTTCGTCACCTTCATCACTTAAGGTTACAAAAACAGAATCTAGACAAATTGTTAGCTTCTTGACACAGAATCTGGACACATTGTTAGCTTCTCTTTTCAGGTGATGAAAATGCTAAAAGTGGAATAGAAGAAGAAAAAGGGAATTCAGAGGGAAGAAGACCTTCTATGAAAACCTGTCACATTTGCAAGAAAGAATTCGATTCCATTAAGGATCTGAGGGCACATATTATTTTACATGCTGGTGTTCGAGTTTTCCCCTGTAATTTGTGTGATCGCCTTTTACAGTCTAAACGAGTTTTGAGGAAGCACAAGTAAGTTGGTCTGTCATAAAGATATGGTAAGCTACTTCAGAAATGCCTCAGCTCTGCAGTCAGAAAATGTTCTTGGCACATCTGGACCTAATTGACCTTAACAAACATTCAAACATACTAAAAAAGTTTTTTATATAAAGTAAGGGACACCTAAAAATCAAAATTTTGTTTTAGATTTTGAAACTAAAAGGATTATTTTTAAAAGAATTTAAATAAAAAAAAAATATTTTCGTTTTTTTAGAATTTGTTTAATATTCAAAGCTCCATAATAAGTTGTTTATGCATATGAACTGTATATAGTAGTGTACAACTTGAAGTAAACTAATATAAATATATACCTTCTTTTTTTATCGTGTTGGTTACACTTCCTTGAATTTTATAACAAAATAATTGTTGACGAGCCATAAACAAGTCGAGTTATCAAAGGAGCAATAAGAATAAATATTAGAGCGTAACGTGTCAGTGTGTCAACAAAATGGTTAGTCATGCACCCAGTTTCCTGGAAGATCTAAAAAAAATTATTGCATGGTGGTTTTTACCTCGTTTTTGCACTATTTATAGGCTTAAAGTTTTACTTTTTCATCAAAATGTGATTATAAAATCAGAATGATATATTTTTAGGTATTTTATTTCAAAATACTGGCAATTTCCATTCGTTGAATTTTCCATATTTGAATATACAAATTTTTAAAATCAACTAATAAAATAATTAACAAATTTATTTTGTTCCTACCCAGAATAAGAATTTCTTTATAATAAGAAAGAAAATGTGGGACAGTCATGTCATGGAATGATAAACTCGAATTAATATAGGTCTTTAATTATACATTATTAGTTAATTTTAATTTGACGATGTCATTAGTTTTCTAATTAGTTTATTAGAATAGCCTAGTTAAAAAAAAAAAAAACCTTAGAAATAAACCATTCATTTTACATTCTAAGGTGAAAAAATATCCAGTTATCATAATGAAAATTTACTTATTATTACATTTTGAGATATAAGCGTTTTCAAAAAGGTTGTTTTAATGTATGTACTTGAATCTTTTTGATATTTTACAAATCTTTTAGGACAGAAAATAAAATCTTCTCGTACTTCATTCTTGAAATTCATAATTTTACTAACCGATTGTACCTCTGAAAGTTTATTCAGAAACCGTTTCTTTTAGCCATAAAATATTATGTGCATAAATGAATGAATAGCATTAAATGTAAACAGGTATATGATTGTATTTAACGATTTGTTCTTTTTTAATTTAAACAGACGAAGTTAGATGAAAGCGTTTAGAAATTAGTAGAGTTTAAGAATTTTTTTTTTAGTTTCGATGCTAAACAAAACATTCCAATTATTTATGATTAAAAGTTAAACGATTAATTAAATTTACAATTTAACTAAAATTTCAATTTTTCTCATTACAGTTTTTTGATTGTTGTCAAAAATGTGACATTTTTTTGTCATCCGACAAGAGAATTGACTATTAATATTTACGTCAACAAAAACAAATTGGACTCAGACTTAACTCAGCAGAACAAAAACGGGAAATGTCTTTTAATAATATTATAATAAAATCAGACTATTTTTACTGTGCATCGCACAGTATTAAATTTAAATTTATTAAATATATTTTTATTTTAAACTAATTGTAAGTTTATTAAATTTAATTTTAATAAGTATATATTAAATTCATTAAATATATTTTATTTTATTAAATTAAATATTAAATTTAATGAGGCTTCAAATATAATTCTACCAATATTCTTACATATGAGGTGTGCGTGGATCGTTTGTGATTTACTTTTTCGGGATTTGACTGAGTTTAAAAAATTATACAAAAAATTTCATTAGTTACCAGAAGTGACAAATGGGCAAAGTGGGTTCTACCTGAAAGGTTGCCACTGTAGCGTTGCCTATATTAAAGGGCCCTAAGGCTTCAATGTTTTATGTTTTTTTATGGGCATCGTTTTTTGTTTTGTTTTTTCAGAAGCACTTCGTATTGAATTGGGTGGTCGCATAAACTTTGGAGGGCGCTCATTCGGTCGGCAATCGAAAGTTCTAGTTCCCTTTTTAAGAGCCAAAAGTGAACGGATGGCAACCAGCCCTCCCCCACGCCCTTCTTTTCTCAAGTGCGTCCAATTAAAATTTTGAGATAGCTATTTTGCTCAAAACATCCCAAAGGTCAAATAACTATGCCTCCAGGGCTGACGAAATACCTTTAGCTCCCAGAGCAAAATCTGTAATTTATGCATGTTGCCTATTATTATCGTGTAGCCTCGGATTTTTTTATTGGGAAAAGAGGGCATGTTTGATTCTTGGTCAAAGGCTTAGGGTATTAAGGGAAAACCTTCAGAAAATTTTGAGAGGGATGCCGAACACTATGAATTTGCTTGGGGTCAAAGGGAATATCATCAATATCTAAGGACAGTCTAGGTTATTAAGTTTAAACTTTTAAGGTATGTTGAAGGGATGGTGAAGATGGATTTGAGGGTAGCCACCACCACCCCCACCCTCTTGCCTGTTTTAGATGCCCTCGCCTCTCAACATTGATCAAAATTTTTAAAATAATTTTTTCAGTATAGTCAAAAGGTCTAGTAACTATGCCTCTGGGGATGCAATGCCCCTCTCAGCCCCATGAACAAGGACTAAGAATTATGCAATTTGCCCTTTTTACGTGCAGGATTTATCATTAGAAAAAGGGGGATCGATTCTGAGTGTGATTGAAAAGACTAGGGGTATTAAGGGTGAAACTTCAGTGAACGTTAAGGTGGATGTTAAACTAAATCTACAGATACTAAATGCATCCAGTTTATTAAAAAGATTTATCTCCAGTATCTCAAGAACGGCAAAGGGTATAAAGTTTGAGCTTTCAGGGCTTGTTGAGGGGGATGCTGAGAAGTAGTCGGAGGGCGACCAGTCTCCCTCCAATTTCCTTTGTAGCTGCCCTCCTCCCAAAGATGTATGATCAAAATTTTGGATAGCCATCTTGTTCAAAATAGTCAAAAAGCCGAATAACCATGCCTCAAGGGATAACATAACTCGTACAGTCCCTGAGGCAAGTGTTTTAAGGTATATAAGCTGCTCGTTGCTTTTATTCAAGACTGGCTATTGACAAAAAGGGAACATTTTTGATCCTAAGTCTCTAAAAAAGCCAATGGTATAAAGGTAAAATTTTAGAAAATATTGAGGGAGATGTCAGGCAAAATCAAATACATTTTATGCAGGAAGGTGGTCAAAAGATCACGACAGCAATATCTAAGGAACAGCTAAGAGTACGAAGCTCAAATTTTTAAGGCATGTCGAGAGGACGGAAAAAATAACGAAGGTCAACCAGCCCTCCTCCCCCCCCTATCCCATGTTTTATGTGTCCCCCTTAACACTGATAGAAGTCTTAAAAATCCATTTTATTCAAAATAGTCAAAATGTCTAACAATTAAGCCTCCGGGGATGCCAGGTCTTCACAGCCCCTTGTGTAAAGATTGGAAATTATACAATTTGTTCATTTTTACGTGCAGGATTTATCATTGGGAAAGGGGGGAATGGCTGATCTTGGTTGTGTCTGAAAACGGTTAGAATATAGAGATGGAATTTCGGGGAATGTTGAGGGGTATGTTTAGCTAATTCAACAGAAACTATCTCCATCCAAGTTATCAAAAAGATATATTTGCAATATCTTAGGAACGGGTAAGGGTATTATCTTGAAAATTTCAGGACCACACTACTGATGCGGCTGCAAATGTGACTGACTGCAACTGTGACTGCGGCTGCGACTGCTTGCAACTGCTACTACATCCATTTGTGAATACTTTTGGGGAATGCTGAGGGTGATGTTGAACAAAATTAAAACGTAATATATGCATTCTGACTGACAAAGGGGCACATCAGCAACATCTTAGGAACGGCTGAGGGCATTAAATTGGAACTTTCAAGACGTATTAAACAATGATTGGAGGGCAAAGAGTCCTATTTGTTCTTTTTGACCCCTCTTAACACTGGTCAAAATTATGAATTAGTTACTTTGTTCAAATTAGTCGAAAGGTCTAATAAATATGCCTTGAGAATGTCATGCCCTCTACAGTCCCTGAAAAAAAGGTTGTAAATTACCCATTGTGACCATACAGGATTTATCATTGGGAAAGAGAGGAATATTTGAACCTACGCGTGTCAGAAAAGGCTAAGGGTATTAAAATAAAACTTCAGGGAATGATAAGGGGATTGTTACACTAAATAAAAAAAAACACAATGTTTATCCAGGTTATCAAAAAGGTGTAGCTGTAATAACTTAGGAGTGGTTAAGTTATGGAGGGTGTTAATTTTACACTTTCAGAACAACTATTGCTACTTCTACTGTGTCTACGAATGTGACTGCGGCTATGACTACTTGGAACTATTTTCAAGTTTGACTACTTTCGACTTCGACTACCTCTATTTGAGACCAGGATTGTGTCCACTATGTGAATCCAGGTTTTCAAAAGGGTATATCTGCAATATCTTGAGACCAGCTAATCTTTATAACTTTGCACTTTCAGGGACACGGTTGTTACTACTACTGTGATTGAAATTAAGACTACTTTTGACTTTGACTATGTGCAACTGCGACTATGAATACTTAGGACTACTTGCAAGTACGAACTTACGACTGCGACGGTGATTATTTGTATCTGCTTTGGTGACTACTTGCAACTCTGGCTATTTGTGACTGTCACTGCTAGTGAATGCGATTACTTTTGACTGTGATTAAGGCTACTCGCGATTGCGAATGTAACTAGGATTGCTTGCCGCTGCGATTATTTGCAACTTTCACAAATTTTCAACCGTGACTATGATTACTTGTAAATATGCCAACTTCCGACTATGACTACTTGTGACTGCGAGTAGTTAAGCCTATGAAAACTTGCAACTAAGACTATTTACGATCCCAACAAATTGTGACTGCGACTTTGGCTACTTATGACTACGAATGCGAATGCAACTTGAAAGCTACTCCGGCTACTTGTGACCGTGACTACTTGCAACTGCGACTGCTTGCACCTAAAATTTGGAATATTTGTGACTACGAGTGTGACTACAAGGGCGACAGCTCGTGACTGCAACTGTTAAATGCTTGTGACTGTGACTGCTACTATTAGGACTGCTGCTGCTACTGCGCTTGTGGCTGTAACTCTAGATAATACTAAAATTTCTACTGTTACAGCTAAACCTATTGAACTAATCAAAAGAGTTGGAACGGCATCCTGCTTGTCAAAATAGCATGATGCATCCCCGTTGTCTTATCTGCAACATCTCACGAATTGCCGAGGTTATTAAATTGTAAATTTTATTGAATATTGAGAATGATTTTGCAATGGGCTCCTGGCCAACATCGTCCTGGCTACTTTCTTCTGTTTTTTTGCTTTTTTGATGAGGGTTTGTAAGAGCCTCTGTCACTTTCTTCCGATGTAGTCTCACCCTATGGTCGGTTGGTTACGGCTGATGGCAAAAAGTCAGTATTGACATAAATATTATCATTAAATGGGCAAATACCTGTTCCATGAAAACCTGCAGTAATGTTCGATGGGGCGAATGAAAGAGGGTAAGCAACACCAAGAAATTGGGGGATTTCATTTCAGAGAAACTGCAATGTGTGGATTATTCCCCATCCAGCTTGAAACAGCCTTGTTGTAATTATATTTCATAGAGTAGACTTCAAGATCAAGTAGTTGCAGTTTGCGGGACGTATGTGGAGGCAAAGTCAACAGAATCACATGGCTATCTGTGGCTGCCTTTATGGCCTCAATTGATAAATGAGATATTTGATTGTCCGCAATAAGTAGCTGGGGCTTCTCTTCGCTTGGCCATACAGTAGAAATAAAGCGATATAGAAAGTCCCTGAACAGAGAAGCCGTAGTCCAGCCGCTTTCACTAACGCAAGCAACAGTGCCAGGTTGAACCCCCTAAAGTCATCCTTGGTTTCGTCTTTTCCCTTGAAACGACCTTTGTCGGTAGAACTAAGTTTCCGGATGTTGAAACACTGGAAAAAATCGTCACAGTCTGTCCTTTTCTGTATAAGTTGTTCTTTCAACTTGAAGGACTTCCATTTCAGCAACAACCTTTTCCAGCTTTTGAAGAGTGGTAAAGCCCCTCTCATGTATTTTCCATATGCTTTGGGGAGAGAAGGCATACCTGGTCATAAAGCTACGTAGCTCGGAGAAGAAGATGCTTACACAGTAGCGGTTGAAACTGGTCGCCTCAGACAGACTAGTTGACTCAGGTGTTCTCACTGAGAGGCCTTGATTTTGTGACATAAATCCATAATACCATTATTGCGTTTTTTTTTTTGTTTTTTTTTTTTTTTTTCGTATCCCAACTTGATGGATACTACAGTGCATTTCTTCTTGCACACTTGTAGGCTAACTCAAAACCTTTCCAAAATGCACAGACCATAATGAAATTCAGAATCTTCTATCCAGTACAGTAGCACTTTGTTTTCCTGACCAACAAAAAAATCTTTCTCTGTGCTCTTTAAAACCTTACTGTGATGCCTGTCAAGTTAGTACTACTACTAAAAACTCACCGCATCACCAAACGGAGTGAGGCCAACACAGCTACGCACGCTCCTCCTCCATCCCAATCTATTCAAAGCCTCCCTTTTTACACCCTCCCAGGAAGTTCCCATTTTTTTCAAATCTTTCTTTATTACGTCCTCCCACCCCAGATGAGGACGACCTGCTTTTCGTTTAGCCCTCGACGGTTGGCCAGAAAGGACAATCTTGGCAATGTGTCATCCTTCATCCGCACAACGTGCCCTAGCCATCTTATTCTTTCTTTCGTTATAGACCTAGAAAGCTGGATTGAACCACATTTTTCGTACAGCCTACTGTTTGAAATACGGTCAGTCAGCCGGGTACCCAGAACAATCCGTAGGCAATTGCTCTGGAAAACATCTAGCAAATCTTCATCCGCTTTTCGGGGCGCCCATGCTTCAGAGCCCACTATCATCACTGTAGCCTCTAATATTCCTATCTTGGTTTGCAGACTTATCTTCCTATTATTCAAAACTTTTTTAGCTGTGAAAAAACACCCTTAGCCTTCGCTATTCTACTTTTAACATCTTCACTGCTCCCACCGTCTTTACTAATGATAGTACCAAGGTAAGTGAAGCTGCCCACCTGATCAATCTTTTCGTTACCCAACGTCACCTTTTCATCTTCGTTTATTCCTAGCTTTAGTGGCTTAATCTTCTTAACATTAATTTTTAAACCTGTTCTAGCACCCTGAACTCGCAAAAACTCTAAAAGTTCATTCATTTTGCTCACACTTTTATCTAGGATGCTTAAATCATCAGCATAATCTAAGTCCAGGAGTGTTTTTTCTCCCCATTTGATTCCGCGGTCTCCCATCGCCTTTCCTGTGCTCCTTAAGACAAAATCCATCGAAATGATCCATATAAAGGGGTATAGAACACAACCCTGCTTAACTCCTAATTTAATACAAAACCAGCTGCTAACCTCATTTCCTACCTTAACCACAACACTGTGATTCTCGTAAATAGCACTAATCACTTTAATGTATTTGTCTGGTATACCATACAAGAATAAGACCTTTGCTAAATCTCTTCTATCAACAGAATCGAACGCCTTTTCATAATCTATAAAAATATCTCAATATATGATATATATTATATCTCAATATATAATATCTCAATTATTAGCCTAAGAGTGAAAATTTGGTCGATTCATCCTTTACCCTTCCTAAAACCGCACTGTTCGTCTCTTAAAACTTTGTCTACAGCTTCTCTCAGTCTATGCAGTGATCTGGAAACACGATGGATGGTTGCTGCATCACATATGGTCATTTTATTTTCAATAACCTTCCTGTTAGCAGCCGTAATCTTGTTATGATATATAGCTGGCATTTCTATTCATCTTCACCAAGAAGAAAAAGAAGTCTTGCAATTTTTCATTGATACAACACTAAATAAATAAGACGTCTTAATATGATAATGGTAAATAACACTGGTTATATTTCATTTCTGTTTGTAGTTGCCATACACGGGACATGTCCTAAGTACTAATACTCTGGACAATCCCAGGTATGAAACCTAACTTTATCAATTGAAGCATTCAATTTTAGTCTAAAGTGGTGAGTATAGCTCTTCAGACCTATAAATTCTATTTCATAAGGTACAAATCAATGAAGGAGTGACGGTGAGCGGACACTTCAAACCTAATATTTTCCTACACAATTCACAGAATACCACGAAATATATTTGACATTTAACTTGACATTTACGATCCTTCCACCATAAGACAAAATGGTGTCAGTTGGATTTTAAACTTCTGCAGATGTTATCTAGTGCAAAGATAGTTCTGTGTTTTATTTCGGAAATATTTTGCTGGATGGCTTGGGGGTTTGTTGTGCCTGTCCAAGGTATGGAGCCTTCCCCCTATGATGTGCATTAAAAATAATTGCCTATTGTACAAATTTGTACAAAACAAGTTCAATAACTTTGGTCAACTATTAAATTCAAAGTAAATAAATTTAAGAATATGGTCCGGTGTTTACCATATCCTAATCAGCTAATCCTGCCTACTCTTTCTTCAACCTGCCTATTTCAATTCAATCCTTCAATGACTCTGACGGTCCCGCAAAAGTGTCTATTACTTAATATGATCCCATTTCTCACCCATTCTCTCTTCATTCACCCATTTCTCTCTTTGAAACTACCCTGTCAAATTTCTACCTTTGACCATTTTAACTCCCTACTAAATCAGAAAAAATGAACTCGATTCTCCTCTGTGTCTCCACCCGTTGGGCAAAAATAATAGTCCTCCTTCCACCTAACCTTTTTCAAAGACCTAACCTTTTTGCAGCTATTTAAAAGTCCTTTTTTGGTAAAATAAATGGGAGTGGCTATAGGACGGATCGATGGTTATATAAATATAAGAAAGGGTTCACTCGATTCTGAGTTCTAAAATCTATTGGTTTTTCATTGAAACACTGTGCTACATGGGGAATTTGATAAACCCCATATTGCTTTTGGAGATAATTTGTTTTACCTTTCGTTATTAGGAGAATGTGTGCTTTATTACAAAAAGGGGAAAAACGTCTTGAAGAAAGAAGATATTTTTGTATTTAAAAAAAAATCCTCTGCACGATCTGCACGCCGGGAAAGTGTATGCTAAACTTTTCAACATTCGTTCTCCAATATTCAGCCTTTTTTTTTATATAAATATCAACGGCTATGGTACAAGCCCAGTGTTCGTGGAAATTCGGGAAAAAGTTCATTTGATTTCTAATTTTAAGATTTAGTGCTTTTTTTGTAGAACAACATGATGCTGCTAGGGGGCTCTTTTAGGCTCCAGATTGCTTGTAAATGTAAGTCTTTAAATTAAGTTTTAATAATAGGGACAACTAAATGAAATACAATCCGCCCGTCTCCTGCCGCAAACTCCCGTGTGGCGGAGTTTTGGAGAAGAACGTTACAAAAAGGGGAAAAACGTCTTGAAGAAAGAAGATATTTTTGTATTTAAAAAAAATCCTCTGCACGATCTGCACGCCGGGAAAGTGTATGCTAAACTTTTCAACATTCTTTCTCCAATATTCAGCCTTTTTTTTTTATATAAATATCAACGGCTATGGTACAAGCCCAGTGTTCGTGGAAATTCGGGAAAAAGTTCATTTGATTTCTAATTTTAAGATTTAGTGCTTTTTTTGTAGAACAACATGATGCTGCTAGGGGGCTCTTTTAGGCTCCAGATTGCTTGTAAATGTAAGTCTTTAAATTAAGTTTTAATAATAGGGACAACTAAATGAAATACAATCCGCCCGTCTCCTGCCGCAAACTCCCGTGTGGCGGAGTTTTGGAGAACAACGTAAACAGAATGAATTTTGTTAGATTCAAGTTTGTAAGTGACTTCTTTTCTTTTAGATTCTGGTATAGGGAGCAACTTAATAATAAAACAAAAAACTGATATTTTTCACTAGCAGTTTTGAGGTTTCTGAAATACATGGTGTTTATTTATAAATTAATTAAAAAAAAACTTTTTCCACAAAATAATTTTTTCAAAGAAAAGTAAAGAACTCCATTAAACAAAAATTAGCAAAAATAAAATCAAATAATCTACCAAGTTCGAAACTACCACAAATCAGTATCGATAAATAAATGAACCCCAAAACGAACAGAAATAACCGAGTCAAACTCAAAACGAGCAGAAATTAACATAAGTTGGGCCCAAAACCATATCAAAATCTTAATATTATTTGATTTATTAAAGTTATAAAAGTAAAAACATTTATACTTTTTTTCAGTAAAGTGCAAATTATGATCTGGCCTTGGGAAGGCATAGGGGTTTGGAGCCCAACTTATGTTAATTTCTGCTCGTTTTGAGTTTGACTCGGTTATTTATTTTAATTTCTGTTCGTTTTGGGTTTCATTTATTTATCGATGCTGATTTGTGGTAGTTTCGAGCTTGGTAGATTATTTGATCTTATTTTTGCTCATTTTTGTTTAATAAGCAAAAATTATTTTTCATTTTTCTTTACTTTTCTTTGAAAAACTTATTTTTGGAAAAAAAAATTTAATTAATTTCTGTTCGTTTTATATTGACATAGTCTTTTCAGGGAAAAAGAAAGTAACACTTAAAGTCTTTTCGTTTTTAAGACTTTATAGTTTGGCCTGCTATTTGTATGCTGGAGAAAAATTTTCAGTAATTTTTAACAACATACACCATTTTAAAAATCTGGACACAAATAGTACTGTTTAGCTTAGTTTCATACCTCCTCTAGTTGACCTGAAATGGAAAAATTGATACCGTTCGCAAAAAAATCTGTTTACTTTTTTTGATAGCTTTGATACACTTACACTATTTTGATTTGGTTAAATTTTAAGAGCAGAAGTAGCCTCGAAAGTTTGAACATAATACCCTCAGTCGTTCTTGGGATACTGCTGAGATGCCTTATTGGGAATTAGCATTATCACAGTGCATTTTGATTTAATCTTGAGGCAACATTTAGTTTTTAAACATAATGGGCAAATGGGAGGGTGGGAGTGGAAGGGGGATTAGTTGCCCTCCAATCACTTTCGACTATTAAAAAGGGCATCAGCCCTTTCTATTTTCAATCGAATGAGCCCCTTTTGAAGTTCCCACGACAACTCCTTCGATATGAAGTGCCCTGGTCTAAACAACAACAACAACAAAAAAATATTACTAATCACTTTCGACTGTTAAAAAGGGCACTAGCCCTTTGAATTTCAAATCGAATGAGCCCTTTTCTGAAGTTTCTACGACAACGTCTTCTATAAAAACCTTATATGCCCCCAGGGCATAACTTAAAACCCTTGCCCTGAGGGCTGTGGCGGATTATCCTCCTCAAAAACATATTTTCTATCTGTAAATCAACTACGCTGAACAAAATGGCTATCTCAAAATTTTTATTGGATGTGCTTGGGGGAATGATGGGCGTGGGAGAGGGGGGGCTAGTTGCCCTCCAATCACTTTCGACTATTAAAAAGGGCACTAGCCCTTTTAATTTCCAATCGAATGAGCCTTTTTTGAAGTTTCTACGACAACGCCTTCTATAAAAAACCTTATATGCCCCCAGGGCATAACTTAAAACCCTTGCCCCGAGTGGTTGTGGGGGAGTGTCCTCCTCAAAAAGATATTTTCTATCTGGAAATCAAGTACGCTGAACAAAATGGCTATCTCAAAATTTTGATTGGATGTACTTGGGGGAATGATGGGCGTGGGGGGGGGGCTAGTTGCCCTCCAATCACTTTTGACTATTAAAAAGGGTACTAACCACTCCAATTTCCAATCCAGTGAGCCCTTTTCGAAGTTTCTACGACGACTCCTTCTATACGAAGTGCCCGGGTATGGAGAAAAAAAAAACCTCCAATCGCTTTTGACTATTAAAAAGGGCACTAGCCCTTTGAATTTCCAATCGAATGAGCCTCTCAAAATTTTGATTGGATGTGCTTGAGGGAATAATGGGCGCGGGGGGGGGGCTAGTTGCCCTCCAATCACTTTCTACTATTAAAACGGGCACTAGCCGTTTGAATTTCCAATCGAATGAGCCTTTTTTGAAGTTTCTACGACAACGCCTTCTATAAAAAACCTTATATGCCCCAGGGCATAACTTAAAACCCTTGCCCCGAGGGTTGTGAGGTAGTGTCCTCCTCAAAAAGATATTTTCTGTCTGGAAATCAACTACGCTGAACAAAATGGCTACCTCAAAATTTGGATTGGATGTGTTTGGGAGAAGGATGGGCGGGGGGGGGGGGGCTTGTTGCCCTCCAATCACTTTCGACTATTAAAAAGGGCACTAGCCACTCCAATTTGCAATCGAATGAGCCCTTTTCGAACTTTCTACGACAACTCCTTCGATACGAAGTGCCCGGGTATTGAGAAAAAACAAAAAAAAAACACATTGTACCCACATCGTTCTTTACTTAGGCAGCGCTTGCGCGCTGCCTATGATTTTAACACTTGCTAACGACATTTCCTAACACACAACTAGCTTTTTTAAATAATTTTCGTTCCTTTCTTGAGTTTTATATTTTGTTTTCTAAACATTCTCCTAAACTAAAGTAACCCTATATCCAGCATATCCTATTATAATTTTTTATTGCAATTGATTTCTGCCACTGATATCCAGTAAAAAACCATCTTCTTTGATTATAAAAAAAACGATTTTTTAATATAAAGATAGCTATATCTGTCTTATATATGAGTGGCTGTAGTTGTAAGTGGTTGTGAAAACTTGGCAGAGTTCATTTGATTCTTAATGTTAAGATCTGGTGACTGTTGAAAATAAAGTGGCTTTTATTGACTGTTAGTGAGGGAAATAAATTGAAGCCCATTGCACTAAGCTATATTGAACGCGGGATTTGTTTTTCTTAATTTAAAGTCATCATTGTTGTTTAAAAAGGTGACATGCCACTCCATCCCATACGAAAAAGTTATTTTCCCTCTTGGTCAAGATGGGGGATTGATGGGAGATGGGGTGTTGGTCTCCTATAATGGGTTTTTGGCTATGGGGATTCCAATGGCGCAAATTATATTTTCATCTGACGCCATTTTGTAGTGTTTCATGTCATTTTTCAAAATGCCACAAATTGATTTTGCAATAAACTTTTAAAATTAGACTAATTTCAATGATAGTTACGATTCCTGAATCAGCTTCAAATGGTGATTCTTCTTCACTGGACAGTTTTGTTGTTCTTTCTTTCTTTTTCAAAACACTTTTTTAAAGTTTTGGTTTCAATGGGTGATAGTTCGTTCTTAATTAGGTTGCATCTGACGCTTCAACCGTGGTAAGATTCAAACAGCCTAGGAAAAATTAAATATTAAATCTTTGTTATATTTTTAGACTGACGCACGCCTCAGATCAACAAGAAGACTTGACCAATAAAGTCTTGACGAATGAAGATCAGGTTGAGACGTCAAGAACAAAACTGCAACAAACATCCAAAAAAAATGTGTGCACCGAATGCGGGGAACCATTTCGACAGGCTGTATCACTTCGTATTCATATGGCGTCACATTCTGGCTTAAGACCATATGAATGTCAAACTTGTAAGGTATTGAAAGGGCTTGTTGAATTCTGTCGACTACACCTTTTTAAATAAATTTTGGTTAGATCTTAGCAAATGTGACAGGCACATCTTGGGAAATGTACTTGGCATGTGTAATAGCAAATTTTGTCTTAGCACATGTGATAGGGAATTCCTCCCCCTAAGGATGGTCTGAAGGTTCAGATTCGGAGGCTCTCAAAAGGAAATTTGAAAAGTGGTTCCCCGTCACAGTTGTCTTTATTTAAGACAGTGTAAATATCAAAGCTATCAGGCATGTAAAATGCTACTAAAGCGTTTTTTAAAATGATATCATGTTAAACAGTGGAATTTATAGTAGAATTCGAATTAAAATTGGTTACCGTTTATTTTGTTGAGTTTGTACAAAAAAAAATACCCCATGTGTATGTATATTCAAATGCGTATAGTTGCAAAAAAGCCGGATTTGCCACCTTTTTGTTGCTTCTCTCCTCTTTCTCAGGCCTTTGACCCGCACGAGTCACACTTGATACAGCCTTCAGACCTCACATGTTTATTATCATGACGTTTTTTTTTTTTTGTTTTTTTTTTTAGTTAAGATTGGGTTTGTATGGCCTTTATTCTTTCTCAAGGCTTCAAACAAAACTAGATTTTCATATTTTTCTATGCTGATTGATTCAGATATATTTTTTTTGTGCAGAGGAAAAAGTGTACCTACACACACACTTGTTTATATATAAATTTATTATTAGAGCTCATCTCTTGCTAACAAAAAGCTAGATTTGTCGGATTTTGTCTTCTCCATCTGCTTGATTAGGCCTTCAGTTCTTGTCAGTCGCCGTCTTTGACTTTTGGTTCCTGCAAATATAGCCCAATGTCAATGTTTTGAAAAGAGCGAGGCTTTGAAAAGATGTGGCTGGAGGAGGAGCTTACACAGCTGTCTGGTCTCAGACAGCCTGGTGCTGCAATGAGTTTTTAGTTGTAGTGTACTAGTAGCAGTTGTAGCAGTAGATTACGATTACGTTAAAACAGCGAGTAGAAAATATGTAGAAACAAAACACCCATGGATAGAGTAAACAATGAGATTCTTCGTTTTACATTCTTCTACTCTAGTACGCTTGTTATCATGCCCTCGAATTTCCTGTTTTTAAATATTTTTTTAGCTTCCGTCCATTCATATTGTTTCAAAATCATTTTGCATATTTGTTTCCATTTTTAGCGTGACTAGTTTTGCTTTTTTGGATTTTCTAGTATGAAGAAGAAAGGAACCCACTTTGTTTTTGGTGTAACATTAAGTAGGACAAATCTCTCCCTCTCTTGAATAAGTCCTTCTTCATGTGTATCTAGTAGACTGTAGGACACTCTTTGCACTTTTATAATCAATCTTTATAATCTTTTTCATGCCTAAAAAGTAGGGCCTTCCCTGTCTAAAGATAGTGTTCATAATCTACTGATGTTCTTGTATCCTTGTGGATAATAATAAATTTTTGTATTTTAGATGCGTTTTGACAAGGCTTGCGAGCTGTCTCGACATAAGAAAATTCATTCTAAGAACTACCGTCCCTTTGGATGCCCTCAGTGTGGTCGAGCCTTTTCTTCAAAGCACCATATGCAACGTCATGTTTTGACTGTTCACTTGAAGGAAAAACGCTATGCTTGTGATTTGTATGCTATTTTCTATCTCTTTTTAGTCTGTAAATTTCAGTGATAATAATAATGATAATTAAGCCAGGGATATACGCAGCAGTGTTCTTGGGGCCCGAATCCCCAAAATACTAATTTATTTCGAATTTTCAGATGCTTATTATTATAAATATCTGATATATTTTTATTATCCCTCGTTAAAAGAATCCTTTCCACATGTCTAGACAAAAGGTCCTTGGCGAATAGGCCTGAACGAATCGCTATCGTAAGCTTTAAAAGGGCCCATTTCTAGTTTTGAGTAAAAAGTTAAATACAATACAAATAGTTTTTTTTATTATAATAATTGGTCGATTAGAAGTAGAAAAATAATTAAAAAAAAAAGTGCCTGGACAAGTAAAACAAACAATGAGTAAACAGAAAATAAAAGAATAAATCTAAATAAAAGAAGTTGGATTCATTTTGAGGGCGTAAAGAAGAGGAAAATTTCTAAGGATTGTTGTCAACCACCATTGTGAGTAACGGGATTAGTTGTGAGGTCAAGTGGAGAATATCATGTCAAAGGGAAGAGTAATCTTTTGGGGATAAATCAGCTCTATTGGATTTTGAATATAACGCTTGGAAAACTTAGATATCGGTCATTTTATATTTCCAAAAAAATGTTGGGTTAGTTTTCTTGAAGAGGTATAAACAAAGGACTTTTGTGTCTTGAAAAACACCCTCTTAAATGACCTTTCTTGGGAAACTTCTACCAAATGACCATAGAAGCATGAAAAGACTGCAGATAGTTATGTTTTTGTGAGCTCATTTCATTTTTCTTCACATGCCACCAGTGAAAGATTCCAAAGTTGGTTGGCAACACTGGTTATTATCTAAGTTGATTTGACTTTAGAGTAGAAAGTGTAGGTTCAGGTTTTATGTGAGATAAATCAATTTAATAAGTTTTTTTAGATTTATGAATCCAAAAATCACTGAAGTGAATTTAATATCTAGAAATTTTTAAGGTATTGGCTTATAGGAACAATCTAACGTTTCATGAGGAAACCTTTTTTCCACTTGTGCAACAATAAGAAATTTTTTTTGGGGCCACTTTGGGAAGGAAATAGGAAAAGGGCAATTTGTACATCAAATATAATAATTGATAGCCACTGAATCCATAATACAAAATCACTAATTAACAATTTGACATCTTAACTGCCATGCTTGCTTTACTTGGCTCAGACCCTGGGTTTAAACAGTGGGGGGCTAGCCCCCCCCCCTCCCCCTAAACATCAAAACGGAATGAATAAGTATTACAATAAAAGAAAAATAATTTCTTTGACTTGACGAAGATGAGTAAATTTTTGCTCATTTTTTTAAATTTTAGATTTGACAGTTTTATAAATTTTAACCTGTGCTAACAAAAATTGAACGTAGGGTTATTTTCAACTTGCTGTTGCATTTAAATCCTTTGAACTTTCCTTTCAATAGCAGCTCCTTTTGAACTTTCGAAATTTTAGATTTAAAAGTCTTACAAATTTTAAACTCTGCTAACAAGCATTGAGCCTAGGGTTATTTACAACTTGCTGTTTTATCTAAAGTTATATCTGAAAACGGTATGCTTTTAATCTGACACCTCATATGCACCCTTGGTGAACTTGGAACAGACCATAGATCAGCCAGCGGGGGTGCTAGCTTTTACTTTTCCACCAGTAGAATCTTAATAGGATAAATAAATAGAAACAGAAGAAAAATAACGCTTGAAAATTTTAGAGTGAATTTTGCTCCTTATTTTTAATTTTATATTTTAATATTTTTTTTTAATTGATTTTAACCTGTACTTAAAAAAAAATACTGGCATCAAGTAGCACTTTGATTTGGTGGAATATGGATAATGTTTAAAATTTTTAGCCTAAAGTGGAGCTTCCAAATAAAAATTTCAAATTTGTATCAGAGTTTATTTAATCTTGCTTCCTATCAGTGAATCTCGAAATAAGCTGATCAAATTGAAGGTGACTGGTTCAAACGCCAATCAAAGATTGACATTGCAGGGGAAGATAATATTTACATTTGTATCTGGTTGGCAAAATACTCTTTTTTCGTGTTCTGTAGGGAAGATTTTCTAATGGACGAGAAAAAATATTAGGGAAAAGATGGAGAAAATAGAGACAGAGAGAAAATGTTACAAAATGTTATGTTGTAATGATTTGATGAATCGCGTAGGCTTAAAAGTCACAACTAGGTCCAAGAGTTACTTCATAAAGTGTAAGTAAGATAAGACAGTATTTATTACCAAAAAACGGCTCTGACTTGCTTAAATGGGCCGAATTCGTACTTTAACGTCAATAACCGAAAAAGAACAAAAAACAAACAACAACAAAAAATTATAAAAGGGTTAATGGCAAATACGTAAAAATATCAAAAACAATTAACATATCGATGCCAAATCAGCAAAAATACTAAAACAAAGAAAATTCGTAAAATTAAAAAGGGAATAAACTAATTAAAACAAATAATAAATAATTAAAACAAAATTAAGGAAAACAATTAAAACAAAATTTAGTTATGCGTTAAAGAATAGAAAGATCAAAATTGGCAAGATGAGGAGATTCACTGATTGAACTTGTCAACTATGTAAGGGACCAAAGTGAATTAAGTGCAAGTAAATGACCGATTATAAAGTTTTATAAATACTTGTTATTAGTTACATATTAATAATGTATATTTACATATGTCACTACATTAATGTTATTCGGTAAGTGTCATTACATATGAATAAATAATAGTTACAAACTGTAGAATGTTATTATCTCTTCAGAAAGTGATTCATTCCAAACCTGTGGAATAAATGTTTATGTCAATACTATACACCGTTTCATGTACATAAACACTGTTTTATGTCAATACTTTTATGACAATACTAACAATGTTTAGTTATGTCAAGAACAGTGTTTCTCTTAATGTACTAAAGACTATAACACTAATATCATAACTCTAATGATACCAAATGCTTCGTTCGATGTTGCTATTTTATATTGTTTAAGTTACTGAAAGTATTAGCCTCAAGCAAGGACAATAGTCCCGCCAGTGTAGGCTAAGAACCCTCTTCTTTGTCAAGTAGACTTCTTTTTGAGCCTAGACTAAGAGCTTAAACTGTCTTGCGGTTGGACCGCAAAATGTCTACTTGTTGTTTCCATTCCTCAACGTGGCCATGAGGGTGAGAAAGCAGGATTTTCCTTCCAGGATGGGGAGAAAGATTGAAGTTTATGGCAGATTGGAGTTTGACAACCACAAGAAATGTCGATTGTGTACAAAGCTGTTTTTCTCTCTCTCTCTCTCTCTCTCTGTCTTGTCTTCAGAAAATGCTTTCTTCGTTTTTTCTGTTCTTTTCTCTTTTGTTTTAGTATGTGAAAGTATTTTCAACCTTTCTAAATGGCGATTTCCTAGGCGAGTGATTAGCATGCTTGACTTGAAAACGCTTGTCCGTGAGGACAAGGGTTCGAGTCCTGGTGTCGCTGTTTATTTGATTTGGAACGGGGGTCAATGGTGTGACTCTGTAAGCTCATCCAGAGTCGACCAAGTTCTAAATGGCACCTGGAGAAATCTGGGGAAGGTAAACAGGAAGGGTTTGCGAAAGCCCAGAAGTCCATAAAACGGAGATCAGCACCGCCAATAGGGACTGTAAAGCTCATAGTCCTATTCTTGACTTTTTTAAATGGTGATTTCCAGTAAATTAGTGTCCTGTTTATCAGTACAATTCATTTATATAATTATTTTACAGTTGCTCCAAGCGATTTCCGACAATGTCAAATCTTGAACAACATCGAGTAACTCACAGTACTGAACGTCCATATCAGTGTGACTATTGTGACATGACGTTCACATGCAATGCTTATAAACGGAAACATATGAATATCACACATGCACTGATCAAACCGTTTAAATGTGGATTTTGCTCTGTTTCATTTTCATCAAGCTATCACCTGAAGAGACACCTGCTGATCCATTCAGAGTCGAAGCCATTTTCGTGTGATCAATGTGGCTTCTCTTGTTTGTCAAAATACGCCCTGCAAAGACATACAGCCGTTCATACTGGAATTAAACCGTTCTCGTGTGAGCATTGCCCAGCTGCCTTCGCTTTCAATGAAAGGTTTGCTATGTGTTTATTTGCTTTTATGTGTGTATACATTTTTAATATTGAGGGAGATGGGAGCAGGGGTGGATCCAGGATATCTGAAGACCCCTTCAAAATCAAGATCATTTTGTTTGATCAATGTAGCCTCTGTATGTCTAAATACGCGCTGCAAACACATACCAACACAGTGTTCCGCGCTGCAAACACAGTGCTCCTTTGCTCGTGCTACGTTCGCTTTAAGTAAAATGGTTTACTTTGTACTTATATTTTGGAATTGGGCAAACTTTGGGCAAAAACTAAATTGGTCAATTATATCAAACTTTATAGGAAATAGGAAGAGTAGAATGAACGTTTTGTTCCAAAACGACTACTCACCAGCTCAAATGGCTGAATTTGTGTTCTTGCCAGATAAATATAAGGATTAAGACAACATGGTTAGTAACTACGTAAATTATACTCTAATGCAGCTACGTAACTACATAACTACATAAGTACACTCTTAAGTATACTAAGTATATATAAGTATCTTAAGTATATAAGTCTCTTAAGTATATACATAGTATACTCTAAGTATACTCGTAACTACATAAATATACTCTTAATATTAAGACGGCACATCTAATGATTAATTTGCAGTCGATGTTCGATTTCTTGTGATCAGTATGACTTTTTGTGAAAATACGCTCTGAAATGCATGGTACACCATTTGTCCGGCTGCCTCTATTTTCAGTGAGAGGTCTTTTGTATACGGGCATTCATCAACGTTTAATCGAAAGGCAGGCAATGACGCCATCTTCAAGAAAAGAAGATGCTCCTTTACTGAATGAGTCACTAGATGTAGTGGAAGATATGAATCAAAAATAGTTATTTTTCAGTTGCAAATGTTAAAAGTTTTTCATACACTCTAAGTGGTATGATGATGTGCTGTATCACAAGTAGTGTTTGAAGCTGATTATTTTTTACGTGTTTTTTATTCTTTTTTTTTTAAGTGTAGTATTCTGCTAATTAATTTTTTAAGTAGAAAGACAAATCAGGATAATAATTGAAGACTGAAAATGCGAATCCGATTCACAAAAATAGAAGTTTGAGCCATCATAAGCTCAACTTTTTGTTCCTCATTTTATTGGGGTTTGCTGAAAAGTTAAATAGAACTGAGGCGATCAAATACTCCTATGGCACTTCTCTCCTTAAGACCGAGAATTCAAACCAAAATTGAAGTTACTAAAGAAAAAAAGAGAATAATAAATGTAATTGTAAAACATTGTTGCTCTCTCTCACATCCTCTACATTGCACCCTTCTGGAGGATTCTTACATGCGCTGTTAAACTGAAAATTTACTCCACTTTCTTCCGTTTCGAAAAATACCTAATGAGATTTGGATGTGCAGTTTAAAGCTCATCAATAGCCTTCATATAGCAGATCCTACTATAGCTGTTGCTAAACTTATAGAGAAACAACTGAAAGATTTTAAAACATGTTTGGAACCAACACTAGTTACAGTGTCAAAATTGTATAGTGCTCTTTTTTTCTTCTTTTTTTCTTTTTTTTTCTTTTTTTTCTTTCTTTTTTTTTGTTGTGCTCCGTCATTTTCGTTATGTATGAAAACGGTTTTTCAATAAATAAGTGTAATATAGGACTGAAAGAGTTGATTTCTTAACCCTAATGAGTCCTTTTTACTCATTTCGTTATTAAATTTTTTTAATTTCGTTAATTTTGTTATTAATACGCTCATTTCGTTAACCCTAATTAGTCCTTTGTCTCCTTGAAAAAATGTTGACAAAAGTTTTAAAACCGTGAGATGTTTTAACCATTTAAAAATAATTCTAAGCACTTTTAACCTCTCTGGCTAAAATTTTCGTGATATTTAGACCTGAATATATATATATATATATATATATATATATATATATATATATATATATATATATATATATATATATATATAATATATATATATATATATATATATATATATATATATATATATATATATATAATATATATATATATATATATATATATATATATATATAATATATATATATATATATATATATATATATATATATATATATATATATAATATATATATATATATATATATATATATATATATATATATATATATATATATATATATATATATATATATATATATATATATATATATATATATTATATATATATATATATATATATATATATATATATATATATATATATATATATTATATATATATATATATATATATATATATATATATATATATATATATATATATATATATATATATATATATATATATATATATATATATATCTATATATATATATATATATATATATATATATATATCTATATATATATATATATATATATATATATATATATATATATATATATATATATACTTCTGTATGGCTGAATTTGTACAGCTGGAGATTTTTTTTTTTACGCCAGCTTTCGAACTATAAGCTATTTCTCTATTGACGATCTGATACTTTTATGATCTACGCCCTACCGCTCTAGTTAATCATTCATTAATGCATTGCAGAACTGTTTTTTTTTTTTTTTTTTTTTTTAGTTTCTTTCAGCTTAACGGAAGACAAGACAAAGAGAAATGACAGAATGGATGGAAAATATATAATTTTGGCTATATATTTGCACATTGGGGGGGGGGGGGGGGGGTAAAGTATTGGACAGTGTGAAGTTAGAAAACAATTCTTACTACATAACATGCAGAATAGTTGTACTTAAAACATTAGGCATGCAGACTCGCTATACTTTACCCTCAGCCCATTGCCTGATGTACAAATATATAGCCCAAATTTGTTTATAAATTATTATATTTTTATCATACTTAAGTATTTTTCATTAGGATTGAGCATCAGAAAAACACATTAGAAGAATATTAGGTAGGGCGTAGATCATACAAGTACCAACGATCTTAGTGAGCGTTTTTATACCCTGATGCGTTTTAACTTGAGAGTTTGGCTCAATAAAATTGAATTTTTGTATTCCAGATGTGTGGTCTTAGTATAGAGGTTTAAGCTCGTCTGTTGTCACCTAACACGCCGTTTGTTCGTTTGGATAAAACGAATTTCATTTTTAATGATTCTATCTTGGAACGCTGGAAGAAAACGCTACCTTGTTTCAGCCCTTAAGTCCGATTTTTACAAAATCGCAAAATGCTCTAAAAAATACCAGAGGACTCAGTTGATCGAGATTAATTGAATCGAAGTTCCGATGATATAGAAGAACAACGTTGCACTTCAGTCGGATTTTACTCACTCGCCATTTTGAATAATTTTAAAAATTGGCCTTCTTTCGACTCCTGTAAAATGTTTTAATCCATTTCATGAATGAAAAAAAAACTTTAAACGCCGAGAATTTGGGCATGTCAGTGACCACTTCCCCCCCCCCCCTCCCCAGCTATCTCCCTGGATTGATCTGTGAATAGAAAGTTCCTCTGATATTGCTTGTAAATTTTGTAACACGTTAATATTTGGTTGATAAAACGCAACTTGCATGGTGAAGGAGGCCAAATTGAGAGCTTTGGTCTTATATTAGGTTCACGATAGACTTTTATTTGAAACCAAAAGTATCACACAACCAAACATTCCATTTCATGAATGAAAAAAAAAACTTTAAACGCTGAGAATTTGGGCATGTCAATGGCCATTCCCCCCTTCCCCCCTCCCCAGCTATCTCCCTGGATTGATCTCTGAATAGAAACTTCCTCTGATTAAGCTTGTCAATTTAGTAACACGTCAATATTTGGTTGATAAAACGCAACTTGCATGGCGAAGTAGGCCAAATTGAGAGCTTTGGTCTTATATTAGGTTCACGATAGACTTTTATTTGAAACCAAAAGTATCACACAACCAAACAAAAGAACTCTGAAATAAAATGGGCATTCTACTTTACAATATAAAACGAGTATTTTTTTATCTAATTTATACTTTTTGTTAGCTTTTTGGGAAGACTGGTTTTGCCTGTTGATTTTGTGAAAGATGAACACGTGAATCTTTGATTGGTAAGCCGCATCTTGCATGGCGTAGTAGGCCAGATTAAGAGCTTTGGTAAAATATTAGGTCTACAATAAACCTTTATTTGAAACAGTTAGTATCACACAACCAAATAAAAGACCCTGAAATAAAGTAGGCATTTCTCTTAACAGCAAAGAACGAGATTTTTTTTTATCTACTTCATACTTTTCATAAGCTTTTAAGGGAAAATTATGGATGTTAGATTATTTGAAAGACCAATATAATTACCATTGCTATTTAGATAATGCAACTCAATTTTGTAATTAACTTTAGCCGTTTTGGAATACATAGTATACTATTAAATAAAACTAAAAACTTGTTTATGCAAAAATAATAGTACCCCGAATATTTTGGCTTCTCTTCCGCCAGCCATTACCATCAGAAAAGAAAGATGAACAATCTGCTATGGTCATTACAGCTTAAGAAGTTGTAGTTTTCTTTTGACGGTGTAGTTGTCTTTGGGAAACTTTATGGGCGAAAATTGTTGTAAATTTTAACCATTTTGCTGTACTTACATATTTTCACTATTCAACGTGGCAACACGGACGAAATTGTGGTGCTGCCCTGGAAACTTTATAATTTTGAAACAATAGAAAAATATTATAAAACCGCTGATTTCAGGTGTGAGTCGACCTATTATAAATTTAACGGACAAAAAATGTTTTCATTTTAGTGTTCTTGGTACTTAAACGTTTTTTCTTTTCCTTCTTATTACATAATATTTATACATTTTAATGCTTTTAAATATTTTTAAGCCCCTAAAAAAGGGTAAAAAAATTAATCTTGATGCTAAAAGCGAAAGCGTTCGTAGTCATGAAATAGAGAACTGCTCTCTAATAGTTACAAAAATAATTATATGACATGTGTTCATAAGTGTTATTATGTTTATAATAGTTTGTAATACATCTATATATATATATATATATATATATATATATATTATATATATATATATATATATATATATATATATATATATATATATATATATATATATATATATATATATATATATATATATATATAATATATATATATATATATATATATATATATATATATATATATATATATATATAATATATATATATATAATATATATATATATATATATATATATATATATATATATATATAATTTATATATATATATATATATATATATATAATATATATATATATATATATATATATATTATATATATATATATATATATATATATATATATAATTTATATATATATATATTATATATATATATATATATATATATATATATATATATATATATATATATATATATATATATATATATATATATATATATATATATATATATATATATATATATATGTATATATATATATATAAATATATATATATATATATATATATATAATATATATATATATATATATATATATATATATATATATACATATATATATATATATATATATATATATATATAATTTATATATATATATATACATATATATATATATATATATATTATATATATATATATATATATATATATATATATATATATATATATATAATATATATATATATATATATATATATATATATATATATATATATATATCTATATATATATATATATATATATATATATATATATATATATATATATATATATATATATATATAATTACCTTTCTAGACCACACTGGCTAAACATGACGTATGACAAACAAGAAAGGAAAAAACAATAATATAAATAAATTACCGAGAAGACTTATTTTTTCATTTTTTAGCGCTGAAGACGGCTTGATGGAGGTCCTTGCCGAAATATTTGCTTTTGTCCTTTTGGTTTCTTTTTTGTCCGTTGGCTGATATTATCCTCGTTGTCTCGGCTATTTAATTATATTTTTTGTTTCTTGTTTGTCATACGTTTATAATAATCGTTATAAAAAGATGTTATGATAGTTATAAAATAGTTTTAGTAATAATTTTAAAAATTTAAGGAAAAAATATAAAAAAATGTGTCAATAAATACAAAATAGTTACAAAATCTGTCACAGTTTTGCAGCTTTAATCTCAATAAGTTCTAATTTTCCAGGTAGCAGGAAAATAACTTTTATGTGTTCTTAATTAGTCCCAAGATCCGCTTGTTTTACAGTTAGATTTCTTTCATTTGGTTTTTTGTTTTTTTTTGGGGGGGGGGTGCATTAGTTCTTAGGTTTTTTGTTGTTTTTTTTTAGGTTTTAGTATAATGTTGTAGGACAGGAAACTAAACCTTCATCCTATTGATTCATGCTCTACATTAAGAAATCTTGTTCTAAACTTCATGCAGAGACCACGTCTTCCCCTTCTTCTAAACACTAATAGTCATAGTCGTTACCTTAATGGGATTAATTTTATTACTTACCTATTTTTAACGGGAACTATACTCCGTTATGTCTCACCTGGCATCCACAGTTTCACTAATAGCCGATTTCCATTGGGCATGATCGAATGTAGCAGCTTTGAATTAGTACAGCCTGTAAACGGGCATTTGATTTTCAGAAAATGTAATCCTCTAAACAGATGAATTGAAACAAATGCATTAAAAAATTCAGAAAAGTTGAAAAAACTTTTTTTTTTAGGCTATAATAAATTAGTTCTGTCCATAGTTTGAAAAGTGATCACTTACCCTGTATTTGCGTTTAGTTAAAGAAGCTTGTTTGATATATTATATTTCTCTTCCCTCAGGTTGAAGCAGCACATGCTAACTCATACTCAGGAGAAGGCATTCTGCTGTCACATTTGCGGTGCTCGTTTCAACTTGAAATGTTCCTTGGATCAGCATACTCGTAAACACACTGGAGAGCAGCCTTTCTCATGCAAGGTGAGAAATTCTATGTTAGGGGCATTTACCCTGCTATATGAATGTAACCTGCCTTTTCGCTGCTTAGGGGATGAGCATTTAGCCGACTGAGTAAATTTTGGGGCTTTTTACTGAGTAAAAACGTTTTAACTTAATAGAACAATAAACTTTTATGTATACGTGTTCAGTGTGGATCAGTGACAGTTAAAAAATACAATTTGATCAGTCCAAATTGATCAAAGCTAATAAGACGTAATAAAGAAAGATGGTAACAAAAACTCTGCTTTGAATTCCGAGTTTTAGCAAAGTTCGAATCTGATCCAGCTTTATTGTATATCTAAGTTTCAACACTGTGAGTGACATGCTTTTTTGCCCTAATTTTAAGTTTCAGCTGTGATTACTGAGGATGTGTTGTTAATCTTTCGGCTTCCCCGCATTGGACCAAAATACAAAATATTGCTTATCGAAGGTTTTTAATATGTCGCATGGACCTGGCATTAGAAGTTGTCTATTTGACCTAGGATTTGAAATATCATTCCCAATAAAAACTACATAAATTAGAAAGGTGTATTATGGAGGAAAAATATCAAATCTATCTCTTATGCTAAACGCATTACATATTGACATCCTTTTTCAACAACATCGTAAACCGAACCAAATTTGACGAATAGAAATAAGAAGACTCTTAATTAAACATGTCGTCCTTCGACAGAACATATGCTAAGATTGGAACGGTAAAAAGAAGATTAGCATAGCCCCTGCGTATGGATGACACGCAAAACCATGAAACGCTCTATGTTTTTCCCTAACGAGTGTCCTTACGAGAATAGGCTGTGTGTAAAAGGCTGTTCCGGTGTTGTGAGATGGTTTGGGATCTCTGTTCTGTCATAAGCTACTTCCTCCGTCCCTATCTCGAAAAGGGAAGCCCTATTTACGAGGACGGAAAGTGGTGTCGGAGTGGATCTTTTACGATTTCGCTTAACCACAACCGTGTCTAAAAACGGCACTACAAAGTGATCCTGAGGAGTGGCGCCCTTGGAAGAAATCATAGCCTAGTAAAAGACACAGCAATTTACTACATTCTTATTAATGGTTTTTTGTTGCTGGTTTTGTTTGATTTGGGGGGCTTTTTTGGGCTGATATATCTTTCCTAGTTGTCTCATCTATTATGGACTGTCCACCTCTCCGTTAAAGTGCAATGTTTATAGGCTTTAATATATACTGTGTCAGAGGTAATAGGCCTGAGATCACTTGTGTAAGACGCCGATCCTTGATGTTAGAAGAGTATCGCCAACTGCTGAAAACCAGGTTTCGACCAAACACTACAATTTGCTCCTCTTTTCGATAACTTTGCTTCATATACTTTGCTATCGTTTCAATAACTTTGCTTCTTTTTCACGGTGTCAAAACGGAGCTCGTGTTTTACCTTGAAGCAGGACTTAACTCTTCTCCCAAATAATCAGTCTATGGGTTAGACGTAACTGTTTTTTTAATTATTTTGTTTGTTTTTTTACCGAGATTTAAAATCCTCGTATGGTTACGGTTTAAACAAGATGCAACATGCCAGGTTTCTACGAGAAAATAAATGGTAGTTGGGGGGGGGGGGGGGTTGGAGTGGAGGATTATCAGGCCCAATTCGCACCTCTAATAATGCAAATTTAAATTCTTTGCATGACGCTGACTTTAACTAGGTGTAACATACCCTGCGGCTCTTCTAAAACGTATCAAAGGACCAATCTTGAAGGTGACGGGGACTAATATGCAAATACTTTAGCATTAAAAATGCACTTCTTGTGCTAAGAACGCCATTGTTCTACGTCCCTTACGCTAATCAACTAACCCTACACTAATTCAGCACTATAAGTGGGTTTGTTAACCTACAGTTACCATCTAGCAATTACAAACTTATGCGTTCCCCTATATTCTTGCCATTATTGATAATTGCGGAATATAAATCCTATCCTTCACGATAATAAATCGCTAGAAAATGGAGATCAGAATGATTCAAAAGTTCGGCTCTGGTCATCAGTGGCGGTTCTGGCCTCTCTTGTGTCCGGGGCAAAATCTTGATTTGCACCCCCCCCCCCCTTTTTTTTCATAAAATTTTTAGGCCAAATTTTAACATAATTGTCATTCATCAATAAAATAATTTTCAATTTATTAATTGATTAATTAATTATTGTTCAATTGTTTTTTAATTTATTATTTAAATTATTAAGCTATTAATAATTATTCTAATTTGATCATTTTAATTGTTATTTTTCAATTATTTTTTAATTTATTTTATTTTACCGATTTTAATTAATCGTTTATTTATTATTTTCAATTATTGACTGCGCTCTCTACTTCATTTTAATAAACATAAAATTTTACAAATTGCAAAGTGATAATAACTTTCAGATTATTTAAATGAAATTTTGCGCCCCTAAAATTTCTGCGCCCAGGGCAAGTGCCCCCTGTGTCCCTCCCCTAAAACTGCCTCTGCTGATCATGTAAGTTAATAATGCAAGTGATAAAACCTGTCTTTATTGTAAGTAAGTTCCTCTTACTTGGTATATCACGTCATATCATTCTTGCACACATTCTGTTGTCTTTGCAGAATCTAGGTACTTATTTTTTTTAATGAAAAATAATATTGTCGGTTAACTATTCGACTTTAGTTGCACTTTTTTTAGAATTAAACTTGAATAAAAATATTGAAAACTTAAAACTTCACAGTTTAATTTGTTTTAGGCCGTATTGTTTTTTTTAGGCCGTAATTTGTTTTAGGCCGTAATTTGTTTTAGACTTTATCGCTCGTTGTTGTTATCCAATCACTTATGGCTCTTATACATGACGCTAAAGCTTTTTATTTTAAATCTAATAAGCTTTCTCTTAAGGTTCTACAATCAACCAATCTTTATGAAGGGTCAAAAGAAAAAAAAATACATAAAGGCCATAGCGTTTTTTATATATTGCCCTCAAATGGAGGTGCTTGATTTAGAGAACTTTTTTGTCAACTAGGAGATTCCTGATTTAAAAATTTAATTTTTGATCTAAGTCTTTAAATAGTGACCAATTGTTCATCATTTCATCTGGATAAGATTTTTTGAGAATTATAACGGCCGTGATGGGCCGAGCTTGAATTTTTGAGTCAATATATGAGTAATTGAAAACCGACCAAAAATTTGAACAGGACAAAAGATATCTTAGGTAAGATGACGTCGCGTATGTTACAAGATTTTAAAATTAGGATTCGTCAAAAATATTATTTGTTATTAAACATTCAAGAAGATAAAAAAAATTACAAGAAAAGGAATAAAGGATAACGAATATACATCTAATGTAAAAAGACCAATTCGACAAAGGCAAAAAGGAATAAGAGAGGGAAGTGTAAGAGATAATAAGAAAAGGAAAAGCTTTTGGGATGGGTTATTTGTCTGTAGGACAACGGTATAAAAGAGAATAAAAACTGTAGTATATATTCTTTTGATGGAAGGAAAAACATTTTACTTCCTTCCCCGAAACATAACACTATATTTCCCATTACCCCCCCCCCCCAAAAAAAAAAGGTCAATCTTGGAAATTTGTCTCGATTCTCCAGGCATGGGACAAGACAGGTTTACTATTTTGTAGTGATTGGAACTCGATAGGACTGTTCAGAGAAATAATAACTTCAGCCACATATTTTATAATCTCACCTGATCGGCTTGATGTTACTATACTTTCAAGATGCATTAAGTAAAGTGACCACTGTTTTGTAACCACTGATTATGGTGGTTAAAACAAGAACTAATCAGAACTAATCTGCATGTTGGTACTAAAATAGAATTTTTAAATAAACGAAAATAGTCATTGCCTTGTATAACCCGACCTGATCAATGTTACAACGCTTTCCGGTTATATAAGATAAGGTGACCACTGATCTGTAACGAACGATGATAATGATGAAGAGAATAGCTAATTGGAACTAATCTGTATGGTGGCACTAAAATAGAATTTGTCATTACCTCCCCCCTGATCAATGTTACAACACTTTCCGGTTATATAAAGTAAGGTGACCATTGTTCTGTAACAAACGATGATGATGATGAAGAGAATAGCTTATTGGAACTACAGAAATGGAACTAATCTGTATGGTGGCACTAAAATAGACTTTGGTCATTATAGAATTTGTCATTACCTTGTATAACCTCCCCCCGGATCAATGTTACAACACTTTCCGGTTATATAAAGTAAGGTGACCACTGTTTTGTAACTAATGATGATGGCGATGAAGAGAATAACTAATCAGAACTAATCTGTATGGTGGCGCTAAAATAGACTTTGGTTATTATAGAATTTGTGCATTACCTGTTATAACCTCCCCCCGGATCAATGTTACAACACTTTCCAGTTACGTTAAGTAAGATGGCCACTGTCTTGTAACTAATGATGATGGCAATGAAGAGAAGAACTAATTGGAACTAATCTGTATGGTGGCACTAAAATAGATTTTGGTCATTATAGAATTTGTGCATTACCTTGTATACCCTCCCCCCGGATCAATGTTACAACACTTTCCGGTTATATAAAGTAAGGTGACCACTGTTTTGTAAACAATGATGATGGTGATGAAGAGAAAAACTAATCTGTATGGTGACACTAAAATAAAATTTGGTCAAATATCATCCTTCAAACTAAGGGTTTCTGATTCGATAATTTTAAAGTAGGTTAAATATATAATTTGTTTGTAGATGGACATCATTTATGGTCCACTCTATTGATCTGAAATTATTGTAATGAATAGATTGAGCTATGTCTGCTATTTAGACTGTTCAAGCTCGTGACTGCGTACCGGCCTGCGTACCACTAGAACGCAGAACGTTTCAAATCGGAACAACAATTTTTTTGTATTTTTTATGGGTATCTTTAGATGATTTACTGATTTTTCCTAATTTGGGATAACTAAAAAACTAAATGGCGGTATGGTTTAGATGAAAACAGTTGATTTTTAAAATCTATAGTACAACCATTTTACAATGGTATGTACTTCCTAATTTTAATAGAATGTATGTCAAACTGTCTTTATTGAAGGTCAAATTAACATTTTAATACGTCTGTAGCTAAATCCACCTTACTTCAAACATATATTTGTTAGTTGTTTGGATTTGTTCTGTATACTTTAAAGCTATGCCTGAAGATTTCCTTGGATTGACCTCTTATTCATATGAAAATCTAACTTCCGATCATTTCTATTGTTTCTAGATCTGTTCTCGTAAATTCTCTTCAAGAAGCAGTCTTAGTCGTCATAATCGTGTCCACACTGGAGTGAGGCCTTACGTCTGCGAAATATGCAATAAAGGCTTGTCTTCGCGTCGGGCATTAAGGAGACATTACTCTACCCATCAGCCACACGAGAAGAATCAGAAGCAGATAATCAGTACGGGTTTGTCTAATGGTGGAAGTTCTATTGAAGATAACGTAAAGAAAATTGTCTTTTCAACTGAAGGAAATGATATCCTTGAGGATGGCCAAGTTTTTCTTGTTCCCATGCAGGAATTGCCAGAAGAATTCTTTTTTCATGACATTGAAGGAAAAGTTTTGTAATTTCCTTGCTTTTTAAATAGAAACTTGCCATCTTAAATTATTCGTTTATTAATGTTTAACACTTTTGCATAAATTTGCTACAATTAATTCATAAGGTTGAACAGCAAAGCGAATCAAAATTTTTAAACCATACTATGATAAACGAAAAGAAAAGAAATAGACACATTGTAAAGAAACTCAATACACTGGAATCTTAAAGAAACTTAATACACTACAAGCTTAGGAAAAAAAAAAACTTTATACATTAAAAAGCAACTGATTTAAACCACATTATGATGAATGAGAAGAAAAACTGTGATTAATCTTTAAACCGTACTATGATAAATGAGAAGAAAGAAAGGATACTTAAAAACCCTTAGAGAAAGAAATAATCAAACTACAAAAGAGACTTAATACGCTAGAATCCATGGGCGCCCTTAAGCTTAATTTTTTTTTTTTGGGGGGGGGGACTTACCTGGTCTAATTGGCACTTCCAATGCTGTATAATAAAAATTTCAGAATAAAAACATAAAAGTATAAGGCAGCGTCATTCAGGGAGGGGTGCTGGTGCTCTCCCCCTTATGGGTGCCGATTCTAGAATCTTAAAGAAACTTAATACAGTATAAGCTTAAACCACACAAACAAAAAATTTAAGTCATAAGGCTGAACACCAAAGCTTAAGCGAATCAAAATGTTTCAACCTCGATATGATAAACGAGAAGAAAGAAAGGATACTTAACAGAACCCTTAGGGAAAGAAATAGACACACCCCAAAGAGACTCAATACACTAGAATCTTAAAGAAACTTAAGACACTACAAGCTCAAACCACGCACCCTTAAGTCGTACGGCTGAATAGTAAAGCTTAAGCGAATCAAAATTTAAACCTCACTATGATAAGCAGAAAGAAAGAAAGGATACTTAAAGGAACCCTCATGAAGCATCTCTTAAGATACCGCTGCCTTAACCACGTTTAGCCCTTTTCAACATTTAAGACCTCAAATTCATGTATGGAAGTAGCGCCGATACTTTCGTGCTCACACTATGAAAGAGGTTCACACGGAAAGAGGTGCCGACTCTTTCCGTGTTCATACTATGATAAACGAGAACAAAAAAGGCCAGAAAAAAGAATCCTTAGAGAAAGAAATAGAAACATAAAAAGAGAATGAATACTCTGCAATCTTAAAGGCACTTAATACACTACAAACCTTATGTACTACAAAGCAAGGCTTGAGCAAGCCTTGACGCTTTAATGAAGCTATAAATACGCTTTATTAATTAATACATAATTAATACAAAATTAAGACAAAAATATTAATGCAAAACCACAAAATCAGTAAATATTTGTACAGAGGCAAGAACTATATTTGGACTTACTAGGTGGAAGGGAGGCTGATATTGTGATAATTATATTTAGAAAAAAAATTGAACTAGTTTTATTCATTTTGTTCTTTTTTTTCAAATTAGTTTTATTAAATTTTGTTACTAGAAAGCAAATATTTGTATAAAGCCTGAAATCGTTTTATTCATTATGTTCCTTTTTTTAAATTTGTTTTGCTACTAGAAAGTTTTGCTACTAGAAAGCTAAGGGTCATTTGATTCACATTTATTAATTTTGTTGAACAAAACGACATGATTTGCCTCATTTGTGCTGAAAAACTTAAAATTTATTAGATAAAATTTATTAATAAATGCGCTTTAATACGCTTTAATAAAGGAGAAGGAAATTACACTTACTTAAAGAAAGAAGCACTTGACACTACAAAGGGAAAAACACTAAAAATTATCTTTTGATGGGATGATATGTAATTAAAAATAAAGGGGACGGGGGTATTTAATGGTTTAACTGCATCTGGCAGGTTATTTTAAGTGGAAATGCTTTGTGGATTAGACCAAGCTGGGATTGGACTTTACGCTTTTTCTGTAGGTCAGAATTTGGAGCTTTAAAAACGAAGTGAACGATTCGTTTGACAGAGATAATGATGACTGAGGTAGTGAAACAGGAATTTTGTGATCGGGTTTTTCGAGGTGTTTGTGCGAGCCGAAGATAGCTCCGTTGAATCATTTGTGTGATGCAGCTCTGACGACTTCTGACCCCTATCAGAGTCCGGATCAGTAGATAGAAAATGTCAGGAATCGCTCAGAAAACCGTTAGCAGTTTTCTTCTTGCAGTGTTAATAGATAAGTAATTTATGCTTTCATTACAAATTATCTATAAAAATTAATTTCAGGATAATAAATCCAGGTAATATGACTAAGGTTTTCTTTATACAGTTCTCGCTTGAACAATTCTTTTTTGGTGGGATTCAAAGCCAAAATGAGACACAAGAAGTGGGACTGCCACCCAAGGTTTAAGAAAAAACAGTCTCAAATTTTGAATAACAATAATACGTTCTTAAAATGCTTTTGACGGTAATATTTAATGCTTTTATATGTGTATATATATATATATATATATACATATATATATATATATATATATATATATATATATATATATATATATATATATATATATATATATACCTTTCCCCGTATCCTTTGGATAAAACCCAGAGGAGCGGAAGCCTCAGGGGCTGGCATTATTTTCCATTCTGAAAATTTTTAAGTGCCTGGAGACTTATTTATTAGCTGAAATTACACTTGAACTGCTAAGTTTGCCATTGAAAAATTTATATTATTTTACCCAAGGGCTTTTTAGATATTAACCTTGATGGGTTAGAAAAAGAAAACCAAAATAAATTTCCAAGTTTTATTGCACTAACATGTGTTGCTTGTCCCACTCATTCAGGGTCGTACACAGGGAGGGGGCTTTGGTCCAAATGAAATTCTAAACTTTTCTGAATTTCTTCATAGTTCTTATTCAAATTATCAAATAATTTTTTTAGTTATCCCCCCTCCCCCCAACAAAAAAAAAATTCTGCGTAGCTGCCTTTATGCATTAGCCAGGTATTGAAACAACTGGCTTGGGCTCTATGGTGCTAATAGTCTTCATTTCCATAAGAGTCGTGTTTAAATGGTCAGGATTTTAGTTTCCTGAGCTTTGTCCAAAGGATACGGCAGAAGTGATGGTAGAGCATGGTATCAGGTAGGAAAGTAAATGATTTGAGATCGAGTGCAGATGACTTGACAGTCGTAGATAAAAATGTCACTGAAAAGAATGACTTTTTGTAATTTTGAGAGTTCACGGTATAAAACAAAAAGGTTTAAAAGTTTACCATAGGAAAGTTGGTCACTTAAACTACTACTAACGACTCACTGCAGCGCCAACCCCCCTGAGGCCAACACAGCTTCGCATACCCCTTCTCAATCCCAATTTATTCCAAGCCTCCCTCTTTACACCCTCCCAGCGAGTTTTTTCCTCTTAAATCTTTCCTTATGACATCCTCTCACCCTATTCTGGGACGACCTGCTTTTTGTTTGGCCCTAGACGGTTGGCCGACAAGGACAATATTTGGGAATCTGTCATCTTTCATCCGCAGGACTTAACTTAGCTATCTCAAACTTTCTCTCATTATAGCCCTAGAAAGCGGGATTGGCTCACGTTTTTCGTACAGCTCACTGTTTGAGATACGGATAGTCAGTCGAGTACCCAAAACAGTCTGTAGCCAATTTCTCTGGAAAACATCTAGCAAATCCTCCTCTGTTTGCCAGAGCGCCCACGCTTCAGAACGGTAATTGACCAATGGTACCTAGCTAGCTTTGCTCAGCTAGGTAGCATTATTAGTAAAAACAGTGGATGCTTTAAAGTGGTAAAAATTAGATTACCCAAAGTGCACCTAAAAATATTCAATGAGGATCCAGTATTGTGCTGTAAAAATCACAATTCATAACTGTTCAATGGCCGTGTTAAAATATTGTCACTCAGGAGTTGAAAAATGCGTGCATTAATCCCCCCTCGCCACCTTAATGGATTTTTCTGTCTCCTTCCATGATCCAGATTACGCAAGATAACCTACTGAACGGTTGATATTTGAGTATTATTTGTTCTCAACACAGTGGAAACAGAATCAACTCAATTTACAAACCTATTTTAAGTCTCAGAAGCTGATACTTATAATCAAGCAAATGATATTTGAATAAATAAAGGCAAAAGGTCTTTGATAATATTCTCAGAATCGTTGGTGGTGCTTCACGGTGCCCAAACCAGAGAAAAGAATGTAAGCTTAACAACCTAAGCCATTTTCCTTTTGTCTGGAATGCCAACCAAAATGAAAGCATATGGGATATACAAAAAGCTTAGAATATCACAGACAACAAATAACATTATCTTTAAGTACCAAAGACAGTGACAATGAAATTTCATTGTCTAAATCGTGAAATGGAAACTTATCGAATTTATTTTTAAAACTTAGGAAAAATCGAGAATTGAATTTCGTAAAAATGAGTCTTCAATTATGCAGTTTGGGAGCAAAACCCTAAAAAAAAAAGAAACATGACGAAAAATCTGCAAAACAATCTGAACACAAAAAGCTGGCACCCAACAGCTCAAGAAGGTTCACTTAAACTTGTAATTCCCGCAAGGCCATGGGTTTTCCCGCATCAATCCGGATTTAGATGTTACGCCTTGATGTCTTCAACCATAAGCGACCCAGAGTCAGGGTCTTTACACTTTAATGTTTTAGCTTTCCTATGGAGGTGTGGTTCTCTTTTAGAATCAACTAGTAATGTCTGAATTTTGAGGGACATTTTACTAAATCAATTAAATTAGTTTTGCTTATTTATTTCCACAGTTCGACATAGCAACAGCGAGGAAAATATGACTCAGTCTTAAAAAGTTCAAAATTTTGAAACAACTAAAAGATGAGTTGTCTAATCAAATGCAAATCACATGTAAATAACACAAATCACAGAAAGAGAAGAATGACAGGTTTAAAAACAAGGTTAAAAAAATGACCTGGGAAAGAATTTCAATTTTGTGGGACATTTCTGAAATGAATAAAACTAGTCTTGCTTATTTATTTCCGCAGTTCGATGTGGCAACAGCGAGGAAAATATGACTCAACCTTACAAAGTTCAAAATTTTGAAACAACTAAAAGAAAAACTTAAGATGAACCCAAGGGGACGTAACAATGCATTTATTTGATGGTCTTGGTACTATAAAGGTTCTTAATACATCAGTTCATTATGTGTAAAACATACTTTATATACTCTTAAGATGAGTATATAAAAGATTCCCTTATAATTTATTATAATATTTACAGCAAATATACCATACTTTATACATAATATACCCTTATAATATATAGTAAATACACCCTTTATAATGGATAAATTCAGAGTTCATTTATTCAGCAATACATTAGTCAACAATAAATAATCCCCTTTGCACAGAAATAGCACATCCCCCTTCCCCTTAAAGGCTGCATGGCAAGAGAAACAGAGAGGAGAGAATAAAAATAGGTACAAAATTAATCTTGAAATAACAAGCACCCTGCAACTCACTGATAACTTTAGTGCGACGTAAGAAACTGAACTGCAACACTCGCACCTTCAAAATAATAGAAATCTGATCAGCACAGGCCAACCCCCAGCCAACTACTCCAACTTCACATTATCACATTATAATTATAATAACTAAAATGAACCAGAAATATATCAACAATAATAAATAAAAAGTATACAATAAATAAAAGTTCAGGATAAAATCCTTTTAATAGACAGTGTTTTTTATAACAGTGATAGAAATTCACAAAAATACCAGATATTTCGGTCACATATACAGTGACCGTCATCAGTAGTAAAACTAAAATAAAACAATTTAAAACAAAAGTTTATATACTAAATCAAATAACACTACATATTGTTTGAATCTCTAATTCTTTTCAAAGCAAAGGCGGAAGCTATTCTCTTTGACCTTCTTGGATTCGGTTCATTAGCGTTTAATGATATAACATTTGGACAAAGGTCAACTACATTGGGTGAATTGAACTTTACTCTGTCAGATTTTAATAAATTATCATAGATAGAGTCCAGCCCATATTCACCTGTATCCCGATTCAAAACAATATTCTTGAATAAGATTTTCTTTATTTCAAGAGTTTCACGAAAATTTTGCTTTAAACCCCGATCCCTAGAAATCAAAGAGACATTCTCGAAAAAAATAAAATGGTCTGGAAAATTAAAAATATGTTCTGAAAGGGCTGAAGTGAAATCTTCAGACTTAGAATCTTGCTTTAAAGCCGAAGAAATAGAATCTTTGTGTTGTAATAATCTCATTTCCAAACTCTGGTTAGTACGTCCCACATATGAGCTTCCACAAGTACATGGGATCTGATAAACCCCACTTTGTTGCCCCAATGAAGTTAGATCCTTCCCAGAATTTAGAAAACTACCCAAAGTATTATTACTCTTTAAAGCTACCCTTAGACCATTGCTTTGTAAAATTCTTTTAAGTTTTTCACTTAGCCCGGGTACATATGGTAAGGAACAAAAAACATCTTTCTCCCGAGTTGTCTCCAAGACTTCCTTAGAAATCTCTAGAAACCTTTTTCTTCTTTTTGAAAAAGTCTGGTTAATTAACCATTCTGGATACATGTTACTTATTAGTATTTTCCTTAGAAAAGACAACTCCTCCTCAACAAATTTTGGAGAGCAAATACTAAAGATCCGATCAGTTAAAGAAATGATCAAACCAATTTTTACTTGGCGAGCGTGACCGGAACTATAAGACAAAAATCTATTATTATTTGTCGGTTTTCTGTGAATTTTAAAATCCAGACTATTTTGATTTTTCAAAAGAAGAACATCAAGGAGAGGAAGTTTCCCATTCTCTTCCAATTCAACGGTAAACTTTAAATCCCCTCCCAAACAATTAAGATGTTCCAAAAATCCTTTTAATTCCTCCTCCCCATAATCCCATACTGAAATAATGTCATCCATATACCGGCCCCATAAAATATGTTTTAAAAAATATGAATCTAACGCAATTGTTTCAATATTCTCCACAAAAATATTTAAATGATAGATTTTCATCGACAGGAATTCTAAGAAGCGCACAGATCCACCATCAGGTCTAGAGATGAATCCTCGAAAATTCCAGGTTTCTTTTAAACCAGGACAAGATTGAGATACTCTAGAAAAAAAGAAGCTTTGATTTTGACTTTTGTATACAAGATTTAGTACGGGGTGGTTCACCTAAAACCAGGGCACAATACCCTTGAAAAGAAATGTCAAGTTCAGCCACAGACTAAGCTCACCTTTATCGAAAGTGGTTAGGATGCTATCATCGGCGAAAGTCACCAGACCATCGTCAGATTCAGACTATACCTCGAGAATTCCTGATTGGCTTGCTGAGAAATACGATAGCATATTTTCGGTTTACAATTTTAACTGCTAATAACAATTCATTAGAATAAATTAACAGCAGCGTCGGACCTAAAACCGATCGTTGGGGCACTCCATATTCAACCCAATAAGTATTAAGAAAAGATTCACCAATCGAGATGAAAGACATAGTCAAACAGTTCGTGGTAACGAACTGTAAGTAAGGAGCGACCCGGCTCAATGGTAACCGAAACTCTAGAAAACGGGTTTTTTGATACCAATAGATATATCAAAAGAATCAGATTTCAATGCTGATTTCAAATATATAACTTTAATCAAGTTTAGTGCTACCCATCAAAAGTTACGTGCCTGAGAAAATTTGGCTGATTTTCAAAAAAAGGGGAAAAGACCCCCTAAAAGTTATAGAACCTTAATGAAAATCACACCATCATATTCAGCGTATCAGAGAACCCTATTGTAGAGGTTTCAAGCTCCTATCTACAAAAATGTGGAATTTTACATTTTTTGCCAGAAGAAAGATCACGGATGCGTGTTTATTTGTTTGTTTGTTTTTTTTTTTTTTTCCCCAGGGGTGATCGTATCGACCCAGTGGTCCTAGAATATCGTGGGAGGGCTCATTGGAACGGAAATTAAAAGTTCTAGTGCCCTTTTTAAGTGACCAAAAAAAATGGAGGGCAACTAGGCCCCCTCCCACGCTTATTTTTTTCCCAAAGTCACCCGATCAAAATTTTGAGATAGCCATTTTGTTCAGCATGGTCGAAAATATGATAAATATGTCTTTTAGGATGACTTAATCCCCCGAAGTTCCCAGAGGGAGGGCTAAAAGTTATGAACTTTACCCAATGTTAACATATAGTATTGGTTATTGGGAAGTATACAGAAGTTTTCAGGAGGTTTTTTTTCTGGTAGTGGGAGGGAAGGGTGGGTCGGTGGTTATGTTGGAGGATCTGTTCATGAAGGAAGTTTTCATGGGGGAAGGGAAATTGCCATGAAGGGGGCGCCGGACTTGCCAGCATTATTTATTGGTTATTGGGAAGTATACAACCATTTTCAGGAAGGATTTTTTCTGGAGGGGGGGGGGGGCTAGACGAGGGGGTTAATCTGGAGAATATTTCCATGGAGGATGTTTCTTTGGGGTAAGGGACATTTCTATGAAGGGGGCGCCGGATTTCCAAGCATTATTTAAAAAACGATCAGAAATTAAATAAAAAAAAACAAGTTTTTTCAACTGAAATGTAAGAAGGAATATTAGAACTTAAAACGAACAGAAATTATAACGTATGTGAGGGGGTTCTCCCCCAAGTCAATACCTCGCTCTTTACGCTACAGTTTTTTTTAGTGCTTTCAAAAGAGCTATCTATTCTAATTAAACGGCCTTTATGATTCAGGGGTTTGTGAATCAAAATTTTTTTTAACTTATAACGTAAAGAGCGTGGTATTGACTAAGGGGAGAACCCCCTCATATACGTAATAAAAAAAAAAACAATAAAAAAACAAGCGATACGGCTCAATAGTAATCGAAACTTTTAAAAACGGAATTTTGATGTCAATAAATATATCAAAAGAATGTGTTTATAATGCTGATTCTAAATATATAAATTTTATTAAGTTTAGTATTACTCATCAAAGGCTACGAGCCTGAGAAAATTTACTCGATTTTTTAAAGAGGGGGGAAACATCCCCTGCATTAACTAAAAAACGATCAGAAATTAAATAAAAAAAAACAAGTTTTTTAAACTGAAAGTAAGGAGCGACATTAAAACTTAAAACGAACAGAAATTATTCCGTATATGAAAGGGGCTGTCCCCTCCTCAACGCCTCGCTCTTTACGCTAAAGTTTTTTATTGTTTTAAAAAATAAAGTTGTGAAACAGAGTCAAACTTTAGCGTAAAGAGCGAGGCGTTGAGGAGGGGACAGCCCCTTTCATATACGGAATAATTTCTGTTCGTTTTAAGTTTTAATGTCGCTCCTTACTTTCAGTTTAAAAAACTTGTTTTTTTTTATTTAATAGCGTATAAAGAAATGGACAGAGAAGTGAAGAAAAGTGCTAGATCAGACAAGCGACAGCACCTCAATGAGAAAGCAAGAATGGCAGAAGAGGCAGCCCGACGTGGTGACACGAGAGCTGTGTATCGCCTAACTAAAGAAATCGTTGGGAAGACTAACGTACAAGATGGACCAGTAAAAGAGGAAAACGGAAGACTGCTAACCGATCCAGATGACCGGAAAAATAAACGGGTGGATTACTTCAAAAGCCTTCTCAACCGCCCGTCCCCTTCTATTCCACCAGATATTCCGGACAGCCCATTTTTGGATCTCCTAATTAATGAAGACGAGCCAACGGCGAATGAGATCCTTTCAGCCTCAAATAAGCTGAAGAATGGAAAATCTCCGGGTAGTGACCGTATATCTGGAGAAATGGTCAATTCATCGGTCCACAGGTCCCTTTCGGTGTGGCTAGGCTTCTTTTCCCTCCTCTGGCAAAAAGAAAAAGTCCCCAAAGACTGGAGAGTAGGAACCATTGTTAAATTGTTCAAAAAAGGAGACGCGACAGTTTGTGGCAATTACAGGGGCATCAACCTCCTCTCGATACCCGGAAAACTCTTCTGCATAATCATCCTGACAAGACTTCAAGCTGCCCTAGACCCGCATTTACGCGAGGAGCAACATGGTTTCCGACCAAAAAGATCTTGCGCCGATCTGATAGTCGCACTGCGCACCATGCTTGAAGAATCAAATGAGTGGAGGCAACGTCTATATCTATTGTTCGTTGACTTTGAAAAAGCTTTCGACTCAATAGACCGCCCAGTACTATGGAGGATCCTGATCTTCTACGGTATTCCTGAAAAGCTGGTTCGCCTTATCATGGCAATGTACGAAGACACGGAATGCTGCGTGAGAACCTCTGAAGGAAATACAAGATATTTCAAAGTGATTACAGGTGTCAAACAAGGATGCGTATTGTCTCCATTCCTCTTTATTCTCATAGTGGACTACATATTCAGACAAATTGATGGATATGGGATCAGAATTGCAGGCAGACTAGTCGAAGGTCTCGACTTTGCAGACGATGTTGGATTGATGGAGAAAGATAAAAGCAAACTTCAAGACTTTTTATGCAAGTTAGCCGAAAGAGCCAAGCAGTTTGGGTTACATATCAACGCCCCCAAAACCACGCCCCCACTAACTCACCGATGAATATCCAGCTGGGGACTAAAAGCATAGAGCAAGTCACCGACTTCTGATATCTTGGTAGCACAGTCTCGTTTAGTGGCGATTTCGAAAAAGAGCTGGGAACACGAATAGTCATGGCAAGCTCGGCATTTCAACGACTTCGACCAGTCTGGAGATCAGCGAAGTACTCACTCCAGCTAAAACTTCGCCTTTTCAGAAGCAACATCCTTTCGATCTTGACGTACGCGATGGAATGCTTAAAGCTCACAGCTGAGCAAGAACAACAACTCACTGCATATGAAAACAACTGTCTTCGACGTATCATGACGTGTAATATTAACTGGAAGGATGGGATAAAAAACATTTAAATTCGCCACTAAACAAACCAGCCTGATGTCGCTGATGTATTCCGGCAACGAAGATGGCACTATCTTGGCCATGTTATCCGTATGCCAGGATCGAGACTACCGAATATGTTTTTCCAGTGGCAACCAGATGACACGTGTCGACGAGGAAGGCCCAAAAACATGCTTCGCAGGACATATGAGCGGGACTGGAGAGCCCTTCGTGCATTCTTAGTCCCAGAGTGGGAGGACATCTACGCCGCAGCTCCTTTCCGGGATGATTGGAGGCTGTTAACGGACGCCCTGTGTGCCTCTGGAGGTACAGGAGGAGCTAAGGTAAGGTAAGGACAGGTAAGACAAAATTCGAAATGAGCCTTTTACCGTGCACTGAAGTGAGAAAGTTTTCCAAGAAGAATATGATGTATCAGTGAATCAAAGCCTTCCAAAAAACTGAAAACAAAGCAGCCGAAAGTAGACAAGAATCTGGAGCAGATTAAACAAAATCAATTAAAGAAACACATGCACGTTTAGTGGAATGTCTAGCCAGAAAAATAAACTAGAAATTATGAAAAAACTCTTTAGCCTCGAGAAAGCTTAAGAGACATGATAATATGGCCTTTTCAATCACTTTGCTAAAACTGACAAAAGTGAGACATGTCTATAGCTAGACGGTCATTCCAAGGGCCACCTTTATAAAGAACTGTATTTCTAGCGAATTTAGGAGCATTTGGGAACACTTCAGATTCAAAATATAAATTTATCAACTTTATTAACTGGGAGCAAATAGACGGTAAAACAAATTTGAGGACTCGTGTTCGTATCTGATCTAGACCTGATGATTTTAAGCAAGCATGGCTTAGATAATATTTTCAATCATAGGCATCGCAATAGAGCCTCCTAAGTAAAGAACGATGTTGGCACAATGTATTATTTATTTTTTTTTCCTTTAGAGCAGGGCACTTCGTATCAAAGAAGTTGTCGTAGAAACTTCGAAAAGGGTTCATTCAATTGGAAATTGGAGTGGCTTGTGCCCTTTTGAATAGTCGAAAGTGATTGGAAGGCAACTAACACCCCTTCCACGCCCACCATTTCCCGAAACACATCCAATCAAAATTTTGAGATAGCCATTTTGTTCAGCGTAGTTGATTTCCAGATAGAAATTATATTTTTGAGGAGGACACTACCCCACAGCCTTCAGGGCAAGGGTTGTAAGTTATGCCTTGTGGGCATGTAAGGTTTTATAGAAGGCGTTGTCGAAGAAACTTCCCTTCTTAATAGTCGAAAGTGCTTGGAGGGTAACTAACCCGCCTCTCACGCCCACCTTTTCCCCAAACACATCCAATCAAAATTTTGAGATAGCCATTTTATTCAACGTAGCTTTAAGTTCTGAAAATTAGGTCTTTGAGAATGACAACCCCCCCCCCCCGCAGCCCTCAGGGCAAGGGTTGTAAGTTATGCCCAGGGGGCATATAAGGTTTATATAGAACGCGTTGTCGTAGAAACTTCAAAAAGTGCTCATTCGATTGAAAATTGAAATGGCTAGTGCCCTTTTTAATAGTCGAAAGTGATTGGAAGGCACTTAACACTCCTTCCACGCCCACCATTTCCCCAAACACATCTAATCAAAATTTTGAGATAGCCATTTTGTTCCACGCAGTTTAAAGTTCGGGAAGTTATACCTTTAAGCAGGACTCTCCCCCACAGACTTCAATGCAAGGGTCATAAGTTATACCCTGGGGACATATAAGGTTTTTCTTGAAATCTTTGTCGTAGAAACTTGAAAAGGGCTCATTCGATTGGAAATTCAAAGGGCTAGTGCCCTTTTTAATAGTCGAAAGTGAATTGAGGGCAACTAACCCCCCTCTCACGCCCACCTTTTCCCCAAACACATCCAATCAAAATTTTTAGATAGCCATTTTATTCAACGTAGTTGAAAGTTTTGGAAATTAGGTCTTTAAGGATGACAACCCCTCCCCCCACAGCCCTCAGGGCAAGGGTTGTAAGTTATGCCCTGGGGGCATATAAGTTTTAATTGAAAGTGTTGTCGTAGAAACTTCAAAAGGGCTCATTCAATTGGAAATTGAAAGGGCTAGTGCCTTTTTTAATAGTTGAAAGTGATTAAAGAGCGACTAACGCCCCTCTCATGCCGACGATTTCCCAAACACATCCAATCAAAATTTTGAGATATTCATTTTGTTCAACGTAGTTGAAAGTTCTGGAAATTAGGTCTTTTAGGATGATCACCCCCTTAGAGCCCTCAGTGCAAGGGTCATAAGTTATACCCTGGGGACATATAAGGTTTTTCTTGAAATCTTTGTCGTAGAAACTTGAAAAGGGCTCATTCGATTGGAAATTCAAAGGGCTAGTGCCCTTTTTAATAGTCGAAAGTGAATTGAGGGCAACTAACCCCCCTCTCACGCCCACCTTTTCCCCAAACACATCCAATCAAAATTTTTAGATAGCCATTTTATTCAACATAGTTGAAAGTTTTGGAAATTAGGTCTTTAAGGATGACAACCCCTCCCCCCACAGCCCTCAGGGCAAGGGTTGTAAGTTATGCCCTGGGGGCATATAAGTTTTAATTGAAAGTGTTGTCGTAGAAACTTCAAAAGGGCTCATTCAATTGGAAATTGAAAGGGCTAGTGCCTTTTTTAATAGTTGAAAGTGATTGGAGAGCGACTAACGCCCCTCTCATGCCGACGATTTCCCAAACACATCCAATCAAAATTTTGAGATATTCATTTTGTTCAACGTAGTTGAAAGTTCTGGAAATTAGGTCTTTTAGGATGATCACCCCCTTAGAGCCCTCAGTGCAAGGGTTGTAAGTTATGCCCTGGGGCATATAAGGTTTATATAGAAAGTTGCTGTAGAAATTTCAAAAAGGGCTCATTGATTGGAAATTGAAATTGCCCTTTTTAATAGTCGAAAGTGAGTGGAGAGTAATTAACCCCCCTTTCACGCTCACCAGTTCCCCAAGAACATTCAATCAAAGTTTATAGATAGCCATTTTGTTCAACGTAGTTGAAAGTTCTGGAAATTATGTATTTAAGAATGACAAACCCCCAGAGCCCCCAGGGCAAAGGTTGTAAGTTATGCCCTGGGGGCATATAAGGTTTTTATAGATAGAGTTGTCGTAAAAACTTCAAAAGGGGCTCAATCAGTTGGAAATTGAGAGGGCTAGTGCCGGATTTAATAGTAGAAAGTGATTGGAGGGTAACTAACACCCCTCTCCCGCCCACCATTCCCCCAAACACATCCAATCAAAATTTTCAGATAGCCATTTTGTTCAGCGTAGTAGAAAGTTCTGGAAATTAGATCTTTTAGGATGACAACCCCCCCCCCCCTAGCCCTCAGGGCAAGGGTTGTAAGTTATGCCCTGGGGGCATATAAGGTCTTTATTGAAAGCGTTGTCGTAGAAACTTTGAAAGGGCTCATTTGATTGAAAATTGAAAGGGCTAGTGCCTTTTTAATAGTTGAAAGGGATTGGAGAGTGACTAACGCCCCTTTCACGCCCACCATTTTCCCGGACACATCCAATTAAAATTTTGAGATAGCCATTTTGTTTAACGTAGTTGAAAGTTCTGAAAATTAGGTCTTAGAGGATGACAACCACCCTAATAGCCCTTAGGGTGAGGGTTGCAATTTATGCCCTGGGGGCATATAAGGTGTTTTAGAAAGCATTGTAGACACTCAAAAGGGGCTCATTCGATTGGAAATCGAAAGGCCTAGTTCCATTTTTAATAGTCGAAAGTGATTGGAAGGCTTGACATTTTATAGTAAAGATTGATATGGGCATAATGAATATTTTTTCATTTGTTTTTGTTTAGACCAGGGCACTATGTATCGAAGGAGTTGTCATAGGAACTTCGAAAAGGGCTCATTCGATTGAAAATAGAAAGGGCTGTTGCCCTTTTTAATAGTCAAAAGTGATTGGAGGGCAACTATTCTCCCTCCCATGCCCACCCTCCCATTTTTCCATTATGTTTAAAAAGTAAAAGTTGCCTTAAGATTAAATCAAAATGCACTGTGTTAATGCTAATTCCCAATAAAGCATCTCAGCAGTATCTCAAGAACGACTGAGGGTATTATGTTCAAACTTTCGGGGCTACTTCTGCTCTTAAAATTTAACCAAATCAAAATAGCTAAAGTGTATCCAAGCTATGCACTTTACTAAAAAAATATAAATGTTTTTACTTTTATAACTTTAATAAATCAAATAATATTAACATTTTGATTGCTAAATATCAGTATATGTATATTAAACTGACAATGCACATTCATTTGTATCTTTTTCAGTAAATTGTAAATTATGTTCTGGCCTTGGGAAGGCATAGGGGTTTTGAGCCCAACTTATGTTAATTTCTTCTCGTTTTGAGTTTGACTCGGATATTTATTGTAATTTCTGTTTGTTTTGGGTTTCATTTATTTATCGATGTTGGCTTGCGCTAGTTTCACGCTTGGTAGATTATTTGATTTTATTTTTGCTCATTTTTTGTTTTGTGGGGTTCTTTACTTTTCTTTGAAAAACTTATTTCGTGGAAAAACTTTTTTTTAATTAATCTCAATAAGAGACACTGACATTCCGATTTCCAATATTTAAAAAACACGGTGCCGAATTTTTTTGAACTTCCTGTGGTGCTTTCACAATGTCCACATCAATAGCAAACTAGAATGAAAAAGACTCAGAAGGCAGTGGAGGATCTAAGAGTACCAGGCTACCTTGGGCCCCCCAAGATTTTTTCTGGCGCCCCCATTTCTTGTTTTTTTTTTCTTTCTTACTCTTTTTTTTAGAGTGAATTTGTCAATTTGGTCAATTATTGGCACCTTTGTCACATTGGGCCTCCCGAAAGATTTTGGTCTAGATCCACCCCTGTCAGAAGCTGAGCCTGTTTTATGTGCTAAATTAATATTTTTTTGTGTTTTTCTAGGATTTTCTTCATAGTCTGGAAACTTCGAAAAATAATAATCAAACATCAATTGGTGTACAAAAGACTTAAGAAAGTTCCTATAAGCTTTTCAATCGTGAAGATGCTGTTCATATCCCCACTGCAGTCCATTTTCTCCACAAGTAATTTTTGCGCCTCCAACTTCTTACAAGACAATAGATTAAGCAGCTCAGACGTTTTACGCCAGAATTCATGTGGCAGATAAAGATCAAGAATAGCAATCTTAATTAAATCACAAAATATATTAAAGCGCTGATTTTGGATCCGATTTGGATTCCACTTCAACCAAAAACTGCTCAAGTCTTATGAAATAGAAAAACAAATGGTATTAAATTTTCAATGCATTGGAGAGATTACTAGGGATCTTTTGGTCTTTATCCCTTGGATCGTGACTTTTTATTAGCTTGAGGTGGTAGGGAGGGAAAGGGACTGTTTCCTGGGTCAAGAAATAATATCATAATTAGCTGATAACAGTAGCTAACATAACTGGGTACCAATATCACCAATTAAGTTTCGATATTGTTATTTTTTTATAATTTTGACAGCATTTTTTTTTTTTTTTGTTTGTTTAATAATCGAGTGTTTCAATCATAGAAATATAAAAGAGAATAGAGGCCAGATTCTTAAGAATTTTCAGTCAGATTTAGCCGTTAACGCAGAGTCATATTAGAAGTTTAGGGTATGTTCATAGCAGTGGCGTAATTTCGTCAAAATCCTTGGGGGGGGGGAAAGTTGAGGCCAATTTTTCCAAATCGAGTAAAAATGACAGTGAAGAATAAAAAATGAGCCATAAAGTACCATAAGGCAAAGATAAATTAGAAAAAAAAACTGATCTGTTTCTCTGGATGCTTGAATTATGCACGCTTATCTTAGTTTTGACAAGATTTTTCACAAAAATTATCCCGTAGAAAAATACACCCCTGGTTCAAAGGAGTTTACTAAATTCCTAAAAACTAGCGAAAATCTGGCCCTTATTCTTTTTTCTTTTTGAAGCTCGTTTGAAAACGACTCTTTCCGCAAGCCCCTTTCCCTATGATTTCGAAATATCTAAATTAAAGATGGCACTTTACTATTATTTTTTTAAATTGTAGCAAACGTGACTATTTAGAAGTTATAAAGAGGTAAGTAGGCCCAAGTTTGCAACACCAGGGCGAGTTAAATTGGTTTATTATGTAAAAGTTTCGAACACTAATTTTGATCAAAATATGTAGTAACCTTAGATGGATTTGGACTTTGTTTTACTATGTGATAAAATATAGGCCTAGCTTTTACTGTCTACATGTAGTGCTGATCTCCATTTCATGTGCTGTTCAGCAAGCAAATGCAATGGGGGCTACATCACCCTCTATGTATACCAATTCAGGGTATATTTTTTCATATAGGGGGGTAGGGTAAATTTCAAATTTAACTCTGTAGTCAGAATTGCATCCTGAATCCAAATTTAACATTCTTGACTTACTTGACTTAAGACTCCTGCCAAGGGTTTGGTGTAGAGAATGATGAGACTAAGTGCCTCCAGGTTGACCTATTGCTTGCTAGGCTTGCATCTTCTTCCACTGGGATGTGGGCTTGGGTGAGGAATTCATTGGCTTTGTCTTTCCACCTAGTGGGTGGGCATCCTCTGGGTTGCTTCCATCCATGTAGGGTGGGGTCAAAGTCAAATGCGACCTGTGCTGGGGTGTCACATGGCATGCAAAGGAGGTGGCCATACCACCAAACAGTAGGCTGGGCAAGCTGCATTGAGAAAGGAGTTTGAGCAGTACATGACAGGAGAGTGTGGTTGCTAACAAAGTCAGTCCAGTGAAGTCTTTCAATTCTTCAGAGATGTTTTGTCTGTGCAACATTGATGGGGCTGAGGATAGATTTTGCAGCTGGCCACATCTCCACTCCATACAGCAAGACAGTGCTGACTGGCGCATTGTAAATATGCATTTTCATAAAGTGGTTTATGTTGGGCTTTTGCCAGATGCTGCTAAGCCTCCCAACAAGTGCTGAAGCTTTGGCAATTCAAGATTTAAGCTCTTTTGTGATCAAGCCATCAATCAACAGATTAGATCCCAGGTAAGTGAAGTCTTCAACCACATCTACTCAGTTGCTTCTGATGTTGACTTCCTTTACAGTAGAACAGGATGTGGGGGGGGGGAGGCTCAAGGGGCATAACTTTGGTTTTATACCAGTTGATCTTCAGTTCAACTTTCAAGGCTTCTTCTGAGAGCACCTGGAGAGCTTTGGTGACTTTTTTGACAGTGCTTGCAACTAGCACTATGTTGTTGGCAAAGTCAGCATCAGAGAGTGGCTGGTCTCCAAACTGAAGGCAATTTGTTGTGCTGGTCATAACATGGTCTATGACACAGTTGAAAAGCTCAGGAGTGGTGGTGCAACCTTGCTGGATGCCAGTGTTCACTGAGAATGTGGGACTGCATCTTCCATTGACTTGCACACAGCTTTCTGTATACTCATACAGCTTTTCAAAAAGTGAGCAATATTTCTTGGGTAGACCCATAGTTCTTAGTATCAGCCAAAGTGAATGGCAATCAACAGAATCAAAGGCAGCCTTAAAGTCCACAAATGCAATGTATGCTTTTTGGTGGAACTCTCACATCTTCTTAATCAACTGGTGCATAGTAAACATTTGCTCTGTTGTTGACCTGCCAGGCATGAATCTGGCTTGCTGGACTCTTCTCTTTCTATGCAAAATGGTGGAACACCTGTCCAGGAGTGACATGGCAAACAGTTTACCAGGAATGGAGAGAAGCATGATCCCACAATAGTTGGAGCAGATTTGACAGCTGCCCATATGTTGCCAGAGCAGCAATATGATGCCAGCACGCCAGTCATTTGGTATGCTTTCCATTGTCCATAGAGCTGAGAAGATTAGCTGGACCCACAGAATCATTGCTGCACCCCCATACTTGAGGAGTTCTGCAGAAATACCACAGATGCTGGGGGATCAATTATTATTTAACTGTTTTACAGCATTTTGGATCTCAGAGGTGGTAAATGGTTGCAATACAAGGTTGGAAGTAGCCTTGGGTGTGGTCATGGCTGCTTGAATCAGATCAGGGTTGGGATGAGCAACTGCCTTGGCATTCAGAAGCATTGAGAAATGACTACTCCAGGCAGAGAGTTGGCATGCTTCCATCAGCAGACAAAACATGGCTCATGGTGGAAGTCTTCCCTTCCGTCAGCTTGCGGAGGTGTTTGTACAGGGAGCAGGTGTCTCCTTTTCTTGAAGCATCTTCAAGATTGCTGGCTTTCTTGTCAACAAAGGTCTTCCTATCACTGTGCAGTAGGCTATTGCACAGGTCATTGAGTCATCTTTACTCTGGCATATTCTTTGCTAAGCGGGCCTTCCGGCGCAGCTCGATTACAGACAGAGTCTCTTGGGATATCCTGGGTTTATTCTTGTGTCTGCTGAGGCCAATGGTACTGCCAGCAGAATTGAGTATATTGTCTTTGAAAGACTTCCAGGCTACTTCAGGGTCATCCAGAACTTGGAGGCAGCTAAACCGGTTAGAGATAGCAAGAGCATATCTCTATGGTCATCTTCTTTGTCTGGCCATCGTTACTATACCAAGTGTATTTGTGTATATCTTGTCTCTGAAAGAGTGTGTTTGATATGACCAGATTATGCATATTGCAGAGCTGAAGGAGTCATTGTCCTTTGTCATTCAGTGAATCTGGAGTCACAGGGCCGAGAACACTTCTCCACACGCCCTCCCTGTCATTTACCGTCGCGTTAAGGTCTCCTAGAAGAGTGACGATGTCGTGGGGTGGGACTCTAGACAGGGTCGCTGAGAGCTCCACATAGAACTGATCCTTCACTTCCACAGGACTCGGATTGGTGGGAGCATAGCATACAATAATTGTCCACTTTCCATGCTTGTGCTGGAGCTGAGCCATCAGTATTCTATCTGAAATTTGATTATAAGAGAGAAGGCATCTCTTGGCTCTGGCATTTAGTGCAAGGTCTACACCATTTGTCTTGCTTTTTGAGTCACCAGATCAGGTGACATCCTTCAGCAATAGCTATATTGAAGTGTTTTAGCTCATAGGCAAGCATTGATTTAGCACCAGGAAAGTTGAGTGTGAGTACATTCCAGGTAGCGAGTTGTATTCCTTCTTCATCAATAAGGTTCATTTGATGGTCTGAAATTGGTCCAGGGACATGCTGGGGTCGTGGAAGGTAAAGGGGGGGTAGGTCATCCGAGGCAGTATCATCTTTGTTTGTTGTGGTAAAATTTTTGGGTGGAGGGTTGCAGGCCCAACTGACCCTAGGCCTGGGATCTAATTAGAGCTAGGACTTGCCTAGATACTGAGAGTCTTTGGGGTGGGCTCCACCCACCTCATATCAAAAATGAACTTTACCCCCCCCCCTAATGCACAAATATAGGCCCTGAATTAGAATATAGCCTAGCCTACCTAGGTGGAGGTAAAGTTCATTTCTAATGCAAATACTGGTGAAATTTGGGTTCAGGATGCACTTCTGACTATACAGGTAAGTTTATTTTTAAGCTACCTGAACAATCCATTAATATAAATTTTATCCCTCTTTTCTGGGTGTCACTTTTACACACAGAGAAAAAAAAAATAAGAGAATTGCTTTAAGCACAAAATACAAAGGAGGTGGTCATTGGCACCCATACAGCCCATAAGCTGAATTTTTGGGGAGGCCTTAGCTGGTCTAATCAGCACTTCCATTGCTGTATAATATAAATCTCAAAACAAAAATAAAATATAAGGCACCATCATTCAGCCAGGGGGGAGGCTGCCCCCCCCCCTGCCATATGGGAACCCATGGAGGTGGTTTTAAAACCAGGTTTCTTGCACAATTTTGAACTACATATGTTTCTTAAACTATTAGACTATTTCCTAGTGCCCTTTTTTATTTGAATGCATTTCTGGTAATAGCCTATATATTTTTCTAAGATCTTCTTTTCTTTTATTAAGGTTTATGGTTTGAAGTTTCAATTTGAATTGAAATGGAAAAGTGCAAATTCAAGGAGACTTGCTCAGGGGTGTAATTTGCTGTAGGGCAAGGGGGCAACTGCCCCTCCCAGACCTTGGTTTGCCACCAAACTGAAATTTATTTTTTGGATAAAATCTTGTCAAAACTAAGATAAGCCTGCACAATTGAAGCATCCAGAGAAACAGATCACTTTTCTCTAATATATCTTCACCTTTATGGTACTATTTTTATAGTACAAGATTTTGACAAAATTACACCACTGGACTTGGTTGCAAAAGAGAAAGATGTGATGGGACACCAAATGAAAGAGTGGTGTAGAGCTGTTCTGGGAGATGTGTTCTCTTTCTACTGTTCTATCTGCAAATACATTGCTTGTCTGCCATAAGGCCTCCTTGGCTTTACTGCAGCACACCAGAACTGCTGAACATAAGAAGAATGTTTCCATAAAGCTAACACCAAATCAGCTTTGTCTCTTGGCAGCATATTCCATGGGGAGTGGCAAACTGGCAAAATTGCCCATGCACTTAAGTGCTTATCTAGTGCAGGATGAGACAACAGTTGCAAAAGTTGGGCTCTGAAAATGATTGAATCTGACTATTCTGGGACTTCTGCAGATGTATTTGGAAAAATGTTCAGAGATACAGTGGTCAAAAACTTCTCCTTTGGGCAAACTAAGTTTGCATATTTTGTAACCAAAGCTTTTGGACACCAATTTCTGGAAGATGACCCTTGATGAAGTCAGCAAGAGTTGTAATTTGACAAAACCACAAACATGGAAAGTAAGAAAGAGCTTCAAATGAGGATCCAATTCTGGTCCCAAAAGATGAAACAAGTGGTAGAAAGACATATGAAAAGTGCACTTATTGGTCATATCCCATTCAATAAGAGTGGTTTATCTATCTCTAAACTACTAGTGTTAATTTTGATGGTCCAAATGTGAACAGGTCTCCTTGATATTGGTACCTGCAAGATCCATTTGGTACCCAATGCTTTATGGAAGGGTTTGCAAAAAATTGACAAGAATTGTTCCAGTCTGATGTCATTTTCAAATTTAATGAAAGTGAATTTGGTCCAGAAATACTTACATTTCTAAGACACACAGTTTTTGATATTGCTCTGAAAATGAGAAAATTTTGTTAAGAAGAGCTTTCAATGGAAATTGAAAGTTCTAGTTCTGTTTAATTGCCCAAAAAGATTAGAGGGCAACTAAACACTCCCCCCCCCCTCCCATGCCCTTTTTCCCAAAAACATCTGATAGAAATTTTGAGATAGCCATTTGATTCAGCATAGTTGAAAGGTCCAATGACTGTCTTTATGGGTGACATACCCCCCCCCCATAGTCCCTGAGAAAAGAACTGTAAATTATGTAATTTGCCCTTTCTTCACATATAGTATTTTGCATTGAGGAATATACAGAAATTGGGGGGAGGGTAATTTTCTGCAGTGAGGATTTTACACACTTGAGAATTTCTTGTGGAGAAAAAAGTTTCCAGGGAAATTTTGCACAAGGGGGAAGGGTATTTCCAGTCAGGTTAGATAAAATAAAATTAAGTAGATTAAATTTAAAAAAAAATTGTTCTTCAGCTGAAAGTAAGGAGAAACACTAGAGCGTAAAACAAATAGAAATCATTCTGTATATGAGGGCAGCTGCCCCTTCATTAACCCTTGCTCTTTGCGCTAAAGTTTGACTTTTGTTATTATTCTTTAAGAAAGATTGCTTAAACACAAGGGCCATTGAATTTAAATGAGGAGCATTTTAAAGAATTTTAAGACTTAAGTGTAAAGAGCAAGAGTTCAAGAAAGGGGAACTTCCCTTTTATACATAATAATATCTGTTCATTTTAAGTTTTAATGTTGCTCTTTACTTTCAGTTGAAAAGACTTGTTCTTTCATTTGGTCAATAAAAGAACCATCTTCACAAGAGAATTGTAAGTAAGCAACTGATTTAAAGTCAAAGATGTTGAATAAAAAATTGATATAAAGTTGAGGCAGTTTTTTCCCAGTACTTATTTACAAAAGCTTATGTAGAGCACATGATCAAATTTGTTACTAAATATTTTGATGGCACAGAAACTTGCTAACTTTGTTAACTGATTAATTAAAAAAAAACTTTCAAAAAACAAGTTTTTCAAAGGAAAGTAAAGGCCATATCTTACTTAAGGTAAGAAGAAATAAAAATATACAAAAACTCAAAACAATCAGAAATTACCATTAAAGAATATATGAAACCCAAAACAATCAGAAATTAAAGAAACAATCATAGCAAAAAAAAAAAAAAAACATACAACAGTTACTAATATAACTGAATAAATAAACCTTAAAATGAGTAAAGTTTCAATTGAATATACAAGTCATGCTTAAAACAAACAAAAATATTATGCTATTGAAGTATAAATGAAACCCAAAACGAACAGATATTAAATTAACAACCATAGAAAACAAACATACAATATGTATTAATATAAATGGATAAATAAATCTTAAAAGGAGTGAAAATTAAATTGAATATGCAAATCAAGCTTGAAATGAACAAAAATCCCTACAAACAAGAGTTTGGGTGCTGCCTCCTTGTCTCACTGTAAAAGTCTAAAACCTGCAGCATTATTGGCGCTTTACTGAAAACTATGTGTCTTGAACAGTCTTGGAAAGTGCAAATAAAACTAAACTAAATATTTAATATGTAATGATACTAATTGTTAAAAGATCATCAGTTCAAGATTTTATTTCACTGTAATTTTTATTTTCATTTTCAATGCTGTAATAACTGGAAAAGAAAATATTGTGATGTGGTATGCTTAAGACTTTTACAGTTAAGGAAGGGGGCAGTATCCAAACTCTTTTTTGCAGCGAAAATATATTTGTCTTGAATAGTCTTGAAAAGAACTAATGAAATTAAATTGAAATTTGGTATATAATGATATTAATTGCTGAAAGATCATCAGTTCAAAATTTAATTTTACTGTATTCTTATGCTTATTTTCAATATTGTAATAAGTACATTATAAAGTATTTGTAATATAATTCGTTTTCAGTAAAGCGCCAAAGACGCAGTAGGTTTTCGACTTTTACAGTGAGAGATGAAGACAGTACTCAAACTCTTGTTTGTTGGGATTTTTGTTTGTTTTGAGCTTGATTTGCATATATTGATTTGATTTGCATAAGTAACAATAAGCGACTTGCATGACTTACAGCCCTTTCCCCATAAATTAAAGTTGCCAAAAGATCAGAAAAACCTCTTATCAAAGTAATATTAAGCAACTTACATACCTCACAGCCCTATACTCAGAGCTTGGAGGTTCAGCCCTGGAACCATAGTTATTTGGCCTTTGGACTATTTTGATCAGAATGGCTATTTAAAATTTTTAATTGAACACATTTGAGAGCATATAGCAGCACAAGGAGGGGGCTAGTTACCCTCCAATCACTTTGGACTAAAAAGGGCACAAGAAATTTCTAATCAAATAAGCTTGAAGAAATTTATTTCAATGAAATTTCAAACTAAATGGCACTGTTGGGGGGGGGGTCATTCTGGGGATATTCTAGATACACCCTTTTGACAACCTAGATGCACATAGAATCTTTTTGATTGAATATTCTGACCCTTAACCTCTCCTAAGATCTTGTAGATACACTGGAATCTAATTCTCATTTAATAGTTCTAATTTTTATGAAAGTTCCAACTAAATTCCATCAGCTGTTGCTTGGATATTTTAAATATGCCCTTCTGACAACCTAGATGCACATAGTAGCCTATCTTTTGATTGAATATTCTGACCCTTAGCTGTTCCACATCCCTCAACATTCCCTTTGACATTTGGTAAAATTCCCCCTTAGTGTTTTTGCATGCACTCGTGATCAAACAGTCCCCCTTTCTAAATGAAAAATAATGCATCTTACATTTTTTGCCATGGGGGCTGGGAAGAACTAATTTAAACTTAATATTTTATGTGTAATGAAATTTAACTGCTGAAAGCTCCACAATTCAAGATTTGCAATTTTTATTTTGTTTTCAAAGTTGTACAAGCAGAATATTTTTAATATAATTTGTTTTATAACTAAAACAAATTCAAAACTTTTATTGGTTGGCTTTGAGGAAAGAGGGTTGGTGTGGGGGGGGGGGGGGGGGCTAGTTGCCATCAGATCACTTTTGGCTCTTAAAAAGGGAATTATAACTTTGAATTTCTAATTATTTGATTCCCCTCCGAAGTTTATACCACCATCTCTTTCATAAAAACCTTATATGCCCTCGGGGCACAAGTTACAACCCTTAGTTTTCCCAGGCTGTGGGGGAGGGGGTATGTTGACCCAGAAGTTTTTGTTATCTGATCATTGGACTATTTCAAACAAATTGGATGTATTTAAGGAAAAGAGGGTGTGAGGGGGGGATAGATGTCTTCTGATCATATTTGTCTCTTAAAAAAGATAACTGGAACTTTCAATTTCCAATCAAATGAGCTAACTCTGAAGTTTATACAACAACCCCTTACATGAAAACCTTATATGCCCCCAGGGCATGACTTGAAACACTTGCATAACGAAACCAGGGCATAACGTCACTGGGAATGGGGGGCTGTGTCAATGCTTTAGTGATTGTTATCTGATGTTTGAACCATTTTCAATAAAATGACTTAGAAATAAAAGGAATTAGAAATTTCAATTTTTAATCATTTGAGTCCCGTCCCAGGTTTATACGACCACTTCTTCCATAAAAACCTTAGATACCCCCAGGACATTAGTTACAGCTCTTCCCCGAGATTGAGTGAGATTGAGCAAGATTGAGTAAGATTGGGCTGTAGGGGGGTTGTGTTGACCCCAAAGTTTTTGATGTCTTATCATTGCACTAATTCAAGCAAATTGGCAATCTCAAAATTTCAATTGGATGTATTTGGGGAAAGAGGGTGTTTATGCGCGTGTGTGTTTGGGGGGGGATGCCTTCTGATCCCGTTTGACTCATAAAATGGTAACTAGAACTTTCAACTTCCAATCAAGTGAGCCACCTCTGAAGTTTATACACTCACCCCTTACATAAAAACCTTGTATACCCCTGAGGCATAACTTAAAACACTTGCCCCCGGGCTCTGCCCCCGGGCTCTGGGGGTTTGCGTTGACCTTGGAGTTTTGTTATCTGATGTTTTAGATATTTTTAACAAAATGGCTATCTCAAAATTTTTATTGGATGGGCTTGGGTAAAAAGGGCGGGGGGGGGGGGGGCTAATTGCCCTCCAATCTCTTTTGACTCTTAATAAGTAAACTAGAACTTTCAATTTCAAATCAAATGAGCCTGCTCTGAAGTTTATACAAGCATCCCTTCCATAAGAACCATATATGCCCCCAGTGTATAACTTACAATGCCTGCCCCTGGGCTGTGAGAGGTTTTGTTCAACCTGAAGTTTTGTTGTCTGATCTTGAAACTATTTCCAACAAAATGGATATCTCAAAATTTTTATCACATGCATTTGGGGAAAAAGGCCGTAGAGGGGGGGGGTAGTTGCCCTCTGATCACTTTTGACTCTTATAAAGGGCACTAGAACTTCTGATTTCCAATCAAATGAGCCTCCTCCAAAGTTTATACCACCATCCCTTTTGTGTGAAGTGCCCCTGGGAAAAAATAATAATAAAACATTGAAGCCTTATGGCCTTTGCTATAAGCAACGCTATAGCTTTGCTTCTGATATGAATATTTGCAAAATTTTACACAATTTTCTATTTGCAACCTAATGGAAATTCAGATATTTCAAAATCTAGATAGAGATGAGTTTATCAACACACCTTTATACAAGTTAAATTGTCAAATGAGAATTTTATATTCGCTTAATATTTGTGATCTTTCTTCAGATGTCATTTTGCATTTCATGTATGAGGGCTGGCTTTTTATTTGTTTTTAGCCTTGCCTTTTTATTTTGTTTCGTTGGCTTCATTGTATCTTTATTGTTTTGAGACTGAGGGTTGCAGAGCAGAAGTCTTGACAATAATATTTGTATTATTTCTTGTTTTCACTGGCTCTAAAATTTCTTGTTTTTTCCTGATTGTCTCTTATTGTCATTTCTAGATCCATTTTTACTCCTTGCAGCCATTTTTTATATGTTCGAGGATTATCCCTTGAGGGGGGGGATATGGTTTCCCCTTTAGGTTTTGGAAAATACCTTTATTGTCGTATTTCCGTTGAAAAGTACCTTTTTTTTATTTTGCTTGAAAAAAGTTGCCCCCTACCTACCATATAGCCCCATAGACTTTGAAGCTTTCATTTTGCCACCCCCCTAGTTTTCTGTTGATTTACACCACTTACTTACAGCTGTGGGAACAAATAGAGTGGGTCCTAGGTAGAAATTTGGTAATTATACTAGGGGATTTTAATGCCCAGGTTGGTAGAAATAGGGATACATGGTATTCTAGCGTTGTAAAATTTGGTGTAGGAAAATAAAACAATAATGGTTACAGGCTGCTGCAGTTTTGTAGGTATAAAAAACCAGTTATAACCAATCCAGTATTTGATCCTAAAACGGCCCATTATTTAACATGGTATTCACATGATGGTATGACAGCTAACTTTATTGATTATGTTATTGTAAACGGAAGACTAGCAGTATCAACACAAGATACTATGGTATATAGGATTACTGCTATTGATGCTGAAAGATCACCATCTAGTAGCGTCTAGGGTTAATTCAAAGCTAAATTTAGGTAGGGTAACTACTTTCTAGGAAGCTATGGCGTCTAGAGACTCCAGGATGAGAATTTGAGAGTAACTTTCCAGGAATAATTGAATAATCAACTTGAGAGTTTAAAACATGACAATGTAGAAGATAGATGGAATAAATTTAGGAAAATAGTTTGTAAATTTAGAGATAGTGTAGATAAAATTTCAAGAAATGACCTGTGATTTTAGGAAGGGTAGAAGATGCGTTGACCAAATTTTTACTCTTAGATTAATATTTGGGGAGTGTTTTAAGGAGGCCCTAGATGGTCAATCATTTTGATCAAAAGTTTCCGTCAATCGATTAACGTGTGCTTCAACCAACCTTCACTTGACCCTTCAGTCTCGACCAAAGCTAATCTAACACTGCTTTGGATCAAAATGATTGAGTCATTCAAACTTTCTATCAATTACTGTCAACGCTTGACTCAAGCGTCAAACAGGTTCCTAGACGGTCAGCCATGCTTGAGTCAATCAATTGACTGAAGCTTTTGATCAAAATGATTGACTGTCTAGGGTCTCATTTAGTCATCAAATACCTGTAGTCCTCAGTTTTGTAGATTATGTGCAAGCGTTTGATTCAGCTGATAGAAGATCTTTAATGAAGGTCATATCCTTGTATGTATGGTATATCAGATAAATACATTATACTGATTAGAGCTATGTACGAGAATAACATTGCTGCGTTTAAGGTAGGAAATCAGGTTAGTAGCTGGTTTCATATTAAGTCAAGATTTAAGTGGGGTCGCATTCTATCCCCGTTTATATGATTCATTTAAAGAACTGTCTAAGGAAGACAGCAAAGGCAATGGGAGAATACGGAATCAAATGAGGAAGTAAAACTCTCCTAGACTTACATTATACTGATGATTTTATTATCCTAGATGAAAATATTAGCAGAATGACTGAACTGTTAGAGGTTTTGCGAGTTCGGGGGTGCAAGAATAGGTTTGAAAATTAATCTTAAGAAGACCAAGTTGCTAAGAATAGAAACAGATGAAGGCGAAAAGTGATACTGGGTAACGAGAGGATTGATCAAGTGGACAGATTCACTTACATAGGTAGTATTACTAGTAAAGAGGATGGGAGCAGTGAAGATGTTAAAAGTAGAATAGCCAAGGCCTAGGGTGTTTCTCACAGTTAAAAAAAAAATTGTAAGATTAGGAAGATCAGTCTGCAAACCAAAATTAAAATATTGGTTGCTACAGTGATGGCAACAGTCAAGTATGGTTCTGAAGTTGGGGGCGCTCCAAAAGTGGAGGAAGATTTGCTAGATGTTTTCCTGAGAAAGTGCCTACAGATTGTTTTGGGTACCCGACTGACTGTGTGTATGTCAAATACTAAGCTTTACAAAAAATGTGGTTCAATCTCGCTTTCTTGGGCTATAACAAGGAAATAGTTAAGATGGCTAGGACACGTTCTGCAGATGAAGGATGACAGATTACCTAAGTTTGTCCTTGTTGGTCAACCGTCTAGGGCTAAACAAAAAGCAGGTCGTCCCCGAATGGGGTAGTGGATGTTGTAATGCAAGATTTAAGGGTCGGGTATTAAGAGGGAGGCTTTGAATAGATTGGAATGGAAAAGCAGCATACGTAACTGTGTTGATCTCAGATGGCTTGGTGCTGCAGTGAGTTGTTAGTAGTAATAATAGTAGCCTAGTTTGTAGCATCACCGGTTGTCTTCGTATTAGCTGTATTCCAGATTAAGTTTAAAATTTCGATTTTATTCCAGTGTGTTGTTTGACTTTATTAGCTGTTCTCGATGCCTAAACTATTTTTTTTTACCTTCCTATTATCAAGGATGAATGATCATCATTACTCAAAGTTTTGATTAATTAATAAATCCTTTTTATGCTTACAGGTTATTTTTTTTGTAAAATGTGTGAAGAATCAAAATTGAATGAACAACTATGTTTGATAAAAGAAGCTATATATGCACCAGTTGATGATGCTGACCCCACGAAACCAGTTGAAGGGAAGCTAGATGGTGGTGGTAATCGGAAGCTTCACTGTAGATATTGGAGACCAGTTGGGAAGCCAAGGTACTTGTCATTGCCTATCTGATTTTTTTTATATAGTTACAAGTGGCCTTGAGAGGAGACAAATTGCATAAACTAACTAGTGGCATCAGTTTATGAAATGTATGGGACGTGTGGCTAAAACAGATTTTTCAAAATTGGGGGGAGGCAATTCTGTTGTTTTTTTTTTTTCAATTTTTTAGCGGATTTACCAACAAAGGCATTTTTAACTGATAATAACAAAATCTGATCTAGGTACACCAAACTAAATCAAATACTTGAGGAGAAATGCCCCTCTCTTCCCTTCAAAAAAGGTCATGCCACTTATGAATTAACTTTTTCAAAAAAGTAGACAACAGTAATATTAGCCTATCCCTGAAATTACTTCTTATCTTTCCTAATTATTTGGTATCCTAATTATTTACTCTTTAAAAAGTTATCCTTATTCTATATAGCCTAAGTATTTGCTCTGCACAAACAATACCCATTGAAAACATTCATATTATGTTTTTAATTCCTGTTTTTTTTTCTGTATCCAGCAAAGAAAAAAATTCAAATCACTGTTGGGAAAATTTGCGGTAGTGAAATCCTATTCAAACATGTACATAAATTGTGAAAACCTGTCTGTTTTCCTCTGTAGCTCACAATATAGCAAGTTAGTTGTAAGTCGCTTTTTATATTGACGAGGGGCACGCCCCCCCCCCCAACTTTTTTGGCATTCGGTAAAATTTTTGCCAAAGAAATTTTGCAAAATCGGCCGAAATTAAGCAAAATTCTAGATTTCTGCAGAAAATTTGGCACAAATAAGGTAGTGATTCGGTAAAATTTACGAAGATCACAACCCCCCCCCCCTCCCCCAATGAAATGAGCCTCGGGACGCTCCTGCTTGGTGGTTTCCAAATAAATCAGTCTTTCAAAAACTCTGTTTTTCTGTGCTAAATTAAAAAAAAAAGTTTTCTTTTAGTGTCATTGGTTGATTAGGCTTTTTGGTTTTTCTGGAAAACCTCAAAATGAAAAATTGGCTTTAGGAGTCAATTGTTGCGTTTAGGGGCAATTAAAGTGTCATTTCAAGGTGAGAGATATACATAATGAAAGTTAGAATTATTATTTGTGATTATTATGTTAGATATTAAGCTGCGTTTGCGTTTGCGTGGAGGGCAGCGTCATATCTAAAAAGATATGACACTGCCAGTCTTGTTTGAATTGTTCCTGTATTTAATGGAAGAAGACCACTATAATAAGTTACAGAAGCTACAAGTTTCCTTGTCAGTTATTGTACTTTGTTTCCTCGACGTTATCTTAAGTATAAGTAGAATTTTGGTAAAGGAGTGGAGGGGCAAAAAGAATCTCCGAGCTTTCGTTTCTTATTAAGTTGAATAGGCACATTTTCTAATGTCATTTTTTCTTTGTTATTAAGCTTTGTTTACAATCTGCTTGTCATCATATTTACCATTCTTAAGGTCTGTTAGATATCCATTACTAGGATTTTTCTGCTACAAGCAATGCTTTTAGTTTTTTTGTCTCATAAAGGAGTTTCTAAAATAAGCGGAATTACAGAAAATGTTGGAAGAATATAAAAGAGGTATCTAAACCATTCAAAAAATGTTATCTGTTAGCAGAAAGCTAGTAGTATGAATGTAAGTTTTTTTAGAAAGGCTAGAATAAAAGTGGGGCATTTCATTACATTTGTCCTTGTCCAGGTCAGGACTATTCTTTTCTGGTGATTAAATTAAAAACATACCTGTATAAGGTATGTCTGGTGATTAAGGCTTTTCTGGTGATTAAATTAAAAACATACGCCTAAACATTAAATTAAAAACATGCATAAGCCTATCAGATTGTCTAAACATGTGTTTTTACTGAGATAAAACTACTATAGATGGTCTTTAAAGGGTACCACGAAAAAATAGCGAAGGTAGCACAGACGCGCCCTCAGAATGACAGAGGGCGTTCCAAAGAACACATTTAATAAAGAGAAAAGCCTTGTAGATTAGACTGTTTTGAAATCATGCGTATTTATGGGTTTTGGGCGGGGGCAAAAGAAAAATCTTCAAAATTATAGAGATAAAGAAGGAATGAAGGTAGGGAGGATGAATTCTTGCCTATATGCCAGATGCAAGTATCGGATATCTGGGTATCATCGGAACAGGTTTCTAGCAGTAAAGCCAAGAATTTGGATATAGACCGGAAGGCGTGGCTATAAAATGTGTCAAATTTCTTAGTTTTAGTTCTTATTATATTATTTCCCTTTCAGAGGTATAGTTATGTTAATTCACGGCTTGGCAGAACATCTACAATGGTATGACGAGCTGGGTAGAAAATTTGCAAAAGAAGGAATCCTGGCATTTGGACATGATCACAGTAAGTACAACTCTAGATAACGCTCATTAAAATAAGAACAAACAGAAATTCTTAGTATTGTGGATTAGTAAAACAAAATTATGTGTTTTATTCATGTACCATACTATATATGTATTACATTTGATAGAAAGGGTAAAGTTGTATAAAAATTGTAATACTGTATAATACGTAAACATTATATAATATATAATAATGAGAAGGTAACCTAGTGTTTTAGGGAATTTTCAAGCCCACCACTTTTATAATAAGGTGATAAGAGTGAGTTTGATAATTCTGAAGATTATGGCTTGGTTTCTGTAGGAAGCGAATTGTTTAGTGCTATGATACTTATTAGACTAGGATAGGCTTTAGATACAATTTCAGAGAAAAAGGGTTCACTTTAGGAAGATGAGAGGATTTATTGATCGACTTTTTATCTGAGATTAACAATTAAGAAGTGTCTGGACCATCAGACGCCTTTAGTTTACAAATTTATAGATTGTAAACAGGTACTTGATTAAGCGGATGGACGAGCTATGCAACGAACTGTCCTTGTATTTTATACCAGATAATACATTAAAATGATTAGTACTGTATACGACAGCAATATTGTTGTGGTTGTGGTAGGAAGGGAGCTTAGTAGCTGGTTTGGTGTTGAATCAGGAGTGAGGCAAGGTTGTGTCCTGTCTCCGTTTATGAGGATTATTTTACTGAACCTCGTCCCAAGGAACACAAAAAAGGCTGTGGGAGAGCGTTCAGACAGCCGAAACAGCCGAATCCAGACAGCCGAAAAGGCTGTCTGGATCTTCAAATGATCCATAAGATCAAATAACCGAATCGAACTAACCAGCGGTGAAAAAGTAGAGGATATTGGATACAAAGACGATGGCATACCCCACGTGGAATGAACCGTCCAAGCCATGGACTTGTTAGAGGGAGTAGCAAACAAGGCTTGCCTGACAGACCTGGTTATTATCGTACCCAAAACCTAGTACCTGTGTTTGGCTAGAAATTCGTCAGTCTCAATAAATGGAAAGCAGCTTAAACAGGTGGAAGAATTTATTTACCTCGTTTCACTGATTTATATCAAGCGTGGGGTCTCGAGCAAAATCAAGTTTAGAATCATGGGATACAAAAGCCATTATGGTCTAGAAGTAGATGAGCCTGAAAACCAAACTCAAATTCCTTGTGGCGTGTGGTCGCCCCATTTCGTTGTACGGATGCGAGATCTGGCTATTGAAGGCAGAAGAAAAACACTCTCTTGACTTCCATGACCGGAAGAATCTAAGTACCATTTGTTACCTCAAGTGTAGCCAAAGAATAAGCAACGGGGACCTAATGCAAATGCAAAATTTGAAACATTTATTACCCGCCATCATCAAGAGCAAAAGGCTCACATGGTTTAGGGATGTTGTGCAGAGCCCAAGTCAGTGCCTGACCTAGCAGTCCCTCGAGTTAAAGTCTCCTTCCTATTGGAAGTAAAAGCAAGGTGAAAGTACGTCTTGGCTTTTCACAATGATGGAAAACATCGAGTCTTGGGATGGACTCCTTAAGTACGGGCGCAAATGAGTCAAATCATGGTTGGAAATCATCCATGCGAAACATTACACCGAAAAGAGTGGCAAAACGCGGTCCAGAGTCTTTTTGGTGCCAACCTTGGAGGCTAAACAGCCTGTACTTCACACAAAAAGCATGGGGTAGATCTTGGAATCAAATGAGATGTTAAAGTCGCCTGGACTTAGATTATGCATTAGTTTCATGATGATTTGAGTGTCCTAGATAAAAATATTGGCAAAATGAATGAATTTTGGAAGTTTTGAGAGTTCAGGGTGCAAGAATAGGTTTGAATTTTAATTTTAAGAGGACTAAGTCGCTTAGCCTAGGAATAAATGTAGGTAAAGAAGTGATGCTGGGTAACAAGATGATTGATCAAGTAGGTATCTTTACTTACTTGGCTAATATTGTTATTAAAGACGCAGTGAATATGTAAAAAGTAAAATAAGCTAGGTCAAGGGTGTTTTTGAGAGTTGAAAAAAAATTGAACGAACAGGAAGACAAGTTTGTGAACCAAGATTTTCTGTCTTCTAAAGCTACGGTAATTTCAAGTAGGGAAATTACCGTACTTGAAATCCCGAACAAGTGTGGATTGAGGAGTGGGCACTCCGACAGGAAGAGGAAGATTTATAAAATGTTTGCAGATGAATTTTCTAAGGTTAGTTTTATGTACCTGCTGACTCGCATATGTCAAACAACAAGCTTTACGAAAACGTGATTCTATCCCACTTTCTGGGATTATAATGAAATAAATTTTAAATGGGTAGCAGACGTTTTACGGATGAAGCAGGACATATTTTGCTTTTTAACCTTCTGTCTGGGGCTGATCGATAAGTAGGTCATTCCCGAATAGGGTGGAAAAAGTAACAATCAATGATTAAATGAAAAAATGAACGTCGTGGAGACAGAGTAAGTGTAAAAGTTTAAATTGATTGGGGTAGAGGAGAAGCCGTCGTAACTTTGTTGACCAAACGTGCCTTGGTGCCGCAGTAACCTTTCCAGCAGTGGTAGTAGTAGTAATATAACATTAGAGATTGTATATAATAACAATAAATGCCCTATAATACTATGTCAACAATAATGATACATGCTTCAAATATTTAATATATTCATTTATATTTACCTTTTAGACTATCTAAAGTGACAGATTCTGACTTAGAATACTAAAATGCTAAGGTTTAAAATAGTAAAAATAAATAAATAAATAATGTGCTTAAGCTCTCTTTTCTTTAGTGACGAAACTGGTTACTTTACGCTGAAAAAATTAGAAACCCCTCAACATAAATAACTGACAGTTCATTCAGGTGAAATTATTCACATTTTATGGATATTCAATTAACGGGTTTGTTAATTATGAAGTCCGTTATCTATCATTCTTCCAGAATAATAGTAATAATAAAAAATCTTTTTCGGAAAACTCTAAATTCGGCATTCAACAACACTTTTTAAAGTTAAAAACACTATCCTTATTTTGCATGTGGGGAACTTTTTCCGCGGTTGGGGGGAGTTCCGTGGAGGGAACTTCTCCCAATTGCCGGGAGGGCAAAGTGCCGAGGGAATTCCAAGGGGGGGGGCTCTGTTAAAATTAATTTGATTTGCTTATCCTTTTTCAACTCTTGCACAATTAATCAAACAAAAGAAAATAGGGAAAAACAGGCGTATTACTTTAAACAAGACAGTGGAAAAAACACGCATACACAAACTTTTAATAATGAAAAAGTCTGAATATTTTGGCTTCACATCTAGAAGCGTATCAGCGGGGAAAAACATGAAAAAATAAAGATTATATACAAACATATATATATTATATACAAATTATATACAAAAATATATTATATACAAACATATATATATCATGCATATAGAAACACTATACAAAAGACACATACGAAAAGAAAACTCTCATTTTAGCAAAAATGTTAAATACTCGCTTTAAAACTACGATCATAATTAATACGTGGGAAGGGAGGACATCTACATTTTTTTTCTTTCTGAAGTCGACGACCTTTTGAATTTTTTATTCAAGGATTGTAATAAATTACATAGATCTTGTTTTTCTTCCTTTTTGGTCGGAAGATTCGTTAGAACATATATAAAAATTACAAAAAAGTAAGGTAACTGAACCAAATTAATAAGGTTTGAAAAGACAGTAAAACCAGTCAGATGATCCAGTGCTTGAGGCTTTTTATTAAGATACTTAGGATGAAAAGATTTTGGAAAGTTATATGCCAGGTGCATAAAACTCATTGTGAAGCCTACAGCCCACATTTGGTCCCACATTTCTTTTACCAAGATAATCTTTCTTTATATATATTCCAAATATGTAGAACTCATCAAGTTTAAAGTTATTCGTCAAAAGTTATTAGCACAAGCCTGATTGCATGATTCTAGAGAAAGGAAATACCAACAAAAATGAAGACGACATTTGTGGAATTTGTAGTGTCAAATTCAACATGTCTGAGAATCCTAGAATGGGGGCTTTCAGCCATTATTTAAAAATAAGGAAAATTTTAATTTTGTCCGATAAGATAGTCGGGTTTGTGCTCTTTTGTTCCTTCTTTTACCCGAGTAAATCGTATCACATCAGTGGCAGAAAAGGGCTCATACAAGCGAAAATTTTGAGTTCCATTTAAGTAATGAAAGAGATTGGGCTAGAGAAAACTACAGGTTTTTACCACCTGGTGCCAAAAAAAACAAAATCATTTTGCCCAGATTAGGGCCAAAATGCTATCGAATGAAAATTCTGATATAGTCAATTGCTTTTGGGTTATCAATAACAAAATATTTAGACAACCTTCCAGTTTTGGAAGCGATTCTTCTGCGTGGTAGCGTATTCTGTTGTTGTCTTATTAGCCATTAGTCATGACTAATTAGAGTAAAAGCCAAGACAGATAGTCTGAGTAAGAGGCAAAGCTGGCATAATTTTTTTTCAGGATTGTATAAAAATTTTGTCGTTTCACTTGTTGATAGATAGTCTATCATCCGTCCATCCTAGGGCAGAACTAAGGTAGATAGTCATGGAATAAGTGTAACTCAAATAGTCTATGAATTTATATGAGCCATTTAAAGGCAATTGGAGAAACCAAATAAAAGGTTTTCAGAGATTAATGACTGAACATGTCCACAGGACATGGACGACAATTGGGAAACTGAAATTCTTCTCATTATATGAACTTTGCCTATTGAGAATGCCTATTGGAATTGTAGTGGGGAAGATCGAACTGAATGAAATAAATGATTTAATTAATTGATTATTGAATTAAAATTAAGTTGCCATCAAGCCCTGGCTAATTGGAGAAAAATCCAAGACAGATGGTCTGAATGAGAGGCAAAGCTGGCTTATAGGCTAAGTATATGGTTAGGTTTTAGAGAGAATAAATTTATTTAACAAACAAATTACATGAATAAATTATTTTCTAAACTGGCCGACGGGGAGCAGGGCTCGATGTGTCGGCCAAAAACATAAAAAAAAAAAAAAAAAAAAAAAAAAAAAAAAAAAAAAAAAAAAAAAAAAAAAAAAAAAAATTGCCCAAATAACAAATAAAGCATATCAATAATGAAAAAAAAGACACACATGGTAGGAGATAACAGAGGAGGCCACCCCAGCGCGAGAACACCACAACAAATTTCATACTAAAATCCAAATTCACCAATCCCAACATCCAGGCAAAGAATAATTTTTGAAACATGTTTTTTCAAAGAAAATCGGCTCTTGAATCTTGGGGACACATCTATTAAATTAAATTTATTTGCAATATGAGGGATATGGTATCTGATTGAGAATCTAGCTCTTTCAGATGTAATTGGGGGAATACTTCTTGGAGCGGACGTGGTGGGCAGGAGAAATGGGAATCTCAATTATACCCAGATCATGGAAATAATTTGCCGAAGATTGGATATCATAATACCACATTGCTGTATGCAGGTCTTTCAGTTGTTTGAGATTAAGTATATTGAGAAAAAGATATAAAGTTTGGGTTTCTGAAAGATTTTGAAGCCTCACTGGGCGATGAACAAAAGTACCCAGGATTCTAACCGCCTTATTTTGAATTATCTGAAGAGGTTGGAGATGGACCATAAATGTGTTGAGGTATATTACAGGGCAATATTTAAAATATGATTCAATTAGAGAATGATATAAAATTTTAAGGATGGAAAAAGGAAATACATGTTTCATTCTATGAAGACAACCTAAGTTATGGGCAAGTTTCAATCTCAAATGATCAGAATGCTTACGGAAAAATAAAATCTCGTCAAGAATAATCCCAAGGTAACGAAATGAATTTACTCTTTTTATCCTACTTTGATTTACAATTAACTCATCTATGGTAATTTTATCTACTGCCCGCTGTGACCGCCCAAAAATCATGAATTCAGTTTTAGAAAAGTTCGGAGCCAGGTAGTTACATGCAAACCATCTATTCAAAGAATTCATTGCTGTCACCATTTTCTCAGCCAACAAAGATGGGGTTTTAGCTTTTACTGTCACCGCCGTATCATCTGCAAAAATTACTGCTAAACTACTATCTTGGGGTAAACACCTCGAAAGGTCATTTGTATAAATCAAAAATAGTAATGGCCCTAATACTGATCCCTGGGGGACTCCAACATCATCAATAACAATATGGCTTGACAGGTGCCCATTTACCTCTACCTGAATTTTTCGACCATGCAAGTAAGATTTTATTAGATCTAAGCCTTTACCTCTAATACCTGCATTATTAATTTTCTCCAATAAAATTTCATGGTTTAGCGTATCAAATGCCTTCTTTATATCATAGAAAAGAGTAGATACATGATTTTCATCATTTAATGAATCATTAATCTCTAAGATTAGCGCTGCAATAGCTTGTTCAGTAGAATGACCCGCCCTGAATCCAAACTGATTTTTAGTAAATAAATTCCTTTTATCAAAATACGAGACAATTCTTTTTTGGATAATTTTTTCAATAACCTTAGATATAGGGGAAAGAATAGCTATTGGGCGATAGTTACCTATATCTGTCTTATCACCTTTCTTATGAATTGGAATAACTCGTGCAGATTTCCATACTTCCGGAAAGATCCCTGATGACATAGATGCATTTAAAATATGAAGCAACGGGACGTGAATTACACATGCAAGTTCTTTCAGAATATTTGTGGAGAGCCCATCTAGACCTAGAGAATTACCACTCTTTAGATTCATAATTACTTTCTGGAACTCATCGAGAGTGACAGGAGCCAGGAACATACTGGAATTTTCGGATGGCGGGAGATATTCTTTATATGAATTAGATGGAGATTCAGGGGATTCCAGTTCAACGGTAGAACTAATATGAGAAAAATAATGACAAAAATATTCTGTAAGAACATCCTTCCCCTTCAACTCAACATCATTTTCATTTATGATCACTTCAGGGTGTGGATTTTTAATATTATTTCCAATTTTTTCCTTAATTAATTTCCATGTAGTCCGAGGTGAATCAGATTTTTTAAATGCATTTTCATAATACATTTTTTCACTTGTTCTGAGAGTTTTAACTAGCAAATTTTTATAATTTTTGAATCGCTGTACATTATGAGCTGAGGGGTATTTCATTTTTATCTTATACAGTCTATTTTTTTCCTTGATAGATTTTAGAAGTGATGGAATTATCCAAGGTTGTTTGGGTGAGGTTCTTTTCCGGTGCGTAGTTTTAAATGGGCAATGAAGGTCCAATTTTTCATTCAAAATTCGATAAAATATATCTAAAGATATGTTGGGGTCATTCTCATTAATAACTTCACTCCATCCTACATCGCTAAGATTAGATTTCAATTCATTCATATTTACTTGTGAAAAGTTTCTCCTCTTCATATGATTTTCATTATTGACTATCTTTTGCGCTTTGAAGTCAGACATTAAAATACAATGGTCAGATGTATCCTCCATAACCACGAATGTAGCCTCACAAGGATAAGGTGCAAAAATATTATCAATCAGAGAAAAAGAAGAATTTGTTATGCGTGTCGGAATAAAACATACTGGGTTCATACCATGAGAAAGGTTACATTCCAAAAACTGAAGGACATGTCGGTCGATTCCTTGCTGTCTAGATGGGAGACATTCCATTAAATCAATATTGAAGTCCCCAAGGATTAAAAATGGCATTCGGAGATTTGATATCACACTTAACATATTTTCAAATTTATCAATAAAATCTGCCTTATTTGATGAGGGAGGACGATAAATTACAGCAATTAAAAGTTTATCATTATTTGGTAGAAAACATTCAACAATACAGCTTTCAAAAATCATCTCCGTATTCAAATATAAAAATTCTTCTTTCAGTCGTGCCGGAATATAATTTTTAACCAGTATTGCTAAACCACCTTGCTTTTGTTGAGTTCTACTTACGTGAAAAAATTGGAAATCACTAATATTAATTTTTTTTGCCGAAATTTCATCTAAAAATGTTTCACAAACTCCAAAAATATCCGTACCAGATTCAAATAAAAAATTTTTAATTGCATCTTGCCCGCTCCTCCATCCACGACAGTTCCAAAAAGATATTCTCCTCATGTTTGGGTTTTTATGAACTAATTCATGAGAAAACAAATATTTATTTGGGGGGACTAAAAAAGAATTTAAAATTTCATTATTGTCATGGGCTAGGGGCGTTTGGAATACATTACTAAAATGGGCTGAATTTCTTTCCAATTCCTCCAGCCTAGATGTAGGGATCTCGTGAACTTGACTAACCATTATCATGTACTGATCTCACGCCAAAGAGTACCCCCCCCCATGCCTCTCCCACAAAAAATTAAAAACACTAAAACTCACACTAAATAGATTCTTAATCATAATAATAACACCCAAATACATCAAACCGCACAGAACCCACCACATTTTTTAATTCAACCCAAATAAATATCGAACACTTATACTCACATTATTTAACAAAACTAATCCACCATCATATCAACACAATCAGTCTTAAAAAAAAATCATGTATCCATATTATCGATTCGACCACCATGTTTCCTTTCAAGGTCAGTAATTAGAGTGAAACCTTCACTAACTGTTAGTCGTTCATTCGTTCCATCTCGCCGCTTGATAACTAGGCAGGGGGGTACACCTTTCGACAACCAAGAGTCAATTCCAAAATCGTGCAATTTTAATTTCACATGAAGCAACCTCTTTCGAACCTCACGAACAGACTTTGGCGCATCATCCGTCAGATATATTTTCTCGAATCCTCCAATTTTTTTGTTTTTCAGTTTCTTGGCGTTCTTCAAAATCTCATTCCTGATTAACCTCGATGGCAATTCAAATTTCAAGAATTTGGCATTTTCCCTGAAATCCACCAACTTAACTGGGCTTGGGGCTGGGAGATCAAGGCCTTCAATAACAACTTTAGACAGTAATTCCTGTGCTCTTATTTCATCTTGAACCTTCACATTCCACATCACTAAATGTTTATCATTTTCATTACTTTCCAATTTCATCAGAGTAAGCGACATATTGTCGATATGTGATTTAAGCGTTATATTTTCCTCCGCCAACACAGATATTTGATTTTTAAAGCTTGCCGTCTCTAATTCAACATTCTGAACACGCGGTATCAGCTTCGCCACTTCTTTACTCGATTCAGAAACAGTTTCTTCCAATTTTTTTACATTATCTTCAATTGCTTTGATGTTAGATTTTAATGATTCTAAGGTGGCAGTATTACCTTTAACTGTTTCTAATATCAAACTGATACTTTCTGCTAAAGACTTTATAGAAACTTCATCACCTTGACTCGTTGCCGTAGACGCAGACAAGTTTAGAGATTCTTCCATTTTCTTCTTTCTCTTTCCCATCCTTTAGAAACTTATTCAAATATCAAAGTTCATAAGTTCAGCTCAGAGCAGACTAATTTATCACGGTTAATATTAACTGTTCAACTACACCAATTCATTCACTTGTAATAGGTCCTGGCGCGAAGAGCTCTTACTCCGTTGAATGCATTCAGGTAACTGAATGCATATAGGTTATAGGCTAGGATTCAGAGTTGTTGCCTTGGGCAAGAGCTTACGGTGTGTGAAGTTGAAATGGAGTTTCACAGTCAGTGCTGAAGGCTATTCCATAACAGCGGAACGTCTGAAGTTGTTCTGTTACGTATTTTTTCCTTCAAGCATTGTTTCTGTCTTGTAATGTAACCTACTCGAGGAGGCTAGCTGGCAGAGACCAGCTGGCCAGAGCTTACGGTGTGCGGAGTTGCAGTGAGTTTCACTGTCAGTGTTGAAGGTTCTACCGCTACGGAACATCTGAGGTTGTTCTGCTACGCTTTTGTTTCTTCAAGCCGTGTTTCTGCTTTTTAATGTAGAGCTGTGTTCGGTCAGATAAGTTGACAGACATCATCTCAAACATACTGCCTGTATGTTTATATTTATTCAAATAATTATATTTATTTATATTTATATTTATTCAATATTTATTCAAACATACTGCCCTGTAAGTCTTATCATGAAGGAAATAGGTCTTCTACTTCTTATACAAGCTCACCATAACATGAACCAGGGAGAATTTTGCTCTTGTTGGCAGGTCTACTGCTTGAAATACATTATAGTGAGAAACAAGTTTGACTGTTTTCAGTATTTGAACCAGACTATGGTGTGTTAATTTTGTGTTTTAATCTAGATTAAGCAATTATTTGATACTTGGTCTAGGCTATCCCATAGGGCAGTACACCAAAGGAATTCAGACCTACAGAGATCTAAGAACCTAAAATTTCAAGTATTGAATAGTGCTACATGTTTGTTGCTATTGAAACTAGTTCCAGTGGTGCCAATCATGGAGGGAGTAGTATTTGCCTCCTGGATTTTCCTCTTTAATGTTTAGGAATAAGGAGCTCAGTTTCAGATAGAATATGACCGCCTGAAAGAACAGTCAAGACGCCAGCGGAATTTTTTCCATGGAGAATAAACAAACTGGACCATCAAATGAGATAAGATCAAGAGAACCAACTGAGAAATTTTTATACAAGGGTTAATGGTTAAGTTATGGCCTTTGCAAAACAAAAGTGATCAGTTTATCTGGCCTCCCCCAGGCCATTCAGCGTGTCCCCAGGTGGCGATAGGGGAACGCTCTACAGATATGTAGGGTACCTCCATAGGAGGCACGGACCAAGGGGGGACCTTGTCCCTGGGGGTCCATAATAGAATCTGGGGCACCCTCGCCCGGGGTCATAAATACAGGCGGAGGAGGAAAAAGGCCCCTCAAATGTACACTCAAAAGGGCCCACTGGTTTGTCCACAAGTCCCATGAGCAAACCTTCTCCCAGTAATGGGTTAAATTGCATGGTGATGCAGAACACCATCGCGGGAGCATCCTCTATAGGAGGACAACTGTGGTAGGGCGTAAGATCCAGATCTATGGACAACGGCCTCTGCAAAGGGCTGCCTCGACCTTTTCGGGGTACCTGCAAGACTGGGGACCTTGCGGTCAACTCTATTCCCACTTGAGGAGTGGCGCCCCTCGAGGAAATTATAGCCTAGTAAACGACACAGCATTCGCACGGGATTCTGACTAATGGACAATTCTTCTGGGATTGGTAGGTTTTGATGGGCGTCTTTGGGCTGAAAAACCTCTTCCTAACTAATTTATCTATTACGGGTTGCCTCCCCGTAGTAGCATAATATTTGTAGGCATGAATATATAATGAGTCGGAGGTAATAGGCTTGAGATTGTCTGTGCAGGATTTCGACTCTTGTTGATAGAAGAGCATTGCCAAGTGCTGAAAACCATGTTGTGACCAAGATGGGCCCAGGATTGCACAAAGCCTCCATTCATGGAGGTCCCAGGGACTTCTTGCTGTCCGGTTCTAAGCCGGCTTAAGCACTTCGGTGTAGACTTGAGAAGATATGTGATCCCCGTCCTGCACTGGTATCCGGGATTATTGCTTATCCTGAGGCGAAAATAATTTCAATGATTTAAAGAACATGGAAATTGGAACTTGGAATGTTACGACATTAAAAAATGACTATCGTATCGACATTTTGACTGACGAATTCAGACGATTCGAACTGGATTTATTAGGAGTTTCAGAAACTCATATCCCAGGGGTAGGAAGCATGAAATTAGGTGATATAGAATTTGTTTACTCAGGCAGGAAGGATGGGGTACATAGACAGGGAGTAGGGCTCATGATGAATAAGGAAGCTGCTAAGTCTTGTTTAGGCTGGGAAGGTATTAATAATAGAATACTAATTGCTCATTTTATGACTAGAAAGTTCAGGGTATCAGTTATAGTAGTATACGCCCCTGTAGAACCGACTGACGGAGATACTAGTGACTCAGATGAATTTTACTTACAGTTACAGGAGCAAATAGAAAAGGTCCCAGGTAGAAATATGATGTTATTACTGGGAGATTTTAACGCCCAGGTTGGTAGAAATAGGGATAGATGGTATCCCAGCTTAGGTAAATTTGGTGTAGGAAAAGAAAACAGTAATGGATACAGACTTTTGCAATTTTGTAGGTATAACAATCTAGTTATAACCAATACGGTGTTTGGTCATAAAATGGCTAATAAGCTAACATGGTATTCACGTGATGGTAAGACAGCAAACCTTATTGATTATGTTATAGTAAACCGAAAACTGGCAGGATCAATACAAGATACTAGGGTATATAGGAGTGCTGTTATAGATGTTAAAAGTAAAGATCACCATCTAGTAGTGTCAAGGGTTAATTTAAAGCTGAAATATCGGAAGGGTAATTACCTCCCGGGAAGTTATGATGTTAGTAGACTCCAGGATGAGAATTTGAGAGAAACTTTCCAGGAACAGTTGCATACTAAACTTGAGAGTTTAAAATTTGATAATGTGGAAGATGGTTGGAATAATTTTAGAAAAATAATTTGTGAAGCTGCTGAAGGTGTATTAGGGAAGAAAGCTAGAACTGCAGCTAAGAATATTAGTGAAAAAGCTTTATGTTTAATAGAAAGGACTTGTACAAGAATTATCTGAGTGATAGATCGTATGAAAACAAAAGAAATGTAAAGAAAGTGGAGAAAGCATTGAAATATGAACTAAGGAGGTGTGAAGTGGAGGCCATGGATAAAATTGCCGAGGATCTGGAAGATGCAGCTAGACGGCATAATAGTAAAATATTGTACTGGCACGTTAACAAATTGAGAGGTAGTAGTCAATCCGGACTTGTCCCAGTTAAAGATAGGAATGGGGTGGCAATTAGCGATAAGGAAAAAGCTAAAGCGAGATGGGCCGAACATTTTGAGAACTTGCTTAACCGAGATAGAGTTGCAGGAAAAAATATAGAGGAAAATAAAAAAGTTTGTGATACCTTGGATGTGAAGGAAGATTTGTTTTGTGAGGAGGAATTAGCAACAGTACTAAAAGGATTAAAGAATAATAAGGCTCCAGGTTCTGATAGGGTGGTAAATGAGTTTCTTAAATATGGTGGCTCTGAGGTTAGAAATAAGTTATTGAAGATTATGAATATTATTTTTGAAAAAGGGGAAGTACCTAACGATTTTAGGAAAACCTTAATTAAGCCACTTTATAAGAAAAGTGATAAAAGTGAGTGTGGTAATTATCGAGGCATTAGTCTGGTCTCTGTAGGTAGCAAATTGCTTAGTAATATGATACTTTTTAGACTGAGAGATGCCGTAGACAGAGTTTTAAGAGAAGAGCAGTGCGGTTTTAGAAAAGGTAGAGGATGTGTCGACCAAATTTTCACTCTTAGGCTAATAATTGAGAAGTGCCTGAGTTTTCAAACACCTTTGGTCCTCAGTTTTATAGATTATGAGTAAGCGTTCGATTCTGTTGATAGAGGAGCTTTAGTAAAGGTTTTATCCTTGTATGGTATACCAGACAAATACATTAAAGTGATTAGTGCTATGTACGAGAATAACACTGCTGCGGTTAAGGTAGTAAATGAGGTCAGTATCTGGTTTTGTATTAAATCAGGAGTTAAGCAGGGTTGTGTTCTATCCCCCTTTATGTGGATTATTTTGATGGACTTTGTATTAAGGAGTACAGGAAAGGCAATGGGAGACCACGGAATCAAATGGGGAGGAAAAAGTCTCCTGGACTTGGATTATGCTGATGATTTAAGCATCCTAGATGAAAGTGTGAGCAAAATGAATGAAGTTTTAGAGGTTTTGCGAGTTCAGGGTGCTAGTATTGGTTTGAAAATTAGTGTTAGGAAGACTAAGTCACTAAGGCTAGGAATAAGTGAAGATGAAAAGGTGACGTTGGGTAATGAAAAGATTGATCAGGTGGGCAGCTTCACTTACCTTGGTAGTATTATTATTAAAGATGGTGGGAGCAGTGAAGATGTTAAAAATAGAATAGCCAAGGCTCAGGGTGTTTTTTCACAGTTAAAAAAAGTCTGGAAGAATAGGAAGATAAGTCTGCAAACCAAGATTAGAATATTAGAAGCTACAGTGATGACAGTTGTCAAATATGGCTCTGAAGCCTGGACGCTCCGAAAAGCGGATGAAGATTTGCTAGGTGTTTTCCGGAGAAATTGCTTAAGGATTGTTCTGGGTACCCGGCTGACTGATCGTATTTCAAACAATGGGCTATACGAAAAATTTGGCTCAATACCGTTCTCTAGGTCTATAATGAAAGAAAGGTTGAGGTGGTTAGGGCATGTTGTGCGGATGAAGGATGACAGATTGCCGAAGATTGTTCTTTTCGGCCAACCATCTAGGGCGAAACGGAAAGCAGGTCGCCCCCGTCTGGGGTGGGAGGTCGTCATAAAGAAAGATTTAAAGGAAATGGGAACTTCGTGGGCGGGTGTAAAAAGGGAGGCTTTGAATAGATTGGGGTGGAGGAGGAGCGTGCGTAGCTGTGTTGGCCTCAGGCGGCTTGGTGCTGCGGTGAGTTGTTAGTAGTAGTAGTAGTAGCTCAAAATTGATACACGATTTTAATGCATAGCATAGTAGTTGAGACTGTTTATACAGTAAGATAACAGCTGTATTCTGTACTGTGCTAAAATTGACATGGAAAAACCTTATGGCAAAAGAATCTATTTTTCCATTGTTGACGAATATAGGCGTTTTTATTCGCTGCGACGACTTGAAGCCTTGAGCCAGAGCTGACAGTTTATGAGTAGTGCTGACAGTGTTGAAGGGAACTGTCTGAAGTTTTTTGTTTGTTTATTCGACCCAGGTTTCAGCTTTTGAATGGATGGCTCTGTCTATGCAGGCAGGCCGCAGTTTCAAATTGAGATCTGTCTTTAACATATAGTATTGGGATTAAACTGACTTATACACTACAATAGGAACCATATTGCGTAATAACAATATGCTCAACTATTCACGTTAAAAGTACTATTTAAAGACTAATGGCCTACTGTTTTTTGTTTTTTTTTTTAGTTGGACATGGACTGAGTGACGGTGAAAGGGTCCACGTTGATGTTGTTGACGAATATGTCGTTGACGTTTTTATACACTATGACGAAATGAAAATACTATATCCTGACTTACCCAGATTTGCTGTGGGTCATTCAATGGTAAGATCTTAATATTTTATTTTGTTTTGATCTGACTCCTTTTTTAGGAGTTATGGGTTTTTATATTTCTTAACATTTGACGTGATCGTCTCTTACTAGGTTGCTATCTACCGCTGCAACCCGGATATCGAACTTTCCTGTCACTTTAAATGTATACCATGCAGGTACATGTAAGACGCTGTATGTAAAGTGAAAACCAAGGGACAATAACACAATCACTAAACTTCTAGAATATTTTGTAACCGAATACTAAATGTAATTTTTTATGCCTTATGCTGTTTTCTCTCGAATACTTACTACTTTTTAAATTTTAGTTCCATTTCAGTTTCATTTTAAACTTCAGCTCCCTTAAGTCTAACATAATTTTGGTTGTTGCTACGGCTATTAAACATAAAAACAGATCTTCTTTTGTTCATGCAAATAATACTGAAAGATCTGCTTAGTGATGGTGTGGGTGAAAAATCATCCATTAAGGGTGAAAAGACGATTAGGTTTACTAATGTATAAACCACCCTATATTGACTACTACTACTATTAAAGACTCACCGCTGTACCAAGCCGCCTGAAGCCAACACAGCTGCGCATGCTCCTCCTCCGTCCTAATCTATTCAAAGCCTCCCTCTTTACACCTTCTCGGGAAGTTCCCATTTCCCTTAAATCTTTCTTTACAACATCTTCCAACCCCAACCACTGAATTTATTCATTGTGGAATTTATCCATTTTTTAATACATAACCAAGCCTTGACTCTGCACAAAGGCTCCATGACCTGCCAAAAGAAGTAAATGAATTAAGCACGATTATAGGGTCAATAGTGTATCTCATGAGAACTTTTATGAGGTGGAATATATTCAATTTCAAGAATGATATTTCAATTGACTCACCACGGTGAAAGTTCAGAGCAGTTTTTTTAAACTTACAAAAAATGGAGGCTGGGAATATTATTTTCCTGTCTGCATGCTGGGTCTAGTTGAAAATACGAGGACATGCTATTAGTAGAAAATACAAGAGAAGATCGTGGTATTTGAATTATCTGCGTTTTTAACACAAGTGGAGTTAGAATCAAAGAATACGTCTCTTCCAACTTCACAAAATTGTTACAATTCTTGTAGAACAATCATGAACAATAATTCTTGTATACTGGTCAGTGACGAAAAATTTGATCAAAATGGGCACCTCTGGCCACCCTCCCCCACCAAGAGTTGGCATTGCCCTCATTTCCCTTGAACGGATCTGACTACATCGCTTTCCGCCCTTTCATAGTGCAGAAATATCAGTCTAATCAGAAAAATACTGTTTTTTACCAACTTTTAAGTGGCTCTGGCTGAATACAGTTTTGCAACTGAACCCTCGTTTAACAGAACCACGTGCAAACTCAAATGTCGTTTAACTGAACGGCCGCTTAGCCCAACCCTTGTTTAATTAAACCCCCACTCAACGCAATTCTCATTCAGCTCAACCATGGTTTAACTCAACCCCCGTTTGACTTAACTCCCGTGTAATTGAATTCTTAGGTTAGGTTGACTTGCCTAAACGGGGTTGAGTTGCAGGGGTGTTGACTGAAATGGGGTTGAGTTACGTGAGTTTTGAGTTGCTCAAAGGTTAGGTTGGATGAGAATTGAGTCGCATAGACTGTCAGTTAAGTGGGGGGTTTAGTTGAATAGGGTCGAATTGCACGGGTTGGAGTTGAACGAGGGTCCAGTTAAGCAGGGGCTTAGTTACACGCACACCATATACTATGGGTGGACCTTATGAAAATGTAGTTTTTGGTAAATTAGCCATTTGGTCAGTAAAGATACTGAAGATCTACAACCAGATATACAGGGTGAAATATTCACAATTGTCTTTTATACTGGTCACTGAGCTTCCCAGAAATCCTTTAAAATGGAAAAAACTAACAGATCCTTAAGTTTTAATAACATCTGGTAAATTAGTTTCAAGTGAGAAGAGTTCGCCAAATTAGGAAACAAAATAGATAGATAGATGAATAATTTTATTGCCCATTGGAAAAACAGATTATTCATTAATTGACTTTGCTAATCGATCACTTCACATTTGTGCTTAGACAGGGCTTTGGCAAACTTACGCTTAACAAGTAAACGAACTTGATTTACAACAGCAGATCTTGAACGATCACACTCGATCCAAGACCGGTTCCAGAATTTCGCACGAGTACACGCGTCACCAAGAGCAGGATTTTAAGACCACTTCCTAACTTCCGTACCGATTCTAACTTTCCGACTAGGCGCAATAGCTGTCTCTGTTCATTTTAAATCATTTGAAATTTCCGTGCAATAAATATATATATATATATATATATATATATATATATATATATATATATATATATATTATATATATATATATATATATATATATATATATATATATATATATATATATATATATATATATATATATATATATATATATATATATATATATATATATATATATATATATATATATTACAAGTGCTTTTGAATTCGATATTTGTGATTGGTTATTGAACGCCGAAAAATTAGAGAAATCAATTGCAATAAGCTTATTGAACGTGGTGCTAGTCTTTTCAACCTGTTATTGCAATTTGGGAAATTGTCGTAGAGAGTAAGAATTTCGATTTAGGCGATGTGTCACATTTTGGACGATAAAATGTAAGCTCATTAACTCAGAATATTTGTGTTTCTGCGTGAACATTGTCAAGAAATTGTTGCTGTGTTATTGTCAAGGGATTGTTAGTGTGTTTTTGTTACTGTCTTATTAGGCCCGTTTTTTAGCACTAAGATCTTACATTTAAGATCTTACATCTTTCTGCAAAGATTATCGTTTTTTAACTCATCTTTGTTCTAAGATCTTACAGCTCACTGATGTTAGCAAAAAGTGTGAAGACCGCCAGTGTTCTGCCATATAGAACAATGATGAGAGAACTTTGATGATCTACTCATCATTGTTCTCAGACCGCTGATCGGAGCAGAATGATGAAAGACGTTTGCACAAAAACGACCAAAGATGTAAGATCTTTGTTCAAAGATTTCACTTTTAAGCGTTTTCTGACCAAAGATGTAAGATCTTAGCACATTGATGAGTGAAAAAACGCCCCTATTGTCGAGGGATTGTTACTGTGTTTTAAGGTATCCAATAAAACAATGTACATCTCTTAAATCTTAGTTTGGTTGGAGTTGTGATTAATTCATAACTTGCGGTGTGATTCGAGTTGTGTTCCAATCACAACTTGATTGGAATTGCACTATAATGTGGCTCGAGCGGCACTATAGTGCGGCTCGAACGGCACTATAGTGACGCCTATCGATAAAATGCCAAAATTTATACATGATATGTTCTTTCCTTGGTTTTAACGTCGCACCTGCACTACAGAAACGGAAATTAAAATCATAAGAAATTAGCTCGAAAAGCACTAATTTGTCCTCAGTTATTACTTACTAATTCTTGGTCTTCATATCTTTTATCGGGTTCATCAAACAGAAAGGAAATTTGTTACAGAAAGGAAGTTTTCTAATTTTAAAAAACTGCGCAAAAAACCTTTGCTCTAATTGGTCAATCGCTAATTTTATGTTTAAAGTTAAAGACTATTCAACTAGAGAAATCAAGAACGGAATACACAGTTGGTGCTGTAGCTGCGTGCTCTTTATTAGCAAATCTGACTATAATGCGGCCCGATCCACCAAAATGTGATTGGTTATCTTTTTCTATAGTCTATTTACGGATATAGTAAGAACTATTTTTTTTTTTTTTTTGTCTTGAAATAAATTCAGAGCTTGCCCTGTAGAGATGTACGAATGCCCTTGTTGTCTGAAGAAATTGGTTCTACCTGCTGGTGAAGATAACCGTAAAACGCCATGTCACTAATTAGATTTTAAGTAGATTAAAAAACAAAACGAAACATTAATTTGTCATGGTTGAGCTATTTTCTTTTTTCTTTATTTGTAGCGTAGTTTTTCTACTCTTTTTTGTTATTTTAACTTATTTTTTCTTTTATTTATATCTTAAATACAACTGTTTTTATATCGACTATAAGCATTTATTAACTGTAATTTAGTATATTTTTAATTGTTGATTTAGTAATTATATTTAAAAAATAGTTTAATTTATTTTTAATTTAACATAGTCTCTTTTCATTTATTATTTTCTATTCTTTTATATCTTTAGGTTCTTTGTTTAATTTTTGGATTATATTGTTATAAAACATGTCATCTATTATTACATTTTCATTTCATTCTAATTAGATTTGGCAGCTGGAGATTTTAAGGTGGTATTTGTCTTCTTCTGAACTTCGCTCTTTGTTGCAGGGTGGAATGATTTTATTGACAGCAGCATTGAAAAATCCAAGCGAGTTTAAAGGGATTGTATTGATGGGCCCGCTGATTCATATTAACCCATATCTTGGACATCCGATTTGTATATCGATTTTTAAATTTGCAAGCTACTATTTTCCACATTTTGCAGTAAGTATGACGTAAATATGTTTGTATGACGCAAGTATGCATGTATGATGTAATTTTGTGTGACGAAAATCTGTGAGCTACTATTTCCCACATTTTGCAGTAAGTATGACGTGAATATGTGTGTATGACGTAAGTATGTATGTATGATGTAATTTTGTATGACGTAAATCTGCAAGGTACTATTTCCCACATTTTGCAGTAAATATGATGTTTGGATTAAATTGAATTGAATTTATTGAAAAAGACAAAACAAGAAATATATAACTGAATACCAAAATCAACGGTAGATTTACACATAAAAATAACAAATACTTCAATACAGTCTCCCCCGTAAGGCTCTATGGCCAGAAAAAAACAGGGGAGAAACAAAACTAAAAAAAAATAAACAAATACATTCATCAAACATTTTTAAAGGATAAATTCACATCGCCAAACCAAACAATACCCCCCCACCCACACAAATAAAAATCCAGGCTATGCAAGGGAGTAATACATGAATCCACCCACACAAATAAAACACATAACCAATTCGGAGACCTCAATTCATCGGAAAACCGGGGAAAAAATTAATTATTTGCAAGAAAATCTCTAACATACTTTTTGAAGATACTAAACGAGTGGCAGCCCCGCGCAGACTCTGGGAGAGTGTTCCAAATCATGTTACAAGCTATCAGAGGGTTAATGTCAGACCATATTGACAGAGTATAAGGTATTTGTAAATTATTGGAAGTTCAGAAAAAATAAGTTGATTGCTTGGAAATAAAAAATATATTATTACATAGGGCAGCAGGAAGCTGGCCATGTAACCTAAAAAAATAAAAAGAAGCACAAGACAGAAAATAGAGAGATCGCAAGTCAAGCAAGGACTTAAATAAGGAACAGTTAGTATCCTGTATAAGAGTCCTTGCTTTATCATATAATTTTGAAAGTAGCTTCAGTGAAGAGGGAAAAGTTGACATCCAAATAATAGAACAGTATGAAACATAAGGCTGAACTAGGCTGTAGAATAGGAGTCAAAGTATTGACCCTGGAAAAAAGTATTTCAATTTTTTAAGGATCCTGAGGCTTCTGAAGACTTTCATTTTAATGAGGTCAGTATGAGGCTTGAAGGAGAGATTTTCATCAAGCAAGATGCCTGGGAATCGAACGCAACGATCCTTAGGCCTATTAAGGAAACCCCTCGATACATATATTTCATTTAAACCAGAACAAGCCCTTGAAACTCTTGAGAAAATAAGAAAACATGACTTTCCAACATTTAAGGCAAGATAATTAACATGAAACCACTGAGTAACTCTTTCAAAAAGGGCAATCATGTTTGAACGGAGATCTGACTCAGTTTTACCGGTTATGCCAAGAGTACTGTCATCCGCAAAAGCTATAAGTGTATCAGAGAAGGATGAACTCTTGTCACAATTAGTGACAGTTGCATAACAAAGGCGACAAAGGCCTGACAAAGACGACAGCAAGTGGTAGGTTTTAGATTGTCATCCGCAAAAGCTATAAGTGTATCAGAGAAGGATGAACTCTTGTCACAATTAGTGACAGTTGCATAACAAAGGCGACAAAGGCCTGTCAGGCGACAAAGGCCTGACAAAGACGACAGCAAGTGGTAGGTTTTAGATTGTCATCCGCAAAAGCTATAAGTGTATCAGAGAAGGATGAACTCTTGTCACAATTAGTGACAGTTGCATAACAAAGGCGACAAAGGCCTGTCAGGCGACAAAGGCCTGACAAAGACGACAGCAAGTGGTAGGTTTTAGATTGTCATCCGCAAAAGCTATAAGTGTATCAGAGAAGGATGAACTCTTGTCACAATTAGTGACAGTTGCATAACAAAGGCGACATAGGCCTGTCAGGCGACAAAGGCCTGACAAAGACGACAGCAAGTGGTAGGTTTTAGATTGTCATCCGCAAAAGCTATAAGTGTATCAGAGAAGGATGAACTCTTGTCACAATTAGTGACAGTTGCATAACAAAGGCGACATAGGCCTGTCAGGCGACAAAGGCCTGACAAAGACGACAGCAAGTGGTAGGTTTTAGATTGTCATCCGCAAAAGCTATAAGTGTATCAGAGAAGGATGAACTCTTGTCACAATTAGTGACAGTTGCATAACAAAGGCGACAAAGGCCTGACAAAGGCGACAGCAAGTGGTAGGTTTTAGATTTTTAACCGCATTTATAAGGTCATTAACATAAATCAAATATGACTTACGTATGATCTCATGAATAACAAAGAGTGTACTTGAACTGTTAATTTTATTTTCAATGAGCTGTATACTGTTTTACTAAGCCCACTGGATCAATGCAATCACCTCTGGCAAAAGAATAAACAATTCAACAGGCATACTTTACCATCCCTCTTGAAAAAATGCAACATGTCGCATTGTGTATATAGAGGTTTGAAATCTCTGTATTTTATCAGGGTTCACTGATACAATCTGATTCACTTAACTTGATGCTGCATTGTCATTCCCCAGTTTAGGTGTGTTTCCTCTTTCTCTAAAATTAAGCAAAGTCTCTCAGGATCATGACGTATCTTAAGTATTTATATATGGATAAATTTATTACCTATCATAAATGTAAAAATACAACACTGACAGAGTAATAAAGTAAAAGGAAAAAAGAAACGAATAACTTCTAACAAACACAAATAAAACCAAAACAAAGAAGAACTGACAGGAAAAAATAGAAATAAGGGCAATCTTACACTAGGGTAAGTCATCGCTCACTGGAATTACACTGGAATAATCAAGAGTTGATGAAATGCCAGGGACTCCAAATGAAAACTTTTTGTGCCCCCTGGACGCATCTTAAGTCTATTTAAACCTGAAAACTGCAATTTTACTGATTTTTTTTTCAAAATTACTAAGTTTTTATATCAGGAGTACATTTTCATCAGTGTTGCAACGTTAGATTTGACAACTTTTTTTATGCAAAAAAATCAAAATTAGGAATCTGTTGATTCCCAAAGACAATTACAACTTCAAAGAATAGCCAGACCTTCTTAAGCCTTTTGGTGCCATCTATTTTTTTTTTTTTTTTTTTTTTTTTTTTTTGCTGATTTCTCTCTCACATTTCTCTTTCCAAGCGTGATGTTTGTTACTAATAAAAACTCCATAACTGTATATAGAAAATTGAGGCTATTTCATGACTATTTCATTGAAAATTGAAGTCCCAATTTCTCGTGTATTTCTTAAAGATCCTAAATGGCTCTGACAGTATTCACTTAACTATTTCAAACAATTAGATTTCATTTTCACAGTCCTTGCTACTTTAAAGCTACAAAAGTTGTAATGTAATATCTTATTTGTTTCAAAATTGAATCAAAAAAATCTATGGTTGTGCTCTGCAAATGTCTTACATTCAGTTTGACCATTGACAAAACTTTTGAGAGTAAAGAACAATATTATTTCTTAGTTTCTTCTTTTAGAATTTTCCGTGTCAAATGACATTCAGCTGACGTCAAATTTTAACTTTAGACCCTTTAGTTAAAGTTTCGCGACCAAGCAAGCCCTAATTAAGACAAAAATTATGGAAATGTATCTGGTTTTATTGATTTTTGACGACCTATTTTAGTCTGTTTTTTCAAGACTAAAATAACGAACTTTTTGTTATAAATGACCCTCACATTTAAACAAAAGATTAAAATATGTGCATATTCAAGGGTGTCCTTAGATTGGGGGTTAGGATAGCTTTAGCCCAATAGAAAACCAAAAATTATGCTGATTTTAAATTTTTTAAATCCCCCTTTCCGTCCGCCCGAAGTTCTAATTTGAAATTGCTATTAAAATATCTTGCATAAACCTACTGTTCTTCAAATTTTGTTTCAAAAAATTTTTTTTTCAATTTGATTGCAGTTATCTTTTAATACCGTACTCAGGATTTCCCTTAATGTAGGGACTGTCAAGACTAAAACTTTTTACATCAAAAAGTAACTTTGCTCAGCCATTTTGGGAAAGAGTCCTCATGTCATGTGTTTAGTTTTCGAAATCAAGTATAATTATCCAAAATCAAATGTTAGGTAATAAGTTGGCAATAACGAAAAGTTCAAAAGGAAAACAAATACTCTTTGTTTTCCTTTTGGAAGGAAAACCCTCTTCTTTTTTGGGAGGACCGTGAGAACACCGTTTTTCCCATAGACAATATTCTCAGTAATAGAAAAACTTAAATATTTTAATAATTTAACAAGTAAAAATATTTATTATAGTAAATTTTTGAATAACAATTTTTTTATTTTTCTGCCTTTACATTTAATACATACGTTGCCTCCCAGGCTCCTGAACCCCCCCCCCCCCTCCTTGAATTCGCTTCCTAAAAGATAGTTGTCAACATAGTACAGTAGAATTATATAGTACGCCACCTTGAACAACAATGAAAATCATTTTTTCCTCGGGTAATACCTGTTTTTTCTTCTTCTACGAGTGCTAGAAAGCCCCAACAACGTCGTAGAGAGTTTATTTTTAGTTAAGAATTTATTCAACAATAAATTTACAATAAAAACACTTCAACAGAGTTTCCTTGTAAGGTTCCCTGTAAAAATCGGAAAAAATGGCCAAGAAACAAGGAAGAAATAAATCATCTCCTTTAGAAATGGTAAAAAATCATTGCATTTTCAACGCAACACTTTCACAGCTTCTCAAAAGAAGAAACAAAAATAAAAGGAATACAAGAAGTAACCAAAAAAAACCCCGAAACCACAAGCCAGGCAGGGGGAAATGCATTTCAAACCGAACAATCAAAGAAGCTGAAATAACTGAAAAATGAGCGATGCTGCAACACCCCTTTTCTCAGGCGTTGGGTGTGCGTCCATTCTCTAACTCTCCTTGAACCCGGTGTTATTTTTAACTAAGGCCGTACCAGGGGGGGTACTGGATTTACAAACCAACCCCCCCCCACCCCTCCCCCGTAAATTTTATCCGACTCGTAAAAAAATTATAAAAATGCACATAAGCAAATTTTTAATGCATTTTCTAAAGTACTTTTAACCCCTAGTTAAACCTGTCGTTAGAATATCCGTTAGCCTAGTCTATAGGTCTAAGGTTAGAATATCCGTTCATTTGATAAAAAATGTCATTAAGCATACTATTGAATGGACTTGCTCAAATTAACTTGAATAATAACTAGCCTGTTTGATTGTAACATAGTTTTTTTCTTAGAGTTAAAGGTTTTTGTAGAAAATTCTTTTATGAATGAATCAAACGGTTCGTAGAAACAAACTATATCGTAACACTTTTTCGAAAAACCCCTTGAAAACTATGAAAACGATGACCCTAAAATCTAATTTTGATATTTCATACCCCTCCCCAGAAAAAAATTTAAAGGGATTCAGTTTTTCAGGATGATTATCGTTCTTGAAGTATTTTTATACGAGCATCAAATGAATGAAAAAAATGGGAGTTGAAGGAGCAGTTTGAATTAAAATCAAGTTGCCATCAAGCCATTGCTAACTGGAGAAAAAGCCAAGACAGATAGTATGAGTAAGAAGCAAAGCTGGCATAAGCCTTTTTCAGGATTGTATAAAAATGATGTCACTTTTTACTTGTTGATAGATATTGTCTATATAGAGTAACTGCATGTAAAAGGTGACCCTTGTTAATAGAAGCGAAATCCCTAAAAAACTGAGTTTGGATTAAAGTATGTTCGCCAACAAAACATGATATTTAATTCGAATTGAAATATGTAAAATTTATTAGTTTTAAATTTGATCGTTAAAAATTACCTTGCATATAAAATTTGCCTAATTATAGGGATGATCTTGTCTAACCACTATTTGTAGATTGTTTAAACAAGTGTGAAAAAAGTAAAGCATCATTTTTAATTGAAAATAGAAATGGCGCCTCAGAAAATTTCTCAATTTCCAGCGAAATATTGCAATGCAAAATTTGAACATTAATGTGAAGAGTTCTGATTCGGTTGACTCCCCTTATAATTAGGGCAGACCCATAATATTTCATTCAAAAATAAGAAGTATCCTTTTTTGTAGACAAAGTAGAAGGGAAAAATTCATAAGATTCCTGTCAAAATGAACTGATCTATTTGCAGAAACTGAAATTGTCTTCTAACAAACATCTAAAGCCAGTCCAGAAATTTCAACTCCAAGGAAGACCATGAAAAAGATATCTCCACAAAAGAGAGATTTTTATCAAAATGAACTGATCCATTTGCGCTGTAAGATGTGATCCATTCACGCGGGCCAAAAGTCTAATCTCCCACCCTAGCGAAGGAACGGCCATTGACGATCTCGCCAGAGAGAAGTGAGGGCAATTAAGAACCATCAAAGCGCCCTTTTGTGCGAAAAAAAATGAAGTGGGCTGTGTTGTGAAGCGTATATGCATATACATACATAAACATACACAGATTTAAGATAAATATTTAAGTTCTAAGTATAGAAGTTTAAAAAAAAAACTGAATTAAATGACAATAATAAAGGTTGATGAGCTTCAAGATCTAGTCCACCTCCATGGACACGCTCAGTTTGAATATACATAGTGGGGGAAATCTGCAGTGGGGAGAAGAAAGCAAGGGAATTTTTTTGGAAACCATATTCGAAATCGCGGGATTTTTTTTTCCAAAATAATATGTTTTCATAATTCTATGCCGTTTGGCCAACCCTTGTATCTCAGGAGGCTATAGATTTTTTCATTATTAGGTTGGTAAGTTGGATTTGACCTGGATTACTAGAGACGAAGTCATGCGACAAAAGCTTCTTGATGATCCTCTTCGTTGGACTGGGGGTGTCAAGATCCGATGGGGTATTGCAACTCATAGTGCTTTAAAGGTAATTGATTTCTGTTAATATTTGGGCATTTTAATTTGAAATTATATAGCCCAAGGATCTAGCTTTTGATTTTGAACCAAATTTAGTTAGAATCACAATAAATAAAGGCAATAGATGAACTGGGAATTCAAGTCACTGGGCATTCTAGTGTCCTAAGATGAACTTGTGGAAAAATCTCACGATTTGAAAAAGTATTCCTTGATACCAACCACCAGGGTTGTTTTGGGTGACCCTGTCGGTAGTCCAATTGACTGTAAATTTTGTATCAGTCTAATCAAACAATAGACATTTTCACAAATTTTCGGTTTTTGTTAAAATTTATAGCGACTTTTCGAGAAGAAGGGAGGCATGAACGATTTTACTGGAGTTCGACCAATCACCTTAACACCAGTTTTTTGAAAAATGTATGAGGGTTTCATAGCTAATTGGTTATAGGCAGAGATTCTTGAACTTATTGACTTACAACAATTTGGAAACCTGAAGGAGGCATCTACTTCACACTATCTTGTTAGTCTTCTTGACACCATTCTTAAAAACCTTGAAAACCCTGATACTTGGTTGAATGTTTTATTAATTGATCTCCAGAAAGCGTTCGACCTAATTGATGACAATATCCTCTTAAATAAACTGCTAACGGAGTTTCAAGTGAGTCCCTTTCTAGTTATAATTGTTGCCTCCTTTTTAACAAATCGTTTTCAAGTGCTTAAATATAAAAATGTTCATTCCGATCCCCTTCCTATCTTTCGTGGGGTGCCCCAGGGAACTCTGATGGGTCCCATTTTATTTCTTATAATGATTAATAGCCTCATGACTGACCACACAGAGCGATGGAAGTATGTGGACGACCTGTCTGCACTTGAGGTTTGTCGTCGAAATATTAGAAGCTCAATTATGACGTTACTTGACGATGTCACTCAGGAGGCTTCTTTGTCGAAGATGAAAGTTAATGCTAATCAATCGTCAGTTATGACAGTTAATTTTTTAAAATCACCCCCTTCTTTCACAAACCCCATTCCTCCCAAAATCTCTGTCACATGCATTAAACTACTTGGGGTGACAATAACCGCTGACTTGAAGTGGGATGCCCATGTTCAAAATATCCTAAAACAAGCTTCCCATTCGGTTTCCCTTCTAAAACTTTTATTAAAATTTTCTTGCCCCTTAAGGATCTTCTCCAACTTTATTGTTCTTTTATTCGGCCAATACTGGAGTTTGCTTGTCCAGTGTGGCATTTTGGTCTTTCTTCAGAGCATATTTATAAGATTGAAAATGTCCAAAAACGAGCACTTAGAATAATAAATGGTGAAGGGAAGGTTCCATATCATTATCTTCTAGGTAAGTTCAAGCTCACCACGTTGGCCGAGAGAAGGAACCTCCTATGATTTAGCTTCGGTACCAAGACCCTGTCTGTTCCTCGAATACGGTCCATCATTCCCGAACCCTACTTTCCTGCCCGCAACAGACCGTCCCGTATAAAATCCCAAAAAGTCCCCAAACTGACTCCCATCCACACTAAACATGAAAGGTATCAGAAGAGTTTTGTTCCGAGTTTTGTTGAGTTGTACAATAGCCAGGAGATTTAGTCTTTAATTTTATTGTTATCGATTTTTTTTTTTTTTTTAACTAAGTTTTTGACTCATCATATTTTTTTTATGTATTTTCATTAATTTTATTGTTCTCTATTTTGTTTTTGTTTTGACTTTTTAATTAAGTGTTGACCGTTTTCATACATATATTTTTTTACAATGAATTATGTTCGAAGTGAATGTCACGTTCTTTTGATGATATATGTGTGTATGCCCTTTCTATTCTAAATTCTATTCGTAAATTCTATTCTAATCTAAGAACCAGAAACTGATGAAATTCTCTTCAAATCTAATAAAAAAAATCAATAAGACGCTAAACATATGTCTTTATTTGATAATTAGTGGTTAAGTAATTTCATTTTGGCATGGGAGTCTCTGAAACACTTTGATAAACATGTTGTCAATAATTCCAGAATCCTTGGGTCCACAAAGCTGGTGAACTTTCAAATTAAAAGACTAGTTAGCATTCTGTTTTTCTTAAATCAACATGACAAAGTCTGACACTTTTGTTGTAAATGAGTTGGAAAGTTAGTAAATTTTCTCTATTTGGGCTCAATTTGGTTTTTTGGCTCTATTTGGTTATTTACTTATTGTCAAAGCCTGGTTTGCTACTCATTAACATTTTTCTCAAGGTTCTGTTACAGTGCGTGGTTATAGCTTGGAAAAGTGGTGTACATTGTCCCCTGCTATGTTTAATTACTGTATTAACTGAATTTTAGAAAGACCTTTTGGCGAGAATTTGAGTAACGAGACCTCAATCGCGAACCCCAGACCTTTATGGTAAATATTAAATATTATGATAAATATTTCGCTATCATCGGAGGCAGCGTTCAAGCTGAAGTGCTGTCAAACTCTGATGACGATTTTTGGACCAGGAGTTTGTCGATAATTATGGAAGTGTCTGTTAGATGAAGTTTGAATTACAAATCAGCTAAGAAGTTCTAAACGTGGTAATAGCACTGTCATCACAGTTTCTAGTTAAACAGTCTGGGATTTGTTGAAAAAATTAAACAGGGTCTTGAAGCCATTTCATGTGTTTGCACGTTCAAGTCTTGTGTCAGTTAACGCTACGAAAATGACTTTTACTGTATAATGTAGAGTTGGAAGTCATGCAGAAGGTAAAGACGGTTTTTTAAATGGCAGGGGTTTGTCGCTGATAAATGAGGCACGTTACCTAAGTTTATCCTAAATTGCAGTCTATCTTGGAAGCACTGCAGTCACCTAGTTGCAGCAAATGTTGCAAAAGGGCTGGGGGTTAACCCGATATTAAAGCATGTTTTACAGCTATTGGTCCTTGTAACGTTATACCATGTTATAGTAAGTCCTTACTTTGCTTAGGGTTGGGTTTTGGGGTCGAGTAATTTTTGTGTATTTTGGAAGATTACAAATTCTATGGACTAAAGCCGTTAGGAAGCTTTGTTGAAGGAGTTACTGGCACATTATCTTTTTTCAAGTTTTTTATGCTTAATGTAGGACAAATTCGTGATTACCAATCTGTCATTTTTGCAAAGCAATATTGGAACAAACGTATGTCCCTCGGCTTTTAGTCGCATCTTTATGTTAATGGTGCCCTTCGACATTTGGAACTAGGAATGGTGATAATTTCGTAGTCGAATGTCGAGACACAGCACGTGATGGCTTCACTATCCATTATTTAGCTCCAGGAATTTAAAAATATTAAAAATGTATTAAAAAAGTATTTTTTCGAGTGATGAAATATAGTTATTTAGATTTCTTGGGAAGTCATTTTTTTTTTCTTTTCTTTTTAATTAATTAGGTATAATGAGAGAAGGCATTTTGATTTTTTTTTTTTTTTTTTTTTTTTTGAAAGACTGATCAATCAATCGAGAATCAAATATTGCAGCCGTCTTTTATCAGGCACTTTGTTGCCTTACCTTTGCGGTTGTTTTTAAATTATGTTTATTTTGTAGGAGTTTGTAAATAAATTTATTAGTCAATCTGTCGAGCTTTGGTGGTGTTATTAATGATCGGTGTATCATCTAGTCTGACCAGAATTGAACGAATGACATTGTCAGTATACTACTGATCCAGCAATGCTAAAAGAAATAGCGCATTACTCTCCAGTGCAGTTTGTGAAGATTAACACGGTCAAAATTAAAGTCATGGAATTTTTTACACTTTTAGGATACCAGCGTGTACTCTACAAAGAATGATTAGGAAAGGTTTGTAATTTCTCATTGGTGATTGAACCTCGCCTTGTTGAATAGAATTTACAGAGTTGAGGCAGCTTTTAACTGCCGCCATTTATAGAGCTAACAGAGTTCTGACATAAATTTGTGTTGACCAAGTGTCTGTTATCTCTGTCCCCTTCTATAAGGTGAAGACTTGGCAATTGAATGCATCTCATATCCATAATATGATAATTCTTGATCATCATTTGTTTCCCATGACTCTCTCCAGTCTGTTACTAAGAGGTTTGATTAAATCAAAATGCACTGTGATAATGCTAATTCCCAATAAGGCATCTCAGCAGTATCCCAAGAACGACTGAGGGTATTATGTTCAAACTTTTGGGGCTACTTCTGCTCTTAAAATTTTTACCAAATCGAAATAGCGTAAGTGTATCTATGCTTTCAAAGAAAGTAAACAGATTTTTTTGCGAATGGCATCAAGTTTTCCATTTCAGGTCAACTAGAGGAAGTATGAAACTAAATTAAACAGTACTATTTGTGTCCAGATTTTTAAAAGGGTGTATGTTGTTAAAAATTGCTGAAAATTTTTCTCCAGTATACAAATAGCAGGCCAAACTATAAAGTCTTAAAAAAAGATTTAAAGTATTATTTTCTTTTTCCCTGAAAGGACTATGTCAATAAAAACGAACAGAAATTAATTAAAAAAAAATTCCACAAAATAAGTTTTTCAAAGAAAAGTAAAGAACTCCATTAAACAAAAAATGAACAAAAATAAAATCAAATAATCTACCAATCGTGAAACTACGACAAATCAGCATCGATAAATGAATGAAACCCAAAACGAACAGAAATTACAATAAATAACCGAGTCAAATTCAAAACGAGCAGAAATTAACATAAGTTGGGCGCAAAACCCCTCTGCCTTTCCAAGGCCAGGACAAAATTGGCAACTTTAATGAAAAAGAGGTTTGTCGATGGCTATTTTCTGCAAGTACTTAAATTCACCTCCTTCTTTGGAGCTTGCTCGTATTGTACCTCAAATTGTCCAATCAACAAGATAGACACAAAGAAACACGGTTCGTTCCAATTATCTTGAGGATGCCAAGCCCAGAACAGAGTACTTCAAGAACAGCTTCATCCGACATTGCATTTCGATCTGGAATGATCATCCTGAAGAAGTTATCCCCAAAAGTTCTCTGTTGACTCTTTCAAAAGAAGATTTAATAGTCATCTAAAAACCTTGATAAAAGACTAGGGGCAAATCAGATATTTAATTATACCTGGCACCGCGAATCTAGGAATAAAAAAAATCATTGTCTATGGAAAATCCTGAAGATATAATACTCGGACAGAATCTCAAATGTTGGTATATTAAAGGTAAAAGGTAAAGGTAAAGGATGCGACACTAGACCCTTAAGGTCCAAACCGGCGGTGCTGATCTCCGTTTCGTGGCCCTTCAGCCAGGAAGTGCAATGGGGGGCTGGGGGCCAGCCAACCTATGCTTTCGCAAACCCTTCCTGTTTTACCTTCCCCAGATTTCTCCAGGTACCCATTTAGAGCTGGGTTGACTCTGGCTAAGCTTACAGGGTCACACCACTGACCCGCGTCCCAAACTAAGAAACTGACCACACCAGGGATCGAACCCGAATTCACGGATTCTCAGCCCAGCGCGCGTCCACTTAGCCAGAACGGCTTTATATTGCAATGTTGGTATATTGCACTGTAGTTACAGTATTGTCCCCAACATGGCCAAGTGTTTAACAAAAGTATTGGTGGGTAAGTATCAAAAACAACCATGACTTCATTCGCGGACATTAAAAGTTTGGTAGAAGATTGTAAGGCTGTTTGCTCCAGTTCTTTGTAGAGCTGGCACAAGGTCACGGCAGATGGGAGTTAATCATACGGAGTCTTCTGTATTCTGGGCACGGCTTTGGTGTCTGGTTCCCCGACAAGAAGACGTCCCCAAGATATTGGCATATCAGTTCTGACTTTGATACCACCTCCTCTCTATGTATATGACCCAAGGAGGAAGTGATACCACCTCTTCTGTATATGTGACCCAAGAACGAATCAATTTGGACTTACTGGATTTGGAGCTTGCATTTTTTTTATGGTGACTGATGCTTTACAGAATATCGAAAGGGGGCATTAAAATCTGTTTATGTCCGTCTGAATTTTCTAAGGATTTTAGCAAAGCTGTTTATTTCTGATGATTGTGTACCTTTTCTACACAATCTGGACCTTTTGCACGGGAAATTGGGGAAAGTCCAGTCATGAAAAAAGCATATAAAGTAGTATAAGTATATAAAGTAGTATAAATATATAAAGTAATATAAGTATATAAAGTAGTATAAGCACATAAAGTAGTTTAAGTATATAAACTGGTATAAGTATATAAAGTAGTAAAAGTATATATACTGCTCAAAAGTATATAAAGTAGATGCATAACTATTTTTTTAATATTTTGCTCAAACCTTACAAGGTGTTGTTCAAATCATGGGATTTGTCGGAACTTAATCTTGGGATATTGTAAAAAAATATCTGTGGAACTGGGTTAAGCTATTTATTTGTGTTTACTTAATTTTCCTGATTTATTTTAGCTTTTCATTAATCTATTTACTTAATTTATTGTAATCTTGACTTAATTTATGTTTTTCTTTTCAGTATATCAATCAAAACTTGCAAAATATGGAGGTACCATTTATGATCATTCATGGTGAATTGGACAAACTCTGTGAAGTGAAAGGATCCCAGAACCTTTTCGAGATAGCTCCTGTGAAGGACAAAGAAATAAAAGTATGTTGAATCCAAAATTTGGTGTTATTTCCTGACTTTCATGGTTTCTTGCAAGCCTTTTTCTTGATTTGCCAGTTAGCTAAGTAGTTGCTTGCCATGCCAAGTAGCTTAATTGTAGCTAAGTAGCCAAGTAGTAAGAAGATATCAGTGACTGTTCCATGCATTTAAAAAATGGAGAGAAATTAGCCTTTATTCGCTATTTCAATGCAGAGCCAAGCTTTACAAGTCGTTCTTAAGGGTCTAATTCCGTCGTACTTACTATTGAGACGCAAAAAGTGAAGATAGCACACCATTTGTGTTCTAAAACTCCGGTGACATATCGATCAGCGAAGGTGAAGATAGGCATGGGAAACACGCTAGCACATAAAGCTTATTAGCCTCTCAGATTGTGGCTGTTTTCTACTTTTGCATTTAACAGACATTTTAAGGTAAATTTTAAAAAGGAAGGGGCTATGCCGTCTCAACAGTCATACCGAATCTAGAAATTTTTGTTGTAAATGGAACATACATTTCTGAGAATATACTTGGAATATGAAAACGAATATTTTAACAACGTAATAAACCAAATAATAGCATAGGTTGTGAACGGGCTTTTTCTGTCTAGGTGAAGTAAGCTTAAATCTAAAAAATAATAATAATAAAATAGTCGTTTAAAGGTAATGGTATCATTATGGATTGTTTCGAAGGAGAGCAAGGTGTAGTTGGTTAACAGTTTCGAGCATCCTCGGTATGAATCGTTACTATGAAATACTAAAATCGAAAATTGGTTAAAGGATTTGTCAGGGTTAAATAGTTTAGCTTCCAATGATTTATAACTTGAAATTTTTTAATAGGTCTCTTTTGCTTCATGAGTACTAGGGTCGTACTTTAAAAGGTAAGCTCCACTTTATAGGGTTGCTTATATTTTGGTAATAATCATATATCATATGTTTTTAACAAAAAGCTTGTTTCAAATCTACAATTTAATTTTCAGTCCTCAGAATACATACTTTTTTGTTATAATTGAATATAACCTAATAGAAGAAGGGAGAACAATCCCAATTTAAAATTTTTAATATGCTGAACTGCACATTTTTTGGGTTCTTTGATGGGCTTAAGTGAATTACAAGATTTACCATGGACTAAAGAGTAAATTAATTATAAATAATATAGCTTTTAAGAGCAATAGAGTAATATAAAAAGTAATAGTAAGTAGTAATTATGAGTAAAAGTAATATAATAATAAAGAGTAAAACTGTAAATAGCACTTACAACTCTAAATTTACTAAAAATTAGAATAACTGTTTCTCTGGTACCTGGAAAAACTTGTTTTTAGGACTAAAAATGAAAAATTGGTATGGTCGTAATATAAAAAGCGGTCCGAAATGTGTCACAATCTCCCAATATATAATTTTATGTTTTATCATTAATTTCAGTTTTTCTTCATAGCGGTTATGCTTATAGCTAGTCAACTTAAAGATTAAAACTTTTTTTAGTACTCAAATATACCATGACAGCTAAGACACTTATCCATGCTTCATCCCAACATATTATTCACCTAACATGATTTTTTTTTTACACTTTTTTTCAAGATTAATTATATCTTGCCCCCTAAGCCTCTTAATATACCTAAGAAGACTATCCCCTGGATTTTAGCCCCTCCTGTGATTTTATATCGAATTTTATTTCTTTTTCTTTTTTTTGAACATTTGTTTATTGCACTTTCTAATTTTCGCTCGGTTCCTAAATTTTTAGTATGGATTTCAGTTTTTCCTGACAGTATTTTCTTTTGTATCTAGTTAATATAGTGATTAAAACGTTTTATTCACCTAATAGGATTTTTTTCTCTTTTTTCAAAATTAATAATATCTTGCCCCCTAGACCTCGCAAGACACCTAAGAAGGTCATCTCCCAGCATTTCAATCCCTCCTTTGATTTTTTACTTCTAATTTTATTCCTTTCTTTTATTTGAATATTTCTGTATTTCACTTCCTAATTTTGGTTCTCTTCCTACATTTTTGTTATGGATTTCAGTTTTCCTGATAGCAGTTTTTTTTACACATTTATTTAATTTAGAGATTAAAATGTTTTTAGTACTTAAATATATCATGGCAGCTAAGATACTTATCTATGCTTCATTCAACATATTATTCACGCAGTATGATTTGTTTTATTTTACTCTTTTTAAAATAATTTGTCTTCCCTTGATCACTTAATACACCTAAGAAGATCACGCATTTTATGGGCGTCCATTTTCACTTCTTAAATTTTGTTATGGATTTCAGTTTGTCCTGCTAGTTTTTTTTTATATTTAGTTAGTTTAGAGATTAAAACCTTATATTGTGCTTAAATATATCATGGCAGTCAAGACAGTTGTCCATGCTTCATTCAGCACATTATTCACCTAATATGATTTTTTTTCTTTTTACTCTTTTTTTCTAAATTAATTATATCTTGCCCCATAGACCTCTTAATACCCCTAAGAAGATACCCCCCCTGCAGTTTAATCCCTCCTGTAATTTTTACCTCTAATTTTATTTTTTAGTTATTTAAATATATTTGTTTATTTGACTTGTTAATATAGGTCGTCAAAGATGGTCATCATCACTTGTACATTGAGCCTCTCGAAGTTAGAAACGAAGCAATGTCTGACACTTTAACTTGGATAATCAAGAGAATATAGAACTTGCCACCTGTGACCAAAATACCCAAAATACTTATGATGTTCTACTTGGAAGTTATGTCCTACTTTGAAAGTTATATGCAAAAAGATGTCGTTTTCGTGCCCTGAATATTTTTATACCCTTTGGCTGTTCGAAGTTAAAACATGCTACGCTTTACATTTTTCAAGGTGTTGAGCTATGGCTTGGTTTATGCTGAAAAAATATCAAATGTAAAAAAATCGAACTTTGCTTATTTCACTATATTTGCTTATAAAAAATAATCAAGTTTGGAAAAAATCAGGCATCGATTATTATAATCCAGCATTTTTCAAGATTCTAAACCCTGAATAGTTTCTCCTGATAAAGATGCAAGGTGTGAAAAAAAAAAGCTATCTTCGAACAACTATTGTTTTTTGTAGTCTTTTTCCTTTGGAAGTTACTTTACACATAATTTTAGATAAAGGTTGATTTTTAAAAGCTGAAAAAATTAAGTAAAGTTTGATAGTGAGTCTGTTTGATTAACGTTATTTGCCTTTATTTTGGTTCATAAATATATTTTTGCTACTTCTTACATTTCATAATAAGCAAAAATGCAAATAATAAATGATTAACTATTTTTACTGATAAATATCTTTACTTTCCGTTTTTTAAATTTACTTTATTTATGTCTAAATAAGTTTACTGAGTCCAAAAAGCGTTAAATGTTCCAGAAAAGAGTAGAAGCAACTTTAAACACCAAAATTGTTATGATTCTAAAATAACAAAATGATAATAAATGTCTCTAGTGACTATAGTGAATCAATATCAAGGGACTGGACTTTACTCGGTGGAAAGAAAGACTTTTTTCAACATCTTTCACAAAATAACTCATTTAATCTTATTTTTTTTCTTTGTAGAATGGAATTCCATTAAATGGAAGTTTTGATATTTGTGACATTAATCATGTACAAAACGTTTTAAAAATTAACTAAGGCCCTAAAAGAATTTTTTTCAAAGTCATAGCCTATCTAGATCGTTTTTCATGCGGAATATGAAAAATTGAGTGAAGATCGGTTCCCTGTATACATATTATTATTATAATTTTTCTACCGCAATGCTTAGCATTTAATGCGAAGCAATTAAGAATCCGCGACTCACTTCACAGTTATCAGACGGGAATGTCTGTCTCTAAAGAAGGCCCTAGTCGGTCAATCATTTTGATCAAAAGTTTTCGTCCATTGATTCACGTGTGCTTCAATCAACCTTCAATCGACCCTTTAATCCTGACCAAAGCTAATCTAACACACTGCTTTTGATCAAAATGATTGAGTCATTCAAACTTTCTATCAATCACCGTCAACGCTTGACTCAAACTTCAAACAGGTTCCTAGACGGTCAATCATGCTTGAGTCAATCGATTGACGGAATCTTTTGATCAAAATTATTGACCGTTTAGGGCCTCCTTAAGATTCTGAAAAAAAAAACGGATTTGTCGATAACCAAATTTCTTTTTGAAACTCCTCCCACTTATGCTCAGGGATTTCAACCTTTGGGGCTCTGTAATTTCAGTCAGCAGGTGATTTAGAAAAAATATTAAGGTAGCTCAGAAGGGAAACCAGATTTTCTTAAAGTCGCAACCTATCTAGATTGTTTTTTTCACTCCGGGAAATGGTAGTAAGCCAACTTTTAGAGAAAATCATTGTGAAGTTTTCCAAAAAAAAATATACTATGTACAATTATTACTTGTTTAATAAGATAGATGTCAATAGCCAAATTGAGACAAGTATTTTTTTCCTAAAAAGATTATTTTATTTTTTATGCTCAATTGTAATAGCCTACAATTTTCGTTTGCGTTTTGTAAATAATGTGCTTCAATTCTTCTTTTAATCTTTTAGACTTGACATATATTTTGAGTTAATTTTGGCTTCATACACAAGTCTATTGATGTCTTATGATTTAGCCAGTAATCACCATGCCAAGGCAATTTTGGGGATTGACTTTTTTAACGTTCAGACTGTTTCGCTCTAAAATTAAGTTTAAAATAGTTATATTCTTTTGGGGTTTTATGAAAAAATACTGTTTTTTTAAGTTGAGTTTAAAATTTGTATATCCTGTATTTCTGGGTGTTTTTTTTTTTTTATTCTTAAATGTGAGTGTTAAATTCAGTTTGCAAGTGTCAACAAAAGTGCTTTAAATATAATGTTTAACTTAACACATTTTTGCGTTTGATTTTAAAAGCATTATTAGTTTTTTTTATGCTTTGCATTTGATTTTTTTTTAGTGTTAATGTATTCTTTGTCTTTGAATGTGTTCAGTGTGATTTAATTTGAAGGTTTTTTTTGAACTGAATATTTTTAAACTTGAATTTAAAATGCGCTGTATGAAAAGTTTAAGCATTAATATGAAAGTGAAGGACTCAGTTAGGTTGTGCTCAAATTTTCTGCATGATTCCAGTCTACAGACCTCCGGAAAACGTCAGTTCGGTTTTATGTGTCGACTATATTACGCCATACTATATTACGCAACATTACGCACGTTTTCTACCATTGCCCGAGTTTTATATAGCTGATGTGTTTCCTTCTGCTTAGTGATCCATGCATAAAGTGGCTTTCATGCTGCTTACAAGACTTTTAAGCAGTACGACACGTCACTTTGAGTATAACTTTTTACTTCACCAATTCCTTTCAAACTTGGCTCACTGAAAATTTGTCAAACCTTCTGAATCATCGTCTAAAATTAGCACGATCATAGGTAAATTGCTTAAAACGTGGATTAGAGATTTTTAGATTCAATTTCCGATGAGGATCTTATGGCTACTGCGGCAGAATGACTCGTTTTGGAAAAAAGTATGGCAGGATTTCGAGGAAAACTTCATTAATTTTTTTTTTTTTTTTATTTTAGTTGAAGCTGGAATTCTATTTTGTTGTCACTATGTCGACGTTCCATAACACAACAAAACGATACGTAATACGTATCGCTTTGTTGTATTACGATACGTGAATACGTATCGTAAAATTATATGAAGAGCTCGACTCTAACTTACACTACTTATGTTACGGATACTATAATGATTGCATAACATAACATACCCTAAGACTATGTAATATAACACACCCTAATTTTACATAAAACGACATAAAATCTTAAGTTATACTAGTGTGAAAGGTTTTATGGCATACCTTGAAGGCACCATAATGAACTCACGCATAACAATCATAAAATAGCTCATTTTAAATCATAAGGTGGTTCCCACCTTAAAGTATAATTTAGTGTAAACGTACTGACCTTTGAAATTTGCAGGAACTAGCCAATAATATTAGTACTTATTTTACTATATTCGTTTCAACCCATTTACTGTAGTCATATACAGCATAGTATGATATCTGAGCATGTTCAGTGATAGTAACTATTTTTGGCGTCATATCCAAGAGGTTATTCTTTTAATACAACCTTTTCAATTACCTTAAAGCTGTTTATCATAGTTTCTTCTGCTGTCGCCTAAAACGTCGTTCTCGCATAAAACGTGTTTTTTTCAACGCACTTAATAATTCTCTTTATAAGAAAAGAATGTTTTGTGTCAACAATGTCAACAGGAAACACTTCAATGCATTTGCCTGACGAAATAAACCCATTGCAGGGGAAGTCCCTGCCGGCAGTGCTGATCTCCGTTTCTTGGCCCTTCAGCCAGGAAGTGCAATGGGGAATTGGGGGGTTGTAGGGGAAGGCAGGCTATCTGTTCTAAAATTCTTTTTCTAAAGCATCAAACAATCGAAAAGCGCATATTCTAGCTACATTCCGTTCATTCCAGGGTTAGAAAGGGCTATGACTTCGGTAAGAAATCCAAACTTCCATCAAGGATCTTGCTTCTATACTATATCGGATTATGCACGTTTAAATTTGGAAAGTCAATGTTCTAAAACTCTTAATTCAATATATAAAAAAAACAAGTGAAGACAATCAATTAGAAGCTTTTTGGGGGAGGGGGGATATTACTGTTTTTTCCCGGATAATTTTAATGATAAATACCCAGAAAACCACGCAAGTTCAAAATTTAGGGGGGTAGGGCCCCCCCCCAGGACTAATTCCATTCCTGTGTTGATTTTTTGTAAATCTCTATTTAACTCGAATTAAGAACCTTGAAAATCTCTAATTTTCAATCTCAGGTCTTTTCCCCCTCTATGGTTTCGTGCCCGTGTCATCTCCGTGGTTTGCTTGTTCGTCTTAAAATTCCTGCAATATTAAAATATTGCTTTTCCGACTTTTTATTGCTCATTTTATATTTTACGCTATTTTGACTATAAAATAGTTTATTAAATTGAAATTCTTGTTAAGTTTAAGAAGAAGGCTACAAATTAAAAATGTGAAATGGCACAACCTGCATAATTTGTAAGAGATTAGAATAAAGACAATAAAATAATACGCCTTTCAAAATTTCTAATGAGAAAGAGCACGAAAAATTCATCCCATCTCGGACGCAATTTCAGAGGGATTAAAACTGTATTTTTGTCAAGGAAAATATTCTAAAGCCGGTTTGTCTTAATAAAGTTTTTATTTTGGAATTAAATATGCTTTTGTATGTTTGTATACAAGAAATATGATATAGTTTTCAATAAATATGACGCATATTTAATATTTGTATTATCTACGAATAATATGATAAAAATATGTATAGTTTTGTTTTGAAGTTGCGTTTATTCTTTTCTTTCTTATTCCTTTACGGTTTATTTTTCACATTGTAAATTGTTTTAATGTCTTACTGTGTTAGCTATTTCTGTAATAATAGATAGTTGTTTAGCTGTAAACATGTGCTAAACTCTTGTGTATTAACTGTGAAGTTTTGGTTTTGCTTATTCTTCTCTGGTGTTCGAACGTTTATGTTTTACTTTCTAACACAGATTGTTTTTCATTTGCTTTAATGTTACTCTTGATGAAAAATTTTGGCTGTGTTTGGGTTTTTTTGGTTTTACTGTTATACTTTTAAGCTTTGTCAGGTAAGAAAAATATACGTTTAGATACTGGAATTATTTGACTTATTTGCTAGTCATCAAAGATAGACGTTGCGTTTTATCTAAGGGTTTACAGAGGGTTCATTTGAAAACAATAAAACTGACTTTTTATAGAAGAAGCCGTGTTTTTGGGTAATTATTTTAATTTCTAAAACTTGGATGTTCAAAGAACAAAATGAAAGTACGTCAAGTCATACTGGATGAGTCGAGTCTAAACGTCTGTAGCAAGTATTGTCACAACCCCAGATTTTTATTTGGTGATCAGAATGTAAAACAAAAAACAAGGGAGCTATGTTTTCTTGCACGATGCTTTCTTGTGTCCCCTCCCCTCTCCCCCCCCAAAAAAAAATAAACAAAGACATTAACAATCTGTTCAGATACGATGACGGAATGATCTAAGCCTCGGTAAGTAACCGAAAATTCTGTTAATGGCCTTGATTCTCTTCTATGAACTAGCTCAACTAAACTGACTCCGATATATGTAGAATATCCATTATTTTTCAACGTTTTCCAGAATTTCCAAGATTTTCCAATATTTGTTGAATAGTAAATGTTAAACGCAGAGGCACATTTGAAGGAAGCATTATAAAAATCTGAAAGCTATTTTAAAACAATTATAAATACTTACATCAATCCTAAAAGCGCATGGATTTACTTTTTCCCCATCCTACCTGAGGGATAAATATATAGCCATGTAATATATTTCAGCTATACTTTACAATTAAAACTTGTGCTGTAAGCTTTGTTCTGCATACTGTGGGGGGGGGGGATAGGCTAAAAACTTTCAATCTGAAGTCTTGTACCTTGGTGAATCAATTGGCTATCTTACACTTTGCATTTCTGGGTATGTCGGCCTTCCTTAGGTAAAAATCAGTGTTTAGGTGTCAGAAATTGCCAGTTATTTATTACTTAAAAGGGTCACAATCTACTGACGATACCGTAACTTTTTTGCTCTTTAAATGCATATGAATGTGACGTGGTTCAATTTTGTTTAAAGATTAAAGCTCTAAAGTGTAGTCAGTTGAAGGGTACACATCCTGCCCATGACCCACCAAAATATAGCCATACCTCACCGGTGGGGCATGCGTCCCACGTTGGGAATGACGGCTTTAGAGCCTTTTTTCAATATGGAGGGGGCTCAAAATCTCCTGATAGGGTTTTCAGATCATGAAAAACTGATTGAATCTGCTAGTATTAGAACTCCCTGGCTTTCTGATCCTCTTTGAGGAAATTAAATGAGTAGAAATCGCATCAATGTTCAACGCACCTTTTTAGGGGGTCTCTAACTCCCCGCTAATTGAGGAACCCCGGGAAGATTTCCCTATGGGCATACGGTGGTGGCAAGATATAGGCAGAACACAGTGGCAAAATATAGCCGAAATATGACGGCAAGGGATAGCCGGAACACGATGGCATTATATAGCAATGGAATAAAGGCCATTAGCAGACGCCTCGCAACATCGCATAGGAATATATTCATGTATTGAACACCCATCCTTCACAGCATGATAAGATGGAGCAGAGGAAAAAGAAAAGAAGAACAAAAAAAAGCAAATAAAAACATACACAAGGAACCAATTACAGCACTAATTCTTGTCATAACAATAACAACTAACTATAAAAATAAAATACGAATTGCAATCAAATTTAAATTACTGCATTAAGTTTGGTCATGACACGGACATACAAAAATGCTATTGAATTGAAACAGGACACCAATCATTCTGTGAAGAATTAAGTTTTCCATATATGGGACATACAGAGATAGCGAACGCCTTGCAACATCACATAGCAACATAGGGGGCGCCTCGCAACAACGCATACGGAGTTCAGAGGAATTCTTGCAGCATTATTATCTAGGCCTAGCCTTTATGCAATAACCCCTGGTCTAAATTCTCACCTTCAGATTCTTAAAGTATCTTTTAGTTTCCAGACACATCATAGAGATAAACTCATATTGCCAAGAAATAGGTTCTTTCTTACAAAGATTGCGTCTCCCTAGTCTATTTCCGGAGAATATTTAAAACCTTTATTTTCCAGACACTTTGGAATCGCCAGAGAGAGGTCTTGTTTTACGGCACATTATTCTCCTGGTATAGATTTTCCTTAGATCCGAACACTCCTGATAGAACGTTTCGGAGTCTATTATTGCACAAGTTTAATATCATCTTTCTATAGGGCTTTCTACATAAGAATTTTGTCCCTCAACATGTGATCTAAAGTTTTCTCTTGCTTTAAAAAGTTTTTATTTAAATATATAAACAGCTCATATGGGGTCCGAGCCCTTTGAAATTTCCCGAAATACGTCATTTTAATCCCCCAATTGCTAATTTTTTCTATATAATATGAAGTTCCTTTCTTTAAGCTATTTCCTTTTAATTTCCCTCTCGAGACCTTCAAACCCAATTTCAGGTTTTGATTCTTACAGATTTGCTAACGCTCTTACAATTTATTTTTGCAAGTTTCTATTTTGAGCTCATCATGAAAAAACATTTGGCCCCTTTCGAACCCCATTTGGGGGAGAATATATTATTTTTTTTATATATGTTTGGTTCCTCTTAAGTCTTTTGGTTTTCGTCGTCCTTCATTTCAACATTTAGGTGTTTTACTGCCTCAATTTAAACGTTTAATGTTTTATTTTTTTCTAATTTACGTCTTTAACTTTTCGCCATCCTTTCATTTAAGCATTGATTTGAAAAAAAAAATTAAGCATTTCGGTTTTTGCTGCCTCAAACTTAAGGTTTAATGCTTATAATGTTTTCAGACATTTAGATTTTTGCCATCCCTTCATTTAAGCCTTTAGGTTTTACATTGTCTTAAATTGGAACATTATTCATTTTAAGGCATTTAGGCTTTGTTCTCCCGTAACTTAAGCATGTAGGTGTTTCATTATCTCAAATTTAAGAATTTGGATTTTGGTCGTTTTTTCTAATTCAGAAGTTTAAGTTTTCACCTTCCCTTATTTTAAGTACTGGACAGACTTAGCTTTTTTTGGCACCGATTTCAGCAGATAAGTGAGCAAACGATAGCGGTACAAAAACAATGCCCATTACGTGCGATTTTCAAAACTAATCATCATGGACACCAAACCTACCCTAGATGTTCTCATAAATTATAGCATTGTAGAGGAGAATATTCTTTGCCTTTCTGACTCCAAATTGTCAATACTGTTGCTCAAAAAAAATTATTAGAATTGCCAATGCTAAGGACTTATTCAATATTAGAAGACAACTTATGAATCTCCAGGCTAGAGGTAACCAGATTTATTTCCAACATATTCCAAGTCATATATGTATCAAATATAATGATACTGCTGACTTACTGGCAGCAAAGACTTTTTTGTTAAACCCAAGTCCTCTCTCTGACCTCAATTCAAGTGATATTATCAGGCAAAGATCTAATGTTAATCATAGTAAGCCTAAATTTATTTTATCTCCTTTTCATACTAGATTACATACAGTGTTATATTACTGTCTGAGATCAGGTGCTGTTCTTTGCAATAGTTTGTTATTTAATTGGAAGCTACATCACTCCAATGGCTGACAACACCTCTGCTACATGGCTAATATTCCAAATACCTATACTGAAATTCTGAATTCTAAACTGCATTGGCACGTGGATAGAAAGATTTTTAAGGCATCTATTGATATTTTAAATTGATTAGTGATTATTATTGCACAATAAAGCCATCTAAAAGAAGGAGATTATTCATCATTTGTTTTGGAGAGTGCAGAAGAGAGTGTGAAGAGCTGCACTGGTACCACCCAGACTATAGGTCTTAAACTGCTGGGGAAAGGTGACTCAAGTACCTGCACTTCCCATAACCAATCAATAGAATCAAGAAGTTTAATTGGGATGATTGGTTTGTATTAACTGATAAAAAAATTTGGTTACAGATGAGGATGATGGATTTCTGAACATCTGATGATACTTTTTGGAGAGCCAAAGGGGTGAAAGGACTAATTGGTAGTTAATATACCCTGATAAAAATTTTTGGAGCTGTAACTAGAACAGTCAACTGCAGTTTATCAATAGTTGCATGATAAGTCTTAACTTATTATTTAGTTCTTTAATTATTGTTAATAAGTTCTTTTATTATTGATTTTTTTTATTTGATAAAAAATTTCAAATTAAGTTCTGAATTTTTTCAGTATTAAATTATAGAGTCCTTTTTTCTATTAAATATTTAGCTATCATTATTTAGTTCTTTTGATTTTCCAGCTGAAAAGAAGGAAACAATTGAGGATTCTTTTTCTTTTATTACAAAAAAAATTCAGCACCAAAAACTAGAAACATTTCAAGCTCAAGTTGTTGGCATTTTCTTTGCAATTTGGCATTGATTTGGTGAATTCAAAGAGTATATGAAATTAATCTTTTTGGCTTCTTCATTTTTGTAGAATTGCTTTTGATTTTCTTCTGTTTATAGGTTTAAAGGTTAATATTAAGGTATTTAAACCATTTTTCTTTCTCTTCTTTTCATCCTTTGACTGGTACCAAGTTTTTATAGAAAGGGTGGTAATAGAAAGTTCATAAGGGCTCATTTGATTGGAAATTGAAAGGGCTAGTGTCCTTTTAAATAGTTGAAACTGATTGGAGGGCAACTAAACCCCTTCTCACACCCACCATTTTCCCCCAACACATCCAATCAAAATTTTGAGGTAGCCATTTTGTTCAACATAGTTGAAAGTTCTTGAAATGATGTCTTTGAAGATGACAAATCCCCTACACTTCTCAGGGTAAAGGTTTTAAGTTATGCCCTGGGGGCATATAAGGTTTTTATAGATAGTGTTGTCATAGAAACTTCAAAAAGAACTCATTAAATTGGAAATTGAAAGGGATAACCCCCCTCTCATGCCCACTGTTTCCCCAAACACATCAAATCAAAATTTTAAAATAGCCATTTTGTTCAACATAGTTGAAAGTTCTGGAAATTCAGTCTTTGAGAATGACAACCCCCCCCCCCCACACACACACACACAGCCCTCAGGGTAAGGGTTGTAAGTTGTGCCCTGGGGGCATATAAGGTTTTTATAGAAAGGGTTGTCATAGAAACTTCATAAAGGCTCATTTGATTGGAAATTGAAAGGCCTAGTGTCCTGTGTTGTTGTAGAAAGTGATTGGAGGGCAACTAAGCCCCTTCTCACACCCACCATTTTCCCCAAACACATCCAATCAAAATTTTGAGATAACCATTTTGTTCAACATAGTTGAAAGTTCTAGAAATGATGTCTTTGAAGATGACAAATCCCCCACACTTCTCAGGGTAAGGGTTTTAAGTTATGCCCTGGGGGCATATAAGGTTTTTATAGATAGTGTTGTCATAGAAACTTCAAAAAGGGCTCATTCAATTGGAAATTGAAAGGGGTAGTGCCCTTTTTAAAAGTCAAAAGTGATTGGAGGGCAACTAACCCCCCTCTCATGCCCACTGTTTCCCCAAACACATCCAATCAAAATTTTAAAATAGCCATTTTGTTCAACATAGTTGAAAGTTCTGGAAATTCAGTCTTTGAGAATCACCCCTCCCCCCCTGCACAGCCTTCAGGGTAAGAGTTGTAAGTTGTGCCCTGGGGGCAAGTAAGGTTTTTTATAGAAAGGGTTATCATAGAAACTTCATAAAGGCTCATTTGATTGGAAATCAAAAGGCCTAGTGCCCTGTTTTGTTGTAGAAAGTGATAGGAGGGCAACTAAGCCCCTTCTCACACCCACCATTTTCCCCAAACACATCCAATCAAATTTTGAGATAGCCATTTTTTTCAACATAGTTGAAAGTTCTGGAAATTAGGTCTTTGAGGATGACAACCCTCCACAGCCCTCAGGGTAAGGGTTGTAAATTATGATTTTGCTGTAAAAACTTCAAAAAGGGCTCATTTGATGGGAAATTGAAAGGGTTAGTGCTCTTTTTAATATTCAAAAGTGATTGAAAGGCAACTAACCCCCCTTTCACACCCACCATTTCCCCAAACACATTCAATCAAAGTTTTGAGATAACCATTTTGTTCAACATAGTTGAAAGGTCTGGAAATTATGTCTTTGAGGATGACAAACTCCCCACATCCCCCTGGGCAAGGTTGTAAGTTATGCCCTGGGGGTATATAAGGATTTTATAGAAAGCATTGTCATAGAAACTTCAAAAAGGGCTCATTCAATTAGGAATTGAGAGGGCTTGTGCCCTTATCCCCCCTATTCCCATTATTTCCCTAAACACTTCTTATCAACATTTTGATATATCCATTTTGTTGAACATAGTTGAAGAGTCTGGAAATTATGTCTTTGAATATGATCCCCCCCCACAGCCCTCTGGGCTAAGGTTGTAAGTTATGCCCTGGGGGCATATAAGGTTTTTATAGAAAACTTCAAAAAGGGCTCATTTGATTGGAAATTGAGAGGGCTATTGTCCTTTTTAACAGTTGATAGTAATTGGAGGGAGAATCACCCCCCCCCCCCTCCCCTATCCCATCATTTCCCCAAACATTTCTGATCAACATTTTGATATGGTCATCTTTTTCAACGTAGTTGAATGGTCTGGAAATTATGTCTTAGAGGATGCCAACCCTCCCCCCATAGCCCTCAGGACAAGGGTTGTAAGTTATGCCCTTGGGGCATATAAGGTTTTTATAGAAAGTTTTGTTGTAGAAGCTTCAAAAAGGGCTCACTCGATTGGAAATTGAAAGGACTAGTGTCTTTTGTATTAGTCAAAAGTGATCAGAGGGCAAATGCTCCACCATGCCCATCATTTCCCCAAACAATTCCAATCAAAATTTTGAAATAGCCATTTTGGTCAACATATATGAAAGGTCTGGAAATTATGTCTTTGAGGGTAAACAATCCCTCCAGCATCAGGGCAAGGGTTGTAAGTTATGCCCTGGGGTCATATAAGGTCTTTATAGAAAGCATGGTCATATAAACTTTGTAGGGGGCTTATTGGAGTGGTAATCAGATGCTCTAGTGCTCTTTTTAAGAGTCAAAGTGATTGGAGGGCAGCTACCCCCCCCCCCACACACACACACCCACCCACATTGTATTGTCCCAAAATGTATCTAATAAAAATTTTGAGATAGCCATTCTATTCAAAATAGTCTAAATATCATATAATAAGGCTTTTGTGGTTTAAACAAACCCCAGAGATTAGGGGCAAGGGTTGTAAGTTATGCCCAGGGGGTATTTAAGGTTTTTATGGAAGGGGTGGTTGTTTAACTTCAGAAGAGGCTCAGTTTTTTTTCCCTGAAAAAGACTATGTCAATATCAAACAAACAGAAATTGATTAAAAAACTTTTTTCACAAAATAAGTTTTTAAAAAAAAAATAAAGAACTCCATTAAACCAAAAAATGAACAAAAATAGAATCAAATAATCTTCAAAGCATACAACTGCCACAGATCAGTATCAATAAATAAATGACACCCAAAACAAACAGAAATTAAAATAAATAACGGAGTCAAACTCAAAATGAGCAGAAATTAATATGAGTACAGTTCTAAACCCTTATGCTTTCTGAAAGCCAGAATATAATTTGTACATTACTTACAAAAAAATTCTTTTAAATGTTTTCATTTTTATAGCTTTAAGAAATCAAAATTAATTAAGAATTTAAGGAATAAATAACAGCATATGTATATTAAACTGACATTGCACATTTTTTCAATAAATTCATTTGAATTTTTTATAATTTTAGAATTTTGTATAAGAATTCTGGTAAATTCCCCCAGTGTATATTTTCCCCTGACAAGTTCACTCCCGGGAAACTTCCCTCCCCGTGGAAAATTCCCCCATGGAACCCCCCCCCCCCAGCAGAAAATTTGCCCCCCTCACCCACCCAAAAATGTATGCCTACTTCCCAATAACAAATACTATGTGCAAACAATAGGCAAATAAAGACCTTTCCCCTGGGGCTGTGGGGGGTTTTGTTATACCCAAAGGCATAGTTATTGGGCCTTTTAAGTATGATGAACAAAACGGCTATCTCAAAATTTTGATTGGACAATTTTGGGAAAAAGGGGCAGAGGAGGGGACCTAGTTGCCCTCCAATGTTTTGGGTTACTTAAAAAGTGCACTAGAACTTTTAATTTCTGTTTGAATGAGCTCCCTCCCGATATTTTAGGACCACTGGGTCGATACAATCACCCTTGGGGAAAAAAAAACAACAAACAAATAAACATGCATCTGTGATCTTTCTTCAGGCAAAAAATACAAAATTCCACATTTTTGCAGATAGGAGCTTGAAACCTACATAGTAGGGTTCTATGATATGCTGAACCCGATGGTGTGATTTTCATTGAGATTGCTTGACTTTTAGGGGTTGTTTCCCCCTTTTTTCTAAAATCAGGAAAATTTTCTCAGGCACATAACCTTTGATGGGTAAGACTAAACTGAATGAAACTTATATATTTGAATTCAGCATAAAAATCGATTCTTTTGATATATCTATTGGTATCAAAATTCCATTTTTTCTTAGTTTGGATACTATTGAGCTGGGACGCTCCTTACTTCCCTGGAATAGATTGTCCTAAGAATAAGATGAACACTAAATCCTTTGACAACTAATATTAGCTAAAATGGCAGAATTTTGCAATTAGAAAAAGATATTTACTGATGGATCAGTCTTGAAAGATGGAAAGTCATCTATAGGCATTTTTTTTCCTGAATGGAATGGTTCATCAGTTGGGGTTAGAGTTTCAGATGGAACCTCTATTTTTCAGAATGCCTTGCTCTCCAAAAAGCTCTGGATACTGTGCTGGAAGCTGGATTAGGTGATTTTGTTATTTTCTCTGATTCTAAAATTGTTTTTCTGATCTGAAAAGGAGGAAAAGAAAAGTTATTCCAATCATTGTTCATCTACAGGAAAAGATTCAGAAAATAATGTCTTCCCAGGCTCTTCAACTGAAAATGATTTGGGTTTCTTCTCACATAATGATTAAGGAAAACAAAATTGCTGACAGTATTGCAAAACAGGCCACCCACTTACTTGGAAGGTTGCTCTCACTGTAAATGAACCCTAATAACCTCTGCTCTAATAACCTCTCTAAGTTAATAACCTCTGCTGCAAACTCTTTTAGAATCAATCAGACCCGTATTGCAGCGTTCAAGTGGCAGCTCAGATATTTAAATAGAACCTTTGACACATTCCAAAAAATTGATAATACTTGTGTTAACCACAAAGCATATTGAACAAAATGGGAAAAGTCAATAATTGAGATAGGGAGTAAAAGATGTCTTGGTGTGTAAAGTATAATGTTTAATAAAACATCTTGGTCACTATATGAATAACAGACTATGATTGAGCTTTAAGTGGAATAAAATGGTTGTGAAGTATATTTTTATTGAAAACAAGAAATGCTGTATTTTATTCTCTAGAATTCATACCTTGGTTCAAGTGGCAGCTCAGATATTTAAATAGAACCTTTGACACATTCCAAAAAATTGATAATACTTGTGTTAACCACAAAGCATATTGAACAAAATGGGAAAAGTCAATAATTGAGATAGGGAGTAAAAGATGTCTTGGTGTGTAAAGTATAATGTTTAATAAAACATCCTGGTCACTATATGAATAACAGACTATGATTGAGCTTTAAGTGGAATAAAATGGTTGTGAAGTATATTTTTATTGAAAACAAGAAATGCTGTATTTTATTCTCTAGAATTCATACCTTGGTTCAAGTGGCAGCTCAGATATTTAAATAGAACCTTTGACACATTCCATAAAATTGATAATACTTGTGTTAACCACAAAGCATATTGAACAAAATGGGAAAAGTCAATAATTGAGATAGGGAGTAAAAGATGTCTTGGTGTGTAAAGTATAATGTTTAATAAAACATCTTGGTCACTATATGAATAACAGACTATGATTGAGCTTTAAGTGGAATAAAAGGGTTGTGAAGTATATTTTTATTGAAAACAAGAAATGCTGTATTTTATTCTCTAGAATTCATACCTTGGTTCAAGTGGCAGCTCAGATATTTAAATAGAACCTTTGACACATTCCAAAAAATTGATAATACTTGTGTTAACCACAAAGCATATTGAACAAAATGGGAAAAGTCAATAATCGAGATAGGGAGTAAAAGATGTCTTGGTGTGTAAAGTATAATCTTTAATAAAACATCTTGGTCACTATATGAATAACAGACTATGATTGAGCTTTAAGTGGAATAAAATGGTTGTGAAGTATATTTTTATTGAAAACAAGAAATGCTGTATTTTATTCTCTAGAATTCATACCTTGGTTCAAGTGGCAGCTCAGATATTTAAATAGAACCTTTGACACATTCCAAAAAATTGATAATACTTGTGTTAACCACAGAGCATATTGAACAAAATAGGAAAAGTCAATAATTGAGATAGGGAGTAAAAGATGTCTTGGTGTGTAAAGTATAATGTTTAATAAAACATCTTGGTCACTATATGAATAACAGACTATGATTGAGCTTTAAGTGGAATAAAATGGTTGTGAAGTATATTTTTATTGAAAACAAGAAATGCTGTATTTTATTCTCTAGAATTCATACCTTGGTTCAAGTGGCAGCTCAGATATTTAAATAGAACCTTTGACACATTCCAAAAAATTGATAATACTTTTGTTAACCACAAAGCATATTGAACAAAATGGGAAAAGTCAATAATTGAGATAGGGAGTAAAAGATGTCTTGGTGTGTAAAGTATAATGTTTAATAAAACATCTTGGTCACTACATGGATAACGGACTATGATTGAGCTTTAAGTGGGACCAAATGGTTGTGGAGTATATTTTTATTGAAAACAAGAAATACTGCATTTTATTCTCTAGAATTCATACCTTGGTTCAAGGGGAAGCTCAGATATTTAAATAGAACCTTTGACACATTCCAAAAAATTGATAATACTTGTGTTAACCACAAAGCATATTGAACAAAATGGGAAAAGTCAATAATTGAGATAGGGAGTAAAAGATGTCTTGGTGTGTAAAGTATAATGTTTAATAAAACATCTTGGTCACTACATGAATAACGGACTATGATTGAGCTTTAAGTGGGACCAAATGGTTGTGGAGTATATTTTTATTGAAAACAAGAAATACTGCATTTTATTCTCTAGAATTCATACCTTGGTTCAAGTGGCAGCTCAGATATTTAAATAGAACCTTTGACACATTCCAAAAAATTGATAATACTTGTGTTAACCACAAAGCATATTGAACAAAATGGGAAAAGTCAATAATTGAGATAGGGAGTAAAAGATGTCTTGGTGTGTAAAGTATAATGTTTAATAAAACATCTTGGTCACTACATGAATAACGGACTATGATTGAGCTTTAAGTGGGACGAAATGGTTGTGGAGTATATTTTTATTGAAAACAAGAAATACTGCATTTTATTCTCTAGAATTCATACCTTGGTTCAAGTGGCAGCTCAGATATTTAAATAGAACCTTTGACACATTCCAAAAAATTGATAATACTTGTGTTAACCACAAAGCATATTGAACAAAATGGGAAAAGTCAATAATTGAGATAGGGAGTAAAAGATGTCTTGGTGTGTAAAGTATAATGTTTAATAAAACATCTTGGTCACTACATGGATAACGGACTATGATTGAGCTTTAAGTGGGACCAAATGGTTGTGGAGTATATTTTTATTGAAAACAAGAAATACTGCATTTTATTCTCTAGAATTCATACCTTGGTTCAAGGGGAAGCTCAGATATTTAAATAGAACCTTTGACACATTCCAAAAAATTGATAATACTTGTGTTAACCACAAAGCATATTGAACAAAATGGGAAAAGTCAATAATTGAGATAGGGAGTAAAAGATGTCTTGGTGTGTAAAGTATAATGTTTAATAAAACATCTTGGTCACTACATGGAATAACGGACTATGATTGAGCTTTAAGTGGGACCAAATGGTTGTGGAGTATATTTTTATTGAAAACAAGAAATACTGCATTTTATTCTCTAGAATTCATACCTTGGTTCAAGTGGCAGCTCAGATATTTAAATAGAACCTTTGACACATTCCAAAAAATTGATAATACTTGTGTTAACCACAAAGCATATTGAATAAAATGGGAAAAGTCAATAATTGAGATAGGGAGTAAAAGATGCCTTGGTGTGTAAAGTATAATGTTTAATAAAACATCTTGGTCACTACATGAATAACGGACTATGATTGAGCTTTAAGTGGGACCAAATGGTTGTGGAGTATATTTTTATTGAAAACAAGAAATACTGCATTTTATTCTCTAGAATTCATACCTTGGTTCAAGTGGCAGCTCAGATATTTAAATAGAACCTTTGACACATTCCAAAAAATTGATAATACTTGTGTTAACCACAAAGCATATTGAACAAAATGGGAAAAGTCAATAATTGAGATAGGGAGTAAAAGATGTCTTGGTGTGTAAAGTATAATGTTTAATAAAACATCTTGGTCACTACATGGATAACGGACTATGATTGAGCTTTAAGTGGGACCAAATGGTTGTGAAGTATATTTTTATTGAAAACAAGAAATACTGCATTTTATTCTCTAGAATTCATACCTTGGTTCAAGGGGAAGCTCAGATATTTAAATAGAACCTTTGACACATTCCAAAAAATTGATAATACTTGTGTTAACCACAAAGCATATTGAACAAAATGGGAAAAGTCAATAATTGAGATAGGGAGTAAAAGATGTCTTGGTGTGTAAAGTATAATGTTTAATAAAACATCTTGGTCACTACATGAATAACAGACTATGATTGAGCTTTATGTGGGACCAAATGGTTGTGAAGTATATTTTTATTGAAAACAAGAAATACTGCATTTTATTCTCTAGAATTCATACCTTGGTTCAAGTGGCAGCTCAGATATTTAAATAGAACCTTTGACACATTCCAAAAAATTGATAATACTTGTGTTAACCACAAAGCGTATTGAACAAAATGGGAAAAGTCAATAATTGAGATAGGGAGTAAAAGATGTCTTGGTGTGTAAAGTATAATGTTTAATAAAACATCTTGGTCACTACATGAATAACGGACTATGATTGAGCTTTAAGTGGGACCAAATGGTTGTGGAGTATATTTTTATTGAAAACAAGAAATACTGCATTTTATTCTCTAGAATTCATACCTTGGTTCAAGGGGAAGCTCAGATATTTAAATAGAACCTTTGACACATTCCAAAAAATTGATAATACTTGTGTTAACCACAAAGCATATTGAACAAAATGGGAAAAGTCAATAATTGAGATAGGGAGTAAAAGATGTCTTGGTGTGTAAAGTATAATGTTTAATAAAACATCTTGGTCACTACATGGAATAACGGACTATGATTGAGCTTTAAGTGGGACCAAATGGTTGTGGAGTATATTTTTATTGAAAACAAGAAATACTGCATTTTATTCTCTAGAATTCATACCTTGGTTCAAGTGGCAGCTCAGATATTTAAATAGAACCTTTGACACATTCCAAAAAATTGATAATACTTGTGTTAACCACAAAGCATATTGAATAAAATGGGAAAAGTCAATAATTGAGATAGGGAGTAAAAGATGCCTTGGTGTGTAAAGTATAATGTTTAATAAAACATCTTGGTCACTACATGAATAACGGACTATGATTGAGCTTTAAGTGGGACCAAATGGTTGTGGAGTATATTTTTATTGAAAACAAGAAATACTGCATTTTATTCTCTAGAATTCATACCTTGGTTCAAGTGGCAGCTCAGATATTTAAATAGAACCTTTGACACATTCCAAAAAATTGATAATACTTGTGTTAACCACAAAGCATATTGAACAAAATGGGAAAAGTCAATAATTGAGATAGGGAGTAAAAGATGTCTTGGTGTGTAAAGTATAATGTTTAATAAAACATCTTGGTCACTACATGGATAACGGACTATGATTGAGCTTTAAGTGGGACCAAATGGTTGTGAAGTATATTTTTATTGAAAACAAGAAATACTGCATTTTATTCTCTAGAATTCATACCTTGGTTCAAGGGGAAGCTCAGATATTTAAATAGAACCTTTGACACATTCCAAAAAATTGATAATACTTGTGTTAACCACAAAGCATATTGAACAAAATGGGAAAAGTCAATAATTGAGATAGGGAGTAAAAGATGTCTTGGTGTGTAAAGTATAATGTTTAATAAAACATCTTGGTCACTACATGAATAACAGACTATGATTGAGCTTTATGTGGGACCAAATGGTTGTGAAGTATATTTTTATTGAAAACAAGAAATACTGCATTTTATTCTCTAGAATTCATACCTTGGTTCAAGTGGCAGCTCAGATATTTAAATAGAACCTTTGACACATTCCAAAAAATTGATAATACTTGTGTTAACCACAAAGCGTATTGAACAAAATGGGAAAAGTCAATAATTGAGATAGGGAGTAAAAGATGTCTTGGTGTGTAAAGTATAATGTTTAATAAAACATCTTGGTCACTACATGATAACGGACTATGATTGAGCTTTAAGTGGGACCAAATGGTTGTGGAGTATATTTTTATTGAAAACAAGAAATACTGCATTTTATTCTCTAGAATTCATACCTTGGTTCAAGTGGCAGCTCAGATATTTAAATAGAACCTTTGACACATTCCAAAAAATTGATAATACTTGTGTTAACCACAAAGCATATTGAACAAAATGGGAAAAGTCAATAATTGAGATAGGGAGTAAAAGATGTCTTGGTGTGTAAAGTATAATGTTTAATAAAACATCTTGGTCACTACATGGATAACGGACTATGATTGAGCTTTAAGTGGGACCAAATGGTTGTGAAGTATATTTTTATTGAAAACAAGAAATACTGCATTTTATTCTCTAGAATTCATACCTTGGTTCAAGGGGAAGCTCAGATATTTAAATAGAACCTTTGACACATTCCAAAAAATTGATAATACTTGTGTTAACCACAAAGCATATTGAACAAAATGGGAAAAGTCAATAATTGAGATAGGGAGTAAAAGATGTCTTGGTGTGTAAAGTATAATGTTTAATAAAACATCTTGGTCACTACATGGATAACGGACTATGATTGAGCTTTAAGTGGGACCAAATGGTTGTGGAGTATATTTTTATTGAAAACAAGAAATACTGCATTTTATTCTCTAGAATTCATACCTTGGTTCAAGGGGAAGCTCAGATATTTAAATAGAACCTTTGACACTTTCCAAAAAATTGATAATACTTGTGTTAACCACAAAGCATATTGAACAAAATGGGAAAAGTCAATAATTGAGATAGGGAGTAAAAGATGTCTTGGTGTGTAAAGTATAATGTTTAATAAAACATCTTGGTCACTACATGAATAACGGACTATGATTGAGCTTTATGTGGGACCAAATGGTTGTGAAGTATATTTTTATTGAAAACAAGAAATACTGCATTTTATTCTCTAGAATTCATACCTTGGTTCAAGTGGCAGCTCAGATATTTAAATAGAACCTTTGACACATTCCAAAAAATTGATAATACTTGTGTTAACCACAAAGCATATTGAACAAAATGGGAAAAGTCAATAATTGAGATAGGGAGTAAAAGATGTCTTGGTGTGTAAAGTATAATGTTTAATAAAACATCTTGGTCACTACATGGATAACGGACTATGATTGAGCTTTAAGTGGGACCAAATGGTTATGGAGTATATTTTTATTGAAAACAAGAAATACTGCATTTTATTCTCTAGAATTCATACCTTGGTTCAAAAGGAAGCTCAGATATTTAAATAGAACCTTTGACACATTCCAAAAAATTGATAATACTTTTGTTAACCACAAAGCATATTGAACAAAATGGGAAAAGTCAATAATTGAGATAGGGAGTAAAAGATGTCTTGGTGTGTAAAGTATAATGTTTAATAAAACATCTTGGTCACTACATGAATAATGGAGTATGATTGAGCTTTAAGTGGGACCAATTGGTTGTGGAGTATATTTTTATTGAAAACAAGAAATACTGCATTTTATTCTCTAGAATTCATACCGTGGTTCAAGTGGCAGCTCAGATATTTAAATAGAACCTTTGACACATTCCAAAAAATTGATAATACTTGTGTTAACCACAAAGCATATTGAACAAAATGGGAAAAGTCAATAATTGAGATAGGGAGTAAAAGATGTCTTGGTGTGTAAAGTATAATGTTTAATAAAACATCTTGGTCACTACATGGATAACGGACTATGATTGAGCTTTAAGTGGGACCAAATGGTTGTGGAGTATATTTTTATTGAAAACAAGAAATACTGCATTTTATTCTCTAGAATTCATACCTTGGTTCAAGGGGAAGCTCAGATATTTAAATAGAACCTTTGACACATTCCAAAAAATTGATAATACTTGTGTTAACCACAAAGCATATTGAACAAAATGGGAAAAGTCAATAATTGAGATAGGGAGTAAAAGATGTCTTGGTGTGTAAAGTATAATGTTTAATAAAACATCTTGGTCACTACATGAATAACGGACTATGATTGAGCTTTAAGTGGGACCAAATGGTTGTGGAGTATATTTTTATTGAAAACAAGAAATACTGCATTTTGTTCTCTAGAATTCATACCTTGGTTCAAGTGGCAGCTCAGATATTTAAATAGAACCTTTGACACATTCCAAAAAATTGATAATACTTGTATTAACCACAAAGCATATTGAACAAAATGGGAAAAGTCAATAATTGAGATAGGGAGTAAAAGATGTCTTGGTGTGTAAAGTATAATGTTTAATAAAACATCTTGGTCACTACATGGATAACGGACTATGATTGAGCTTTAAATGGGACCAAATGGTTGTGGAGTATATTTTTATTGAAAACAAGAAATACTGCATTTTATTCTCTAGAATTCATACCTTGGTTCAAGGGGAAGCTCAGATATTTAAATAGAACCTTTGACACATTCCAAAAAATTGATAATACTTGTGTTAACCACAAAGCATATTGAACAAAATGGGAAAAGTCAATAATTGAGATAGGGAGTAAAAGATGTCTTGGTGTGTAAAGTATAATATTTAATAAAACATCTTGGTCACTACATGGATAAAGGACTATGATTGAGCTTTAAGTGGGACCAAATGGTTGTGGAGTATATTTTTATTGAAAACAAGAAATGCTGCATTTTATTCTCTAGAATTCATACCTTGGTTCAAGTGGCAGCTCAGATATTTAAATAGAACCTTTGACACATTCCAAAAAATTGATAATACTTGTGTTAACCACAAAGCATATTGAACAAAATGGGAAAAGTCAATAATTGAGATAGGGAGTAAAAGATGTCTTGGTGTGTAAAGTATAATGTTTAATAAAATATCTTGGTCACTACATGAATAAAGGACTATGATTGAGCTTTAAGTGGGACCAAATGGTTGTGGAGTATATTTTTATTGAAAACAAGAAATACTGCATTTTATTCTCTAGAATTCATACCTCGGTTCAAGTGGAAGCTCAGATATTTAAATAGAACCTTTGACACATTCCAAAAAATTGATAATACTTGTGTTAACCACAAAGCATTAAAACATGTCTTGGTATGTAAAGCATGATGTCTTGTAAAACATCTTGATCATAACTTAAAAAAGAGACTGTGCTTGAGGCTCAAGTGGGAGAAAAATAATTGTGGAGCATAGTTGAGTAAGAAGTACTTCATTTTTCTCTAGAATTCTTACCATGTTTTTAAGTGGAATCTCAAATATTTAAGCGAACTTTTTAATATTCTAAAATAAAAAAAGAAAACAAGAACATTATTGTAATTGGGAAACCTACTCAGAGCTGGGGGCTCACACCCATGGTTTTAACAAGCTTGTTTTAAGTTAAGAACAAAAAGTCACTTACAAGATATATGGGCATGAAAAATATAAATGGGTATAGGCATGGTTGAAACTTTGAGTACCTTAGCAAATAAAGACAAGTAATGTCCGTTCTGGAAACATGCCATCTCTTCCTCCTCTATTCTCCTTTAAAGTGAGAAAGTTTAATAGTATACAAAACTTTAATTAATGAAAATTGAAATACATTCTGCTTTTAATCTTAAAGCTGATTGTTGAGCAGAAACTGAGGTAGCATGGTAAACCAAGTGAAATATCTCTGAAATACACAAGTTTGCATCCTTGGGGGTCTTTGCATACCGTTTGGAAAACCTTCTGTTGTAATCAAAATACTTAACTACAAGGCCGTACCCAAGATTTTTTTCGGAGAGGGTTTTACTAAAAAAAAAATTCGGGGGGGGGGGGATTTACACAAAAAAAACCTCAAAAAACGCACGCGAAATTTGTTTATATCCATTTTTGTTACGTTTTTACGAGTCAGACAAACATTTCAGGGGGGGGGCTTCAAACCCCCCTAACCCACCCTCTGGGTACGGCCTTACTTAACTAAGTAGTTGTTACATAGAAAACCTAAATTAAATAATAATAATTTATTGTTACCCTCTGTAGACAACAACAGTGCATTCAATAGGAGTATAAGAAAAATGAAAAAGACAAAATTACTCACAATTCTTGACAACTTTGGCTTTTAAACACTCATTCGGCATCCAGTTCCAAAATTTGCATAAGGGTGTATGGACTACCAGATTAGTCCTTTCATCCCTTTGACTCCACAAAAGTATCTTCAGATACTCAGCAATCCCTCATCCTCTTCTGTAAACAAGCTGCTGGAAAAATATTCTCCAATCAACTAACAGCATGTTCTCCCTATAAAACTACTTAATTCTAATGATGGGTTGTGGGAAATGCTGGTACTTGAGCTACCTGGCTCCAGCAGTTTAAGGCCCATAGACTGGCCAGTACCTATATGGCTCTTCCCGCTCACTCCTGCTCTCTTTGGCAAATTCCATAACAATTAATGAATCAGCCCCTTTTCCATTGCCTTCTTCATGCTTTAGTGCATGGGTCAAACACTATAAGATTTCACTACTAGCAAGGCTAGACACTTGATAGAAGGCAAGTCAGTGAAAAATCAGCTATTCTGTTGCAGTGGTCAGCAAACCTACATGACAGTTTGTCTATTTTATGACAAATCTTAAAAACACTGTACTGTCAGAAAATGTAATTATTACAAGTCCAAATGTGGATACTAAGAAAATAGTTGCAGAACCTAAAGAACAGTGATCGGATTTGCTTTCTATCAGAGGCAGAGAAAAATTTTCAAAAAGGTATAAAAAACAATACATGTGCAAAAAATCGCAATATATAGCTGACCAAGGGTTCTTTTATCAAATTGGCCCTTTACCCTGACAAGAACATCATAGGATTGTCTTATTTTTTCTTTTAAACAATCAATTATAAGCTGTCTAGTGGATCTAATTGAAGTTCCAAATGGAAGGCCTAAATACCTAAGTGAACTGGAAGATAAGATTGTAGCAGGACCAACTTGGATTGTATCATTCGAGGCAATCTCCTGTCCAAAGACAAGAAACTCTGTTTTGGAAGTAACAACTGAAAGGCCAGTTTCTTCCAGTCAAGAGGAAACAATATCAACGGCGTTCTGGAGTGCCTCAAGAATATCAGCCAGGAGAAGAATGTCATCAGCATATGACAAGTAACTTGTGTTGATATATGGCTCAATTAAGTATGGTGGAATCTCTCAAGTGGCCTCTGTAATAGAGTTATTGAATATTGCCAGGCTAAGAACAGAACCTTGCTTAACACCACGGTGCACACAAATACCATTACTAGCAGTATCTTGCAAACATATCCAGATTGAGGACTTCTGATACACTGCCATAAGTAGGTACAAACAGAATGGATTAACTCCACTTATAAAGAGAGACATTATTGCTTGGGAGTCAAGAATGGACTCAAGAGCCTTTGAAATATCAATGGCACAAATATAGAGTTTATTTTTTGCCTTTTTATGCCTTTCAAGAATTGCTAGAAAAGTTGCATGGGCGATCTACACACCCAGTCCTTCCCAAAAACCAAATTGGTTATTGCCATGGTCACATTTTGTGTTCATTTCATTATAGATAAGCTCATCAAGAAGCTTGCCAATTGTCAAACATACAGTAATTAGTCTGTATGCATCACAGGATTTGGGTCTTTATTTTTCTTGCAAAATGCACGTTTCTAGGCCTTCACATAGCGCATCAGGAATATGCTGCTGGGTGACACAAGCTTAACAAAATAATAGCAAGATGTTTAACAATTTTACTGTTGGGTATGAGGCTGTCTGAACCAGATGCTTTTCCTGGTTTAAGATGGCGAATATGTACCTGAATAGATACTGGCGTGATGGTGATATAGTTTTTAGTATGGTCTAACTTTGCAAAATGACCCAAAAGTTTAAATCAAAACTTTGTATCAAGGGGAGGTGGATTGTCAGAAACTAATGTAAAAAACGACTTTCCTAAGAGCCTAAACCAATCGGACTGTCCTCAGATGAAAAAGTCGAGATAAGTTTTGACATGTGACGCTATAACAGCTGGTGGTTATTTTTAATATCCCATAGAAGATTGCAGATTGGCACCATTTCCATTGCTGCATAGTTTTTCTATATATACACTTCGCATATTTGATGATCCCAAATAAACTACCTAACCTTGGATAATTGCATTCGGCCCAAATGCAAAACTAGAACTTGTGTTAATATTTAGCACTCTTAAAGTTCAACGTCTTCACTCCATCCTTTTTTACGTGTCCCAACTCGAATTTTGACTAAAAGAAGAGAGACTGAAGCAGCAACCTTGATTGAATGAACTAGTTCCGCCAAGTAAAAATCCAAGTCGAGATTGTTCCCGTTTATAGACGTATACAACAGATGAAATTGAATCTGGATTTTTGACAACATAGAATCTAATGTTCTCTGATATAGAGAGAGATCAAGACAATATCAGCAAGGCTTAAAAAACCACATAGGCTTTTGCATATAAAGAAGCTGAGAACAGGTAAGTTGAAACTGCAAACTTGAGTGATCGCTTGTTAGGATATTGCTTGAAACGTCAACTATGGCACTCTGCATCTGCTGGGTGTCCGTTAGACCTAAATCCAAATCGGAAGTGGAGCCCAAGTTGTGCATATGAGAATTCGGCTTCGATTTTGGTAGCAGAAAAACGCCACTAGGAAGGGAGGAAAGTAATATTTGAACAAGTGGTGCAGTCTCATATTTTAAATCCATGCTAAAATCGCCACAAACAAATATTGACTTATTTACTGACCAAACCCTATGAATGGATTTGGGAATTAAAGCACAAGCTTTGGCAAATTTACAATAAGAGGACTCATTTTGGTAGTTCGTTGGCATATGCACACATATCAAAACAAAAGAACCAAAATCAAGTAAAATATAATACATTGAAAATTCAAAAAGAGCGCAAGAAAACTTCTTATTCACAGCAATTGCTAGGCTGCTGAAAGGATGACCAGGTGTCAGTTTGGCAGACCGAAAAAAGAACACGTGGTTACGCTAGGGCTCTAGCTGTAAGACATTATAAGCACTTTAAAGGTGTTCAGTGATGCACACAATTTCGTAACGCCTTTCGGGAGTTCCAAGATTGTCACAAGCATCGTTAATATTTTGATAAAATAACAACGCAATTGAGTTAGAAAACATCACCACTTAGAGATTACACACAGACAGATGAATTAAATCATCCTGAGGCCCATTGAACGGGGAGCTGCTTCTTAAGCTCTGGACACACCGATCTATTGCTCTGATGATTCCCTCTGCAATTAGCGCACTTAACAATCTGAGCTAAACTTCAACCAGGTAATGCAATATTCAATTAGATGACATTGAAGCTTCATGGGTTTTGGCCATTGAGCTTGTGATTAATTATGGCAAGCAAATGGTGATTGGACCATGAAGTGATTTAATATTTTTATTTATAAAGATTATGTAGGAGTGAAATTTGGTTTTGGATACCATTTATCAAGTTTTTTTTGTAATTGTCTAATTCTTGCACTTGAATTTGTTTGGGCACCAGCTTTTGCAAACTTACTTGAATATGTTTTCTTCTTTTTTTTTTGTTCTGCTTTGTGGATTAAAATATGTCAGTGTAGTAAGTTACAGAAACTAGAAATCATTATAGAGTGCTAGGTATTTTCTAGCCATTCTTTTTATGTTGTTGTTACTTTGTCTAGTTTGAGATACTTCATCAAGGATTAGGGAAACAGCTTACAGTGTTGTGTAATCAAATTAAATTAGAATAATCTTGTTTAGTAAATTTATTTGACAGACAAATTCTTTATTTAAAATTTGAAATCATCAAATATTTGATATATCAGTAACCTTAGAATGGTGTATTTTTTTGCGTTTCATTTTATTGATATTTTGTTGCAGAAGCTGAAGCCGTTTCAGGAATTCAACCCAAAAATCACTTGGAATTTATAGAATTTACCTTCTCAATTAACCATCAACAGCTAATTGTGGGAATTTCCCCCAGTATTTTTCATCCGCCTCTGACTGGGACTCTTTCAAAATGGGTAACAACAATGAAGGTAACTTTTTTTTTTTTTTTTTTTTTTTTTTTTTTTTTTTTTTTTTTTTTTTTTTTTTTTTTTTTTTTTTTTTACTAGTTTGATAACCCCTTTCCGAAAAGTAAGGAAGTAAAAACTAAAAAAATGCAATATTTTTACTTATAATAAAGTATTTTTAATTTAAAATAAGCATATTTTGTGTATAAGTAAATGAATAAAACGAAAAACTTAGAGTAATTAAGACAAACAATCAATTGAAAATTGAGCTGACCACTAGTGCAATATAGTCACCTCTTCAATAAACAATACTGAATAAATATACATGACCAACCCTCTGTAAGGAAATACAAACTTGCCTTTTCTGAATAGAAGCTCAAAAACTCCATGATAAGGTTCCCTCATGTATTGAATTGGATGGCATAATTTTCAGGTTGAGCATTTCTTTTTTGATGGGTGATTTGACCCTTTTTTCCAATTAAATAAGATTTTATAGCACTCAAAGTTTCAACAAGTAGTTTTAATGTAATGAATTTTATATTTTAGAATCAGAGGCAACGCTATAGCATTGTTTATAGTAAAAGCCGTAAGGCTTCAATGTTTTATTATTTATTATATTTTTTTTCCCAGAGGCACTTCATATGGAAGGGGTGGTTGTATAAACTTCGGAGAGGGCGCATTCGACTGGAAATTGAAAATTCTAAGTGACATTTTAAGAGTTTAGAATGATTGGAGGGCAACTACCCCCTATGCCGTTTTTTCCCCAAATGCATCCAATCAAAATTTTGAGATAGCCTTCTTGTTCAAAATAGCTCAAAGATCAGATAACAAAAACTGTGGGGTCAACACAACCCCCCAGAGCCTGGGACAAGTATTGTAAGTTATGCCCTGGGAGCACAAAAGGTTTTCATGGCAGGGGTGGTTGTACAAACTTCAGAGGGGGATCATTTGACAGGAACTTTTAAGTTATAGTTCCCTTATTAAGAGTCAAAAGTCAAAACCACCCCTTTCATAAAAAACTTACGTAAAATTTATCTTTGAAATTTTTTGAAGAAAATGGGTATCTCAAAAATTTGATCAGATACGTTTGGATAAAAGAGGCCATGGGAGTGGGGATCTAGCCTTCCAATAAAACTTAAATGGAATATGCAAATCAAGCTTAAAACCAAAAAAAAATCACTACAAACAAGAGTCTGGCTACTACCTCATATCCATTTTTGTTACGTTTTTACGAGTCAAACAAACATTTCGGGGGGGGGGGGGGGGGGGTTCAAACCCCCTTACCCCCCCCCCCCCCCCCCCCCCCTCTGGGTATGGCCTTGTTCATCCCTAACTATAACATAAAGCCTACTGCTTAACTGGCACTTTACTTAAAACTATATGTGTCTTGAATAATATTGGAAAGAACTAGTAAAATTAAACTGAACATTTGAAGTATAATGATATTAATTGCTGAAAGCTCACCAGTTCAAGATTTTATTTCACTGGCCTTTTTATTTGGTTTTCAATTTTGTAATAAGAACAAAAGAAAATATTCGTAACATAATTATTTTTCTGTAAAGCCATCTTATCACCTTGGTGGGTGGATTTTCTTCTTCTGCTATTTTATTTATGCTGTGGTTATGTGCCTTTCAAATCTATAAGTTAATAAGTTTCAAATTAATGCACAAAAATTGATATCAGCAAGCGGGTCTACAAACAAGGAAAAAGAGGAAGAGGGAGAGTTAGCATTCAAAGCCGACATAAGTAAACTATATTGACTTCTCATGCTGCCCAGTTTATCTGTGAATTGATTATTTTAACTTTCTAATTTTATTATAATTTAAAGCGCCTCTCTTTCCTTTTAATTTTATTTCTATTCCATGTTGATGGGCATAATTTTAGTATCTTAGATTTAAAACTGATAGATAATGTAGATCCTAATCTTGTGATGTAGATTGTTGGTAATTGTTGTGATGGTAATTTTAGTATTTTAGATTTAAAACTAATAGATAACGTAGATCCCAATTTTGTCATGGAGATTATTGGCAATTGTTGTGACAGTAATTTTAATATCTTAGATATAAAACTGATAGATAATGTAGATCCCAATCTTGTCATGGAGATTGTTGGTAATTGTTGTGATGGTAATTTTAGTATTTTAGATTTAAAACTGATAGATATTGTAGATCCCAATCTTGTCATGGAGATTTTTGGCAATTGTTGTGACGGTAATTTTAGTATCTTAGATTTAAAACTGATAGATAATGCAGATCCCAATCTTGTCATGGAGATTGTTGGTAATTGTTATGATGGTAATTTTAGTATTTTAGATTTAAAACTGATAGATATTGTAGATCCCAATCTTGTCATGGAGATTATTGGTAATTGTTGTAACGGTAATTTTAATATGTTGGATTTAAAACTGATAGATAATGTAGATCCCAATCTTGTCATGGACATTGTTGGTAATTGTTGTGATGATAATTTTAGTATTTTAGATTTAAAACTGATAGATATTGTAGATCCCAATCTTGTCACGGAGATTGTTGGCAATTGTTGTGACGGTAATTTTAGTATCTTAGATTTAAAACTGATAGATAATGTAGATCCCAATCTTGTCATGGAGATTAATGGTAATTGTTGTGACGGTAATTTTAGTATCTTAGATTTAAAACTGATAGATCATGTAGATCCCAATCTTGTCATGGAGATTGTTGGTAATTGTTGGGATGGTAATTTTAGTATCTTAGATTTAAAACTGATAGATAATGTAGATCCCAATCTTGGGATGGAGATTGTTGGTAATTTTGTTGGTAATTGTTGTGATGGTAAGTTTAGTATCTTATATTTAAAACTGATAGATAATCTAGATCCCAATCTTGTGATATTTATGGAGAGCTTACCCCTTATTTATGGGTATTATATTACATATTCTTAATTTTCTTTTTATTATAGAATTGATGAATTCTACAGACTGCTGCTCAGATAGCTTAATTCAACCAAAACATGTTGGTCCAAAACCCATTGTTCTGGTGAAAAAGTTGACAGAAAAACTCATAGAAGAATTAACTGCCGGAATCTGGTGCTGTACCTTGTGTGGGAAAATTGAAAAATCTTTCTTAATGCTAGATATCCATATAGACACAGGTTGTGAAGAATTATCACCAATAGAGTGTGACACCTGTCCTGCAGTAGTTAGTGATTACAGAGATTTTGTTATTCATTTGATGGAGCACCAAATGGGAGAGAAAAGAAGGTGTTCCATTTGTTTGCAAGAAAGTATTGATGATATGGAGCAACATTTGATTTTAAATGGACATTTTTCAACAAACTTGTCTAAGCAACACTCACAGGGAAACACTTTACTTGTTGCACAGAAGCCATTTGCAAACGTTCACTTAGATTCATCAGATATCAATCCTGAATTGTCTCGGTTTAACAATCAAAAAGAGTGTTTGAATAGTCTTTCGTATAGTAAGAAGTACAACAATCATAATATATGCATAGTAAGCAAGAAACGATTTCGCGAAAAATCGAAGCTCGTAGTACATCAAAGAAAACATAGCAAAGAGAAAAAGATGTTTAAATGTAATGTGTGTGAGAAATTTTTTCCTCAATTGTGCAATTTAAACAGGCATGAAAGAATACATAGAGGGGAAAAACTATTTGAATGTAAAGTATGTATGAAGAGGTTTTCGCAAATGGAGAGTTTAAGAGTCCATCACCGAACACATACTGGTGAAAAACCATTTCAATGTAACATATGTAAGAAAAGATTTTCCCAATTAGGCCATTTAAAGAGGCATCAAAGAATGCATACAGGAGAAAAACCATTTGAATGTAAAATATGTTTGAAGCGTTTTTCTCAACCTCATTACTTGAGTCTCCATAAGAAAACACATAATGGTGAACCCCTATTTCCATGTAACATATGTAAGAAGAGATTTCTCACATCCAGCTGTTTGATAAACCATCACAGAATACATACTGGTGAAAAACCATTTGAATGTAAGGTATGCAAAAAAAGGTTTTCTCAAGTGGGTCATTTGAAAAACCATCACAGAATACATACTGGTGAAAAGCCATTTCAATGTAAGGTATGCAAAAAGAGGTTTGCTCAACCGGGTCATTTGAATGATCATCAAACAGTACATACAGGGGAAAAACCATTTGAGTGCAAAATATGCATGAAGAGATTCTCTCAAGGGGGTAGTTTGACAAACCATCACAAAATACATACTGGTGAAAAACCATTTGAGTGTGATGTGTGCAAGAAGAGCTTTCCTAGAGTAACCCATTTAAAGGTGCATAAAAGAATACATACAGGAGAAAAACCATTTGAATGCAAAATATGTAAAAAATCCTTTTCTCAGACTATGGCGTTGAAAAAACATCAAAGAGTACATTATGGAAAATATAGCTCTTAACCTTTATACAGCTTTATAAGCCTTTGTTCTCAGCATAAATTGTCTGCTATTCTGAATAGGATCTTAAGAAATAACACTAATATTTCCAGAGAAAGAACTCAGTTAAACTACCTGCCTCCCCCCCCCCCCTCCCCCCAATCTCTTAAATTCGTCAAAACTACCAAACCTAAAAACGAATTTTTTTATCACTGAGTATATTTAAACTGCTTGTCACTTTAAGTGTGTGTAAGACCACCCAGCATTTTAACTGTCCATGGTAATTGCCAGAAAGACAAGAATAAATACAGTCCATTAGTTCATCAAAGGGCATTTTTCTCGAATATGGTATTAAGATTTTATTATGATTGTCTTTCTTAATTTCCAATGTAGTGTTTATGTCGAGTGAAACTTTGAGTAACATTGGGTTGTGCTTTGATATGTGTTAAAATTTCACATATCAAAGCACAACCCAAAGCACAACCAAAATTTCACATTTGTCACATGTTGTCAATATTATACCTTAAAGAAGTATACCTTAATTCTTTGCCAAGTTTTATTCATCCTTTTCTATAGAATACTGCAATTTAGTTTGGTTTCACTTTGTCGTTTTCAGCAAACCCTCTAGGGCTAAATGGAAAGCAGTTGGTCCACGGTTGGGCTGGGAGAATATCGTAAAGAAGGATTTACGGGAAATGGAAACAACGTGGGAGGATGAAAAGAGGGAGGTTCTGAATAGATTGGGATGGAAGCGGAGCTTGCATAGCTATGTTACCCTCAGGCGGCTTGGTGCTGCAGTGAGTTGTTAGTAGTAGTAGTTGTAGTTTGGTTTCAGCCAAATATAACTGATAAGCGTTGAGTTGGGAAGTTACACAGAAGGGTGAAAAGAAATGTTCCATGAATCCTAAACCTTAAGGCACTAATCCATATTAATTTGTTTAGATATATTTCTTATACCCATCATTGTTATTCTTTTTTGTTTTTTTCATTAATAAAATAGCTGTTTTCCATATTGAAATAATGGTCATAAGCACAATTTTGTGATTGGTAGGTATGATTGCCTAACGCTTAGGAGCTATGTTGTTGTTGTTTGGGGTTTGGGGTTTGACGCGTTCGACCACTAGGTCATATGCGTTCGTATCACTCAATTTTTCTGTGCCTTCTGTAATCACTAGCTTGCTTGGGTGTCACTTTGGTCAATATTCACAGAACCCGATCATGTATCACTTATCTTGCTATTGGTAGGGGGTAATTCACCTGCAGCAACTGCCTGCATTAAAAAACAGAAATCAAAATAATGCAACTGTGCTTAGTCATACAGCAATTAAAATACCTATGCAACACAATTATAATAAATAATATATTTTTACATTATAGCCTATTACATACCTCCATATATAGAAATTTAATCAGATAAAATATGAAAAGATAGATAAGGATGATAAAACAAAAAAAATATAGAAAAAGGATAACTCTAAAATAAAAAATTATGGAGGGGCATCAAGGCCAGCAAGATTAAAATAATATAGAACATCTACCAATTATCTTGCTTATTTTAGGGGTTAACCTCCATCAGCACCTGCCATCAATTATGAACAGGAACCATAATGATGCAAATACCTTATCAAACATCAAAATACAAATTTTATGCAAATCAATTATAATAAATAGTACATTTAGCCTGTAACCTGTCACCTAGATCAAATTATAATCAAATAAGGCAACTCTAAAAAAGGAAACATGCAGGAAAAAAAAAAGAAAAAAAAAATCAGGGAACCAAACCAGTAGTCTTAACCAAGTTACTTAATGAGTTTGTGCTTAGTCAACTATGCCAAACCCCAAGGGGAAACAATGGAGAGATAACTAGTCAATTGTCTGAGAAGGAGCCAACCTAGGTCTGGCCCTAGGTTGTATTGTAGCACCTTCTGGGCTAGGTGCAGACTCCTTTCCTTTACGTTTCCTTTCTGCTTTGCCAGGGCTGTTATTACCTGCTGACATTGTGGGAAGGGATGAAATTTCTCTACTTAGGTTTTCAACTGTCTTCTTTAGGCTACTTAATAGGTTATCAACTGACTTATTTAGGCTATTTAGGTCGGGGCTGCTGATATCTGCTGACTTTGTGGGAAGGAATGAACCTTCTCTATTTAGGTTTTCCACTGACTTATTTAGGCTACAGACTGCATTTTGAAAAGGTCTTGGTGCTAACTTAGAAAGCAGTTCACAAGTAGATGAAATAACCTGAGTTAGATCAGAGATCTGCTTTGCAACACCTTCAAACATGGCCATGTACCTCATGTTGAGTTCCTCAGTTGGAGGTTGATTAGGAGTCAGTGGAGGGAAAGAGTCTGTGTGTACTATGGGGTTGTGTTCTGTATGTTTAGGAAGTCCATTCTTCAAGACCTCAGAAGCAGTCCTCATGGGGACATTATTGGTGAAAGAGTAACTTACAATTGCTTTCTTCTCTATGAATACTGGGCACTCCTTGGCATTAGCAGCATGGTTACCATTGCAGTTAGGGCACTTGAGTACCTGATCTTCTTTACTGTTTTAGATTGGGGGCATTTATCAAGGGTGTGTTGTCCACTACAAAGTAGACATCTTCGGCCTCTGTGGCAATTTAAGGCCATGTGGCCAAAACCTTGTCAATTGAAACACTGAATTGCCCGGGGGATAAACTGCTTAACTGTATACCTTGCACCCCAAACAGAGATTTTCAGAGGGAACTGAACATCCCGATTAAAGGTGCAAACCAAAGGGATAATTGATGGCTTGGATTTTTGAAGGCCAATGTCACTTGTTATATTCTTTCATCAACTTGGAGCTCCTTGACAAAATCATCCAGATGGGTGACCTCCTCGGATGGGATAAATACAATGCCTTTTCTGTTTTCTTGACAACTCCATAATCTGTTTCTTCTTTAGTTTATAAGAAAATTGGTTGATTTGTTGCAAGGAGTATTTTTCTCATTTGTCTCTTGATATTGTCTCTTTTTCCTATCTTTTGCAGGTCATTTAACTTTATTTAGAGTGTCTCCTCCCCTCCCCCTTCTCCTCCGTGGTTGGTTTAATGGTACAAAATATGTTGAGCTGGAAAAAAACTGAACGTTGAAAACAAATTGAAGCTGACAGCATTGAACTTATTGCGCCGACACACAAGGTTGACCATTGAAAAGCAATAAAAATGGGCCATTGGCTATATCACCATTCCGATTGACAATTTGTTTTAAATGGAAGACATTTCGCCCCTTATTTTAATATAACCATGCAGATGCTTTCAATATGTACTGCTGAAGGTAAACTTCAGCTATTGCTGTTAGAGGTCAAACATAGGTGATCTTGCCTTCAATTCCCCCAAGCACATGAGACCAAACTAGCTATTCAAATCTATAATATAAGAACCAGCATATTCTTAGGAATTTAAGATGGTAACTCATTCAAGGGCAGATGGACATTTTTTTTTTTGCTTTTTTGGGGGAGGGGGTCCACGTGATTAAGGAAAAATATCTTTTATGTTATAAAAGTGTTACAACAGGGCAATTCTTATAGTAAGGAATGTCATAGGAACTTCAAAAAAAGCTCATGGAGGGCAACCAGCTCGCCCTCCCCCATGTCAATCACTTCCCCAAACAGACCCGATCAAAATTTTGAGAAAGCCATTTTGTTCGGCGTAGTTTAAACGTCCGGAAATTATAACTTTGAGAATGACAACATCCTCCCCCCACAACCGTCAGAGCAAGGGTTGTAAGTTATGGCCTGGGGGGATATAAGGTGTTTATAGAAAGGATGGTCATATAAACCTCAGAGGGGGGCTCATTTGATTGGTGATCAGAAATTCTACTGGCCTTTTTAACAGTCAAAAGTGATTGGAGGTCAGCCAGACCCCCCCCCCCTGTACACCAATCATTTCCCCAAACACATTCAATCATAATTTTTGAGATAGCCATTTTGTTCAGTGTAGTTGAAAGGTCAAGAAATTATGTCTTTGAGGATAACTCCCCCCCCCCCCCTATATAGCCCTCAGGGCAAGGGTTGTAAGTTACGTCCTGGCAGCATATAAGGTTTTTATAGAAATGGTGGTCATATAAACTTCATTGGATTGGATTGGTGAGCTCATTGGATTGGTAATCAGAAGTTATAGTGCTCTTTTTAAGAGTCAAAGTGATCAGAAGGCAAATACAACCCCCGCCCCACACACACGTCGTATTTTCCCGAAATGTATCTGATAAAAATTTTAAGATAACCATTTGTTGTCATAGAAACTTTGGAGAGGGTTCAGTCGGTTGTGAATTGAAAGGGCCAGTGCCCTCTTTAATAGTCAAAAGTAATCGGAGGGCAACCATCAAACACTTCCAGTCAAGATTTCGAGATAGTTATTTTGTTTGACGTAGTTTAAAAGTCCAGAAATTATGTCTTTGAGGATGAGAACCCCCTCACAGTCCTCAGGGCAAGGGTTGTAAGGTATGCCCCGAGAGAATTTGAGGTTTTTATGGAAACGGTGTGTCATATATACTTTGGAGGGGGCTCATTCGATCGGAAATCAGAAGTTTAAGAGCCATTTTTAAGAATCATATTTATGGGAGGGCAGCTATACCCTGCCACGTCATATTTTCCCCAAATACATCCGATAGAAATTTTAAGATAACCATTTGTTCAAAAATATTCAAAATATCTCATAGCATGATTTTGGGGTTGACACAACCCCCCAGAGTATGAGGGTAAGGGGTTTAAGTTATGCCCCGGGGGATGTAAGGTTTTTATGAAGAGGTGGTCTCGTGAACTTTAGAGAAGGCTCATTTGATTGGAAATGCATATTTCTAGTTCCATTTCAAGAGTCTAGCGTCATGGAGAGAAAATAGCCCCCCCCTCCCTGATATCCTCTTTTCCCCAAACACATTCGATCGAAATTGTGAGATAGTCATTTTGTAGTCAATAGTCCAAAGAGAATATAACAATGTCTTCAGTAATCAAATATAGTAAATATTTAGGTGGACGTTGAACTAAATCAAAACAAACTATGTGCATGTGGACTTTCAAAAAGGTGACAAAGCAATATCTCAAGAACAACTTATATTATTAAGTTAGATCTTTAAGAGTAAGTTGTGGGGGATTTTTAACTAGCCAGAAGGCACTATGTGTATACTTTTAGTACTACAACTACAGTTACTGTAACTCTATGGTCCTTTCTAAGAGTAAAAAGAGATCGGAGGGCAATCAGCCCGTCTCTCAAGTCGATTTATTTCCCAAACACATCTACTCAAAATTTTGAGACAACTATTTTGTTCAGCATAGTAGAACGGTCCAGCAACTATGTCTTTAGGGATATTGGGCATGTCAAACCCCCACAACTATGCAATTGGCCCATTACTAAATGCTACTTTAAAACTAAACCAAAAGGCATTGTGTTTGCGGTTGCCAATAAGACACTTCAGCAATATATCAAGAACGACTGGGGGTATTAAGTTGAAGCTTTTGGGGCGACTACTATTACTACTTCTGCTCTTACATTTTAAATAAATATATTGTAAGTGTATCTAGGTTGTCAAGGAGCATAGATAAAATCTTTTGGGAATGATATTAAGTTTTATTTTTTTCAGGTCAACTTGAGGAGGTATAAAATAAAATCAAAAAATACTATATGTGTCAGGATTAAAAATTGTTGAAAAAGTTTCTCCCAACATACAAATAGCACGCCAAACTATGGATTCTTATTGAAAAAAAACGAAAAGATATAAAATATTTTTTTTTTTCATGAAAATGACTCTCAATAAAAAACGAACAGAAATTAATCTAAAAAAAACATTTTCCTCAAAACAAGTTTTTCAAGGAAAAGTAAAGTTCCATTAAGCCAAAAATGGGCAGAAATGAAGTCAAGTAATCGCCCAAGCGTAAAACTACCACAAATCACTATCAATAAATAAATGAGACTCAGAATGAACAAAAATTAGAATAAATAGCCAAGTCAAACTCAAAACGAGCAAAAATTAACATTAGTAGGGCTGATAGCCCCCATGCCTTCTCAAGACCAGAACATAATTTGCGCTTTATTGAAACAAAATATTTTTAAACGTTTTCACTTTTTTTTACTTAAATAAATAAAAAACTGTTTTACTCACCTTTTTACCCTTTTTTATTTTAAGGAATAAATATTAGTATAGGTATATTAAATTGACAATCCACGGTCATTTGTGTTTTTTTTTCCAAGTAAAACCTAAGTTATATTCTGGTCTTGAGAAGGCATGGGGGTTATCGGTTACCCTAGTAATGTTAATTTTTGCTCGTTTTGAGTTTGACTCGGCCATTTATTATAATTTCTGTTTGTTTTGAGCTTCATTTAATTGTTGATAGTGATTTGTGGTAGTTTTATGCTTGGAAGATTATTTGACTTTATTTCTGCCCATTTTTGCCTTAATAGAGCTCTTTACTTTTCTTTGAAAGCTTATTCTGTGGGAAAAGTTTTTTAAATTAATACAAATATATGACACCGTCATTCAGCCAGGGGGGGTGCCCCCCCCCCCTTATGGGCGCCCATGTAAGGTTTCTGTTTGTTCGTTATTGTATTTCACTTCATAAATTCATTCATTGACTCACCTCAAGGAGCACTTTATGTTAGTTTCTTTCACAACTTTTTTCATTGTTTCTAAATTTTTGGTTTATCTTGACTATTTTGACTTGTCACCTGCCTTCCTCCAATGAGTTAAAGTCTTTTTCCCCGCTTCGGGTACCATTTTTGTCATACTTATACTTCAGGTTCTCTTTTGCTCTTTGATATGCTGAATAGACGCTAAAGAGAGAGCATGAAGAGCTGCAGCTTATCGATCGGGCCGCCCATATCTTTTACAGTTGGCTTGAACTGGTGTGTTGGGGTTTTTGGATCAGTCTGGTAGCGTTGTCTTAGATTTTAGACACATCAGCCCCACAGTTGCCACTGAAGAACACTCCGGAAGTCGACTTGAAGCTTGACGAATCACGTGCTAAAATACCTCTACTTCCTGGGTTTAATGACTTTGGTTATCAGAGATTGGGGCGCCTTATATCGTATATCAGTATATGTTACTTTTTTGCATCCAATGAATGTTGAGGATCAGGATATGTCAAACTGGACACAAAATCGGAATGTCAACAAAATCTAGGGAGACTCAGTATGTTTCGTGTTACAATGTTTCAATTTTTTCCATTTTTTGCAATATTTTGTGTGTTAGTTATTGAAAGCTTAAGAATAATTTTTTTAATTTCATTTTCTATATTAGGAATCAATCAATTTGGCCATTTTGGGCTTAGAAAAACATATCTGAAGGACTACTTTTTTGCAGGACTCCCACTGAAAAAGATGTAACAACTATATGACACTGTGACATGATATAGATATGACAACTTATTATAGATATGGCAACTTATTATAGATATGACAACTATATGACCAATTATTGTGCATCCAGTAATGATCCTTACTCGATTGCGTACATAGACAATAGATCAGAGAGACAAAAAGGAACTTACATTATTGATTTTATACAAAAAACGTTTTTTGTTTAGAATAAAACCAGGTTTTATATACTAATCGTGTGGTCAAAAAAAAACTGATGGGGTTGTCAGTGTTAACTTCTGTGGCGTAAAATGTGGGATGTTTTTAAACTTGTATTCACAATCTCATAAATCCAACTGATGGAAGAAGAAATTTTCACTGCAACTGAAACCTTCAAACTGGGTCGTTCCAGTTCAATATTGTACCGAGTTTTTGTGTTATTTACATTTATTTATTTCCCTCAAAACCGAGAGTATAAAATAGGTAAAAAAAAAACCTTAAGTATCAAACATTATTTAAACTCTGGAAAAAAGGGAAAAGCCTATGCATCGAGAGAATATATTCAGACTTAAGGTAAAAATTATCCATTTTAATTATAGCTGATTTCAACCACTCTTTAACTTTAGGTCTCCACATTATTCAGTATTACTAAAACGAATCAGAAAACCAAGTAATTAATTTACAATATTTAAAATAGCAAACACAATAAGGTAACACCAGATGAACAAGAGTACCAGAAACTGGAATTGAAATATTCCTGTCACAAATTAGTCCAGCTCGGTTATTAAAGAGGTTATTATTTGCATCTATGAACTATCTATGCATATATTGGATTGTTAAAGTGCCAGGTTTTTGCGTTACCCTCTACATTTAAGTTTTAAATTCGACAAAATGGCCATTATTACTTACTGTTCCAATTTTTTTTTTTTTTTTTTTTTTTTTTTTTTTTTTTTTTTTTTTTTTTTTTTTTTTTTTTTTTTTTTTTTTTTTTTTGTACAGGTACCTATTTCTTGGGAATAATATATTTATGAAACTACAAAGTGAAGCCTAGAACACACGTAGCTTTTTTTCGGCACTGATTTGCAAAGAAAAACGGCGCCGATTCAAGTATGAAAAACTGTCTATTTGTCGGTGCCGATTTACAAAAACGGCGCCGTATTTCATCATGATAAACAAAAAAAGAAATCCTCAATCGTTTCCTTCTCATCAGTAGGAAAATCGAAAGATCTGAATAATAATAATTAAATGTTTAATAATGAAAGAATTTAAAATTTAATTAAAAAACTTTTAATGAAATAAAAAATTCAATAATAAAAGAACTTAGTAATATTAATAAAAGAACTAAATAATAAGTCGAGATCAATCATGTAACTATTGGTAACCTGCAGTTGACGAATGATGTACGTGATGTTTAGTTTTGAAAATCTTACGCAAAGGGCATGTAATTTGTACCGCTATCGTTTGCCCATTGGGCTGCTGAATTTAGTGCCCAAAAAAAGCTACGTGTCGGGCCCTTAAAAGTAATCACTACTGTTACTAACAACTCGCTGCAGCGCTAAATTTTGAGAGGGCAACACAGCTGCACACACTTTTCAACCTAATATATTTCAAGCTTCAATCTTTACCTTCATACATGATTTTCCTAATTCTTTGAATTCCTTTCTTATGGCCCCACTTGAGATCGGCCTCTTTTCATTCGGCCCCAGATGAATGGCTAAATAGCACAATTTTTGGCCATACTTAAAGGTGGCCTAACCATCCCACACTGTAGCCCTAGAAAGCGGAATCGAAATCCATTTTTCGTAACTTCCGCCAAAGTCTTAAACAATTGTGAAAGTGAAACCTTCCAGCGGCGTAGTTTCGCAAAAATCCTGGGGGGGGGGGGAAGGAACGAAGTTGTAGTCAATTTCCCAAATCAAGTGAAAATGGCAGTAAAAAATGAGCCATATAGCACCACAAAGGCAAAGATATATTAAAAAAAACTGACAAGTTTCTCTGGATGCTTTAATTATGCAGGCTTACCTTAGTTTTGACAAATTTGTTGAAAAAAATAAATTTCAGCTTGGGGGAGGGCAAACTGGGGTCTGAAGGGGGCAGCTGTCTCCCTGCCCCATAGCAAATTACGCCAGAGAATCCTTCCTGTTTTAATAGGGTAACAAATGCCCTGGTCAAAATCATTGGATATTCATATATTTATATTGAATTCGTATAAAAATATAAAATTGACCCTGGGTATAAAAAGGTCAAGTTGAACCTGGCCTAGCATTCAGGCAATGAATTCCAATCAATAGGTTTCTTTCCATTACCTTCAAGGAGCTTATTGCATTTTGAAAAATGTTTACAGCCAAAAAATCCTCGACTAGCTGATAACGGAGATGGGTGTGGAGCTTTCAGCAGATGATGCTTCTTCTAAAATTGAAACAAAAATATTAAACACAGAAATATAAAACATAATTAAATAAAATATTAAAATGAAACAGAACGTAAACTAAAATGATAAATTATAAGAATTGGAATAATAAAATTCCAAGTATATAAAGCCAAAGGCAAAGAGTATGGGAAACTATAAGAGTGGAAACTGGCGCTAGTGTAAAAAAAAAATCACCTATGCCATCTAGTTTCTGGCGAAATTTAGCAGGTTTTTGAAGGTAAAGAGCCCAAAACTAAGCTAAACTAAGCTAAAACGAAGCTAAGTAACTTTAAACTGATAGGTCAACTACTTAAATAGTTTTGGGCTCTTTACCTTCCAAAAAATGCAAAATTTCGCCAGAAACTAGATGGCGTTGGTGGTTTTTTTTTTTTACACTAGCACCAGTCTCCATTCTTATAGTTTCCCATACTCTTTGGCCAAAGGTATGACACAGATGTTCAGCTGACAAATTATTTGGTAGCCGCTAAAACCTGGTGCTTATGCCCGTCTGTCTTCATCTTCTTCTGAAAATAATTTTTTGACGTTGCCAATTAGAAATATAAAATATTTTGTGATCAATGATCAGTTTTAATTGACACAATAATACTTTTTTGATAATAATTTTTTTTGACCAATGATCAGTTTTAATCACATAATAAATACTTTTTGACAAACATGAATTGATCCTTTGAATTAATTAGTATTTTAATAGACATGGCAACACTGTCTTTTGACATAATTATCGCTAATAGTTTTAAGGTACACGTACGTAATAACTGACACTTTTTATTAACACTGCAGGACAAACCAGTTGAGCAACTGCATCATACTTGGGGAGTCCGACGCAACCTAGTTCAAGAATGATCTCTAAACTTAGTTCCTAAGAATTTAAATACGTAATCATAAACTCATATGAAGAAGAATCGCTATTTGAAGCTGTTTCAGGAATGGTAACTACTATTTGGACTAATTTTATTGATAAAAGTTCACTGCAAAAATAAGTTAATAGAAATTTCGAAAAACAGCCTAAAACCCTTCGAAATTGAGTTTGATCGAAATGAAAAGTGTACCAATAGGGATCGAAATATCCCTATTTGAACTCTTACTTGTTCGTCATAAAAAAGGCAGGGTGGCCTTGGAAAAACTTCCGACACCACAGCCAGAAACCCCATTCACAAGCCCCATCTTCAACAACCAGGAAATCACTTTTTCGCATGGGAAGCAGTGTTTAGCAAGGACTATCTGAGCAGCATTGTCGGAAAGATTTGAGTCTTATACGAAATTTTTTGGAAAAACCAACCACTATAACCGTTACAACTCTCAATGATTGACATTGTTTGGCAAAAATTAGTCAGTGGTAATAATTTCAAAATTGGAATTTTAACAATTACTGTGTTAAAGTTGTGAATATGCAGAGCGAACACCGTGTAAGCAACATTTTTAGCGAAATTTATAAAATGTCTGGCAAAACTGCATACCAGGAGCCCTTCGACCCTCCATAATTAGCAGGGTTTGGTGAAAATAGCAGATAGTGCTTTTTCTAAAATTTAAAACAAAAAAAAAAATGTTACGTCAAAATTACATGCCTATAAAGCAAAAAACTCTAAGTAATATTTTCAACGAAACTGAAACATGATATTGTAGGCAAACTCGATCACTAAATTTGCTCCGAAAACCAAAGATTGAAATTCTTTCTGTGACAACTTCATGAGTAATGATTTTTGTTTCTTTTTCATCAAACTGGGATAAATGTCTGAGCAGGTGATTTCAATCAGTATGTTTCTGACAGTGTATTTTGAATCCTCAAAAAGCGCGTTTTATGCCAAAATTTTACATCAGATGTCCTTCAGATAAATATCAAGAGGTAAGTGGACTTAGTTTTCAACCCCCCCCCCTTCTTTCCAATAAATATTTTGGACTAAGCCCATAATATAAGTGACTGAGGGTAGCAGCTTACCTCTAATTGAAGGAACATTTTAAGCTTAATACAAAAGATTATTTTCTACTTATGCATTATATCTTACCCACGAAAGAAGTCAAGTTTGGTTAATGCTAATGAAATAAAATAAAATAGGATGAAAATATAATAGTTTAGAAACAAATTTGGGCTATATATTTGCACATTAGGGGGCGGGGGTGGGGAGTAAAGCATAGCATATATTAAATACGTTACCTAACCCAGGTACCTTTTTCCCCTCTAAACCCCAAAAAACAACAGTTCAAATATTGTAAACGCAATAAGAAATCACGCTTTGCGATCCATTGCAAATACCCGTTTGACTTGTTTCCTGTAGTGTTTCCTTGTACAGTCTATAGCGGTGGGTAAGATATAATACATAAGTACCGATTATTTTCACATGATGATCTCCAAAGAACATAGATGGCTGGGAGGGGGAATCCCCAAAGACAATAATGAATTTTGCACCCAAAATTTTTGGGCATACGAGTCCAGTCAGTATAATTCTCCTCGTTATCATTTTACAAGCTAATTACACATTGAAATCTTTTTACACCAACAGTTTTCGTGCAAGGAATGGCGTGCTTTTAACACGTATACCTTTGCAAAAAAAAACAAAGTTTTTCAAACGTAAGGAAACTTTTGTTTGAACTATTTATTCAAAAAGTCAAATTAAATAATCAAAATTTATTAAATTTTCATTCATAATGGGGAGGGGTGGTTCAAAAACCTCTTTTTGAGATTAATTCAATATGTCAGCAATAGCCTAAATAAAAAACAACAAAGAACAAATACAACACCATATACCCCTCTCCACTGCTCAGAGACTGAGCCAAAATCATCTAAAAGGCTTTGTTTTATTCCCTAATGTCCCTAGGAAACTGATACCAATTTTGGGAAGTAAAAGATCTAATTTTTTATAATATATATAATTATAATTCATAATAATTTACATAATATATTAAAACATGAGCGAAGGATTACAAAAAATTATTTGCTCTCAACTGAACTCAATAATGCAAAGAGATACCTATGTAGTTTCTATTGTTCTGAAACCTCCTAACCTCAAGTTAGACTGAAGTTAATAAACATTTTTACGAACTTTGCCAATTAGTGTCAATAGCTCAGGCTAAGCTCCAAGGTGTCAAAAACATTCCTCCTACAGGCTACGTGTTTCTCCTGTTAATAACGGCAACATTTATGAAAGCAAAGCCATATGTTAAGAGTCCAAGCCATTTATGAAGGTTATGATGACATGGAAATTACCTGCCCGCTAAACTTTCTTGTTCAGATTTAAACCGAAAGAAGCTATAATTGCATCTTTTCATATCAGCATATCTAACTGGGTCTTTTCGGAGAACCAGGATGCATTCAATCTGGCAGATAAATCGCCATATATTGCCAAGACCTTTGTGAGTGCTTCACTGAGTTAAAAGGCTAGCCTCACAGAAAATTTTTCAATTGCTTTATTTTAGTATTTTTACCAATACATTCCAATGGTTGCTCTATATGGATAAGTAATTTTGTGTAGTGTCATAATTAAGAAATAAAAGCTGTTGAACCTTTGTCCGATTGGATTTTGATTCCACAAAGCACCAATGAATTTTATATCAAGAATTAAGAATTGACATGTACTGAAATAGCAATGCCCTTCTGTGGGGGCACCTAGCAAAGATTATCCAATAAGAGAGTCATACTTAATCCCGCCATTTACCCGTGCCGCAGCCATTTAAACATTTGCTTCCACAATTACTTGGACTATCTGTCTTGGCTTTTCTTTTTCTATAATAAGCCATGTCTTGATGCAACCTACTGCAAAATACATGATAACTTCAAAATCAAAAGAATTTGAATTTGAAGTTATCATGTATTTTGCAGTAGGTTGCATCAAGACATGGCTTATTGTAGAAAGAGAAACACAAGATTTCACCACAAGCCTCTTTAGTTTGCAAATCAGAAATTGGAACACCCTCTGAAAGTACAACCCAGAACTTTAAGAGAAATGTGCATCTGGGAAACTGTTTACACGTAATTTTTGACAGCTTTTGAACATTTAAACTGACATTTATTTAACCCCCCCCCCTTTACGGGCACTTAGTAAAGGTTAAGTTAAAAAGCTACTAAATGAATTTTCCAAAAACCAGATTTCATCACGAGCCTCTTCAAATTTACAAATTAAAACATTCTCTGAAAGTGCCACACCGACAGAGGCGGTTTTAGGGAAGGGGCAGAGGGGGCATTTGCCCCTGGTGCAGAAATTTTAGGGGCGCGCAATTTCAAATAAAAAATCAAATAGTTATAATCACTTTGTAATTCTTTTTTTTTTTTTTTTTATTAACACAAAGTAAGGAGCGCAGTTAATAAATAAAAACAATAAATAAATAAGTAATTTAAGTAATAAACTAAGAACATAAATTATTAATCAATCATAAAATTGAAAATAGTTTCGTTAGTAAATGAACATTTTGGTAAAATTTGGCCTGAAAAATTTCTGGGAGATAGGGGAGGGGAGGGGTGCTAATCAAGATTTTACCCCGGGCCCAAGAGAGACTAGAACCACCCCTGCACCCCGAATGTTATATTTATTTCAGAAACTAGAGATTATAAGTTTAGTAATTTCAAAAATGGATATTTCAATAATGTACCTCCTTCATTTTTCGAAAAAAATTGTTTTCCGATCCTTTCTATAGTCATGATACGCGAGAAGCGTCAAATCTGGTAGATCAATATAGAAATCGACAAGCACTCATTTTGCAATTATAGTTTTTTGCCCCCTGTGTATGGGATATAATTCCTGTTGAAATAAGAAATTCGAGTCATCTGGCAATCTTCCAGGCTACAATGAAGAGATTTCTCCTTGTAAAGGAATAATAACCGTGTGCGCAGACCCCCAGACTGTGGTCTCAGAGAAATTGCCTACATTTTGTTCTGGGTACACGGCTAAGTGACCCTATCTCAAACTATAAACTGTACGAAAAATGTGGTTCGATCCTGTTTTCTAGGGCTATAATGAGAGAAAGGTTGAGATGGCTAGATAAAGGATGACAGATTGCCAAAAATTGCCCTTGTCGGCCAGCCGTCTAAGGCTAAACAGAAAGCAGGTCGTTCGTGTTTGGGATGGGAGGATGCCGTAAATAAAGATTTAAGGGAAATAGAAACTTGTGAGAGGATGTAAGGAGGGAGGCTTTGAATAGATTAGGGTTTCTGGAGGAGCATGCGTAACTGTGTTGGCCTCATATGGCTTGGTGCTGCGGTGAGTTGTTTGTAGTAGCAGTAGCGTGTTTTACGTAAGTAGAATACTTGTTCTATGTGTATGAACTGCGTATGAATGACACATGGAATAGTACAATAATATGTTACTTGAATATATGGAATAGATAAAATTACCACCTGCAGTCAACAAGCTCTTTGAGGCTGTTTGGGGTGGGGATTGAACCCCCCCCCCCACCCCCCGAAATGTTTGTCTGACTTGTAAAAACGTAACAAAAATGGACATAAACAAATCTTGTATGCGTTTTTTGAGTTTTTTTGTGTACCCCCCCCCCCCCCCAAAAAAAAAATTTAAGTAAAACCCCCTCCGAAAAAAAATCCTGGGTGCGGCCTTGACTTATTTGTATCTTCATTGCTTTATTTTGGAACAAGCTTTATTTAAAATCTGATTACTTATTTTGTGATTGCTATATTTTATAGCAAGTATAACGTTTTCCAGTATATAAATATTTCACGCAAAATTAGGGTGGTATTAAGAGTCTGATCTCAGTTCCTGGCAGTAAAATGATTACAGAGCTTGAACAAATACTAAGTGTCGCCAAACACTAGATGGCATTGATAGTTTCTTTTTCTCAAGCAGGTGCTGATAAATGTTTTGTATATATATATATATATATATATGTTAAATGAAATTATTTTATCTAGTTTAAATATAAAACCAAGTGAGAGATGAAACATACAAAAGCAATCAGCAGGAAGTAAGCAATCTGTTGCTCTTCTTTAATTATATTTCGCTTAATGAAATTGATAACACAAAAAAAGTAGGCTATATATTCCAAAAGGGCGACTTTCCCAACTGAAGAGTTCCACGCAATTTTTCATCAGGTTCATGAAAACAGAGATTAAGACAAGCCTACACTCGGCATTTTCATAAAAACAGGTAATTTGAATAGTGTAGACCGCTACTGCCAACCTATTTTCCCGTTTCTGGGTACGGCACAAAAAACACCAATAAATAGGCCGGCATACCAAAAACAGGGAGTGAAAATGGGGTTTTCCGTTTTCTGGGAGCTTTAACAAGCAATAGGCTTGAAAAGAAAGCCAACGGGTTTACCACGAAATATAAAGAAACTTCTAAAAACTCTTAGAAATGGACTTTCTCACTAATTGAAATCTGGAAGGACAAATTGGATGACCAGAAAATTGGACGGAAAAGAGAAGGAAAACTAGGAGCAAGGTATTAATGTAGGTGTCTCCATTTATAACGTAGATGTCTCGAGGTAACATTAGCGATGTAGATATTTCCCAGTTTTTCAGAAAACGCCAAATGCATACACACTCTAAGAGTAAGTTACTTTGGTGTCAGAAAATTCAAAAAGACCCAAAAACGTGAATGAAGCCAATTCTTGCTTGTTACTGACCACCTAATATAAACTGATTTTGGACTTCGGGTCTAGACCAAAGAGTAAGGGTAATTTATTAAAGTGGGAACTGCCACTAGTGTCGACAAAAAAACATTAACGCCATCTAGAGTTTGGCGAACTTTTTTTTTCAGTCTAATAATAAAATAAATAATTGAATTATTGTAACTGGCAAAATTAGGGTGGTATTAAGAGTCTGATCTCAGTTCCTGGCAGTAAAATGATTACAGAGCTTGAACAAATATTAAGTGTCGCCAAACACTAGACGGCATTGATAGTTTCTTTTTCTCAACACCAGCGCAATTTCTTGCTCTTATAAGTTACCCATACTCCTTGGTTGACCTTCTTCAACCTTGACTTTTAAATTTGGTAAATCCTGAAAAATATTAAAATTTGCGGCAATTTAGCCCAATATCATCACTAAATCATTTGTCTGGTATTTTTAATCAAATCATTGTTGGATTAAACAGTATTCGAATTTGTTAAAAGTGTTGAAGACAAAACTCTGCCATTCAATAGCGAACATCACCTGCTATGCTAATAAGGGGTATGTAAATCTTTTACCCCTCCCTTCTTTCCCTTGCTATATGAGTTTGATTAAATGTTAAAGATTTTATTAAATTATTATAAGATTTTTTATAAGTTATTATAAACATTGGTATTTATTATAAAGCAGCATAGACATTATTATATATTATAAGCATCTTTATATATACTGTTAAATATATATTTCATTGTAAACTATTATAAGCTTAAAATAATTAATTATTTTATTAAGATTAATTTAAGATCCTAGTATCAATTGTGTACCCGAACTGATAAAAAAGCTCTAACAAAATAGTTTTTATGATTAAAAAAAATATATTATCTACATAAAATATCTATATATCTGTATAAAATATCTATATAAAAGTATATATAAAATATACATAAAAAATAAATAAAAAAAACAATATTATATCTAAAAAAAAATTTTATAGTAAATCTGTTCAACAATTCCTTCGAACTCCTCTACATTAGCCAAGGAAAGAGCTTGTGGTAAGTCTATGGTCCCTTTTTGTCAACAGTACATCCCCGAGTCTTACCTTGTTAACTATAACTGCTTTTTTGTCAGCGTAAGCTCCCCAAAGCAAGAAGACAACGCCATCTAAATTATCGCTTATCCATTTAATAACGGCATCTGTTAAGTTTTCCCAGCCATTATTAGCGTGTGAATTGGGCTGATTGGCCCTGACAGTAAGACAGGCGTTGAGCAAAAGTACTCCTGCAAACCAGAAAAATATACTTTTACTGAAAATGCAGTAAAATTCATATTATTAATTTCATTTCCATCCCAACATTCTACCAACGCTGGTTAAATACTTTCACCCCTAGCAAAAAAGAAAAAATCAACTTCCACATCATTGCCCTCCTTCGCTTAAAAAACCTGAAAAAATATTCGTTATTTCCTCGGTTCAAGGTGGAAATTTTGACTAAAATGTGGTACTGTCTTAACAACTTCAAAATTTTTAAACAATCAAAAGAAAAATCTTATAAACCGCTATTTTCATATATATATATATATATATATATATATATATATATATATATATATATATATATATATATATATATATAATTATATATATATATATATATATATATATATATATATATATATATATATATATATATAATATATATATATATATATATATATATATATATATATATATATATATATATATATATATATATATATATATATATATATATATATATATATATAATATATATATATATATATATATAATATATATATATATATATATATATATATATATATATATATATATATATATATATATATATATATATATATATATATATATATATATATATATATATATATATATACATATATATATATATATATATATATATATATATATATATATATATATATATATATATATATATATATATATATATATATATATATATATATATAAAGGGGCCTGAGCGGGGTTTAGATGACAAAAATCTTTATATTTTGATGTCCATGGTACTTTAAGCTATTAATGTAACCTATCTGGATAACTAAGAAAAACGCGTAGTTAATAATTCTAGTTAGGATTTATTCTACATCTACGATGTATATCAATTTTACAAATAGAGCAAGCCAAATCTCAGATTTTTTTTTTGGTAGGCTCTCTCCTGTCGTGGCTATCACATCATGACCACCCTTCTCGAGAAAATTTTATATTTCCCATTTTGTAAAAATATATTTTATATATTCCCGATTTGTGAATTCTCCTCTCTAAGAAATCTTAAATCTGTTAATGTGATTAAAGAAAAAATAGTTTTTCAGCTGAAAATAAGAAGCAACACTTAAAATTAAAAAAAACAGAAATTATTCCGTGTATGAGGCTGGGTCAGCCACCCCAGGGGCCGTGCATGGGGGCCGGCTGGGAGATTGCGTACTTTGATCAGAGTTTTCACTTTGATTCGGCTTTTTTTGCTTATACTGGAGTTGGGATTGGGTGCTGTAATTAATTTTTCGCCACGTGCCACCACTCCTATGAACGGCTCTGTGCCCCATACTCAACCCCTTGCTGTTTATGGTAAAGTTTTTAGTGCTTTAAAAGAGATTGTTAGGCCGATAAATGGCCCTTATGTTTCAGTAGTCGTTCTTAAAGAATTGGGACAAAAAGTGAAACTTTAGCGTAAAGAGCAACAACTGAGGAAGGGTTAGCCCCTTCACATTCGTCAGTTTGTTTCCCATAAAATTCCTCGTATCCCCTAGGCTTTTTGCTCCGTCACAATTATTGCAAACAATTTTGTGTAAGCACACAGAAGCATGTTAGTTAGCCAAATTGCAAATTATGTTTTAGCAACGAAATTACCATAAAGGTTCAAAGGAGTAAGATAAAATCTAATTTTATGCGCTGTGCAACCTGACGATTTCAACGAGAGAATTTGAAATGTTTCCAGGTTTAACAAAAAGTAACTGAAAGTTAAAAAAAATAACTTTTTCGCTCAAGTTGACGGTGTCATAGTAGCGGGAACAACAGAAAGTTACTTCAAATTTGCTTTTTATGCTAAAGATAGTTAACAAGCATCTTCAGTGAATGATCTGTGCATCATTATCATCACTGGTATTACCATCAGTTTGAAACGTATTAAAAGCATCTTTCATTACTAAATTATAATAATAGATCAATGAATATAATTGAAAGTCGCGAAAATCATACTCTTACAAACGTAATAACCCCATAGCAGGGGCGTAGCTCCAGCATTTTTATGGGGGGGGGGGGCAGTAAGGATCCATATCCGGAGAGTCAAGGGGTATGGGCTACATAATAATTTTTTCTCTAAATTATCGGGGGGACAAATGCCCCCGCCCCAAACGACACCTCTGCCCTGTAGTTACTTCACAACTGTTCTCGGTGGATGTCAACTTCGAGTAACTTCTGTAGTTGAAGCAAAGTCACTACGGTTTGCAATCCGGAATACACTCTTAATACGCATTATAATAATTACTAAAATATGATTAATTTTAATCAGTAAAGAGCAAAATATGAAAAATGAGTGTTTATCCTTTAACACTCATTAATTTGACCCTTTGCTTCTATTTTTCCCAATTTGGTGATGGATGTCAGAAGCTAATACACTTATGATACTAGTTAACAGCAGTTGGGAGTTAATTTTCTCTCCCTTGAAACTAAAAACCAAGTTTTATTATACATTATTAACTTTTTGTAAAAGTTCGAACACAGTCAAGGCCGTATCCAGGGGGGTGGGGGTTGACCCCCCACACGAAATATTTGTCCAAATCGTAACAACCCCTCCCCGAAAATATCCTTCGTACCCCCCCCCCCCCCCCGAAAAAAATCCCGGATGCGGCCCTGAACATAATCATAGACAAAGATAAAATACTGATCAAAATGGACGAATAGACGGACCAGTTTTAACTTGAGAAGTTAATTATGAATTAAAAACGACGAAGAGAATATTTAGTAGTGAATAATTGAATTTGTTCAATTTTTTTATCTATATATTTTCTATTGCCTTCTTTATCATTCTTCTGTATTTATACATAGCATATCTCCATTAAACACAATTCTTTTACACTGGTCTGATTCCTTACATTAAACCTTGCTTGTAATTTTTATTACATTAAATTTTGTTTGCAATTCAGTGTGATTTTTGCTATCCATGCATTTTTTCTTTAGCTGTTCGGAGTGATTTGTCATGTTATGTAATTTTTTACGTGTCACAGATACTGAAAACCAATCCTCCTTCTTGTTTATCCTTAACCAGTGTAAACTATTGGTAAATGAATATAAGGTGTGGCAGCTCTCTTAATTTTTGCTATAATTGTTGCGACAAATGATTATTGAAGTATCTAATATTAGGACCGCTTGAAGTTCTCATTCATCGCTTTTGCATGCTAACTGGTTTTCTAAATATCGTTAAATAAATAATCATGTTCTGATAATATGTATTTAGTTTGGTTTGACTAAAGTAACCCGCATGACAACTAATCCAATGGTTTAATAATCAAAGGTTAATGATTGTTATTTGTATCATACCAATGCCCGAACCCAAGGTAAGTGCTTCCACTAAACCCAAACTTTCTAGTGGTTTCCCCGATTTCTCCTAATAAAAATTTGGCGTTCCAAAAATCTCAGATATTAGATATTGAAGTTAACAGATATTAACGGCTTGTATTTCTTGTTAACGTATTTTACGAATCATAACTTTAAGAAAATTGCGTAGATGCCAATATTCTTGTGGGGAAGTTCGATCAAACCCAAAAGAACACACAGATACGCCCTCGCCCTAGGTGTCGCCTTTTAGTTTTGTCGTTTATTTGGATCTATTATCCAAGCTCTACAAGCTATGGCAAGACCGTCCAATCAATTCTAAATAATTTGGCCACAAAACTGAAAAAGTTTATGGTGGATGAGATAGGGTAATACTTTAAGGAACCGTGTCACCTCAATTTTAAAGAAGATTAAGGACAAGCCAGTTTTCTTTTCGACAAGCTCGGTCAAACCCCGAAAAATTAAGAGATAGGCCCTTTGTAGTAAAGACTCTTATGCGATTGTACTGTATTAGAACAATTGTGAAATTTTTAATTTTAAAAATATGACATAAATCAACTCGTGCAGACCAATTGCACGGTCAAATCATGACGACACCTAATCTGAAATTTTCACACTTTTTAAGATAATTGCCCAAAAAAAAAAACATTTGCTAGATCAGTAGGGCAGTCTATATTCAACCATTGTGTTATCCTCCTAGTCTAAATTGCCCTATCAGATCTTCCCTTTGAGAACCTTAGCAAACGACTTTTGTCAATTATTCAGAGGGGTGACAATGTAAGATATGACTTTTAAACAAAATATTGACGATAACCGTAATGAATAAGAAATACCAAATATCGCGTTCTTGCACGTTTAGAACAAGGACAAGGTCAACTCAGAACAAGGTCTTAATCAGAACAAGGACAATTATTCTATTGGTTGTGAATACAAATAACGCATGTAAAAAATAAGAAATTTATACAGACATAGGATATCGTAAGACATAATACACAGGCTTATCATAAGAAGTAGATGATTTGTCAGAGCAATCATGCAACTTTTCCTAGTATCACTTAGATTTAAACAAAATAGGGTTCCCGTTCGACAATGAAAAGCGAAATGAAGAAATCATTTTTTTGTAGTCTAGTAATTTTTTGGGCAATTTACATTGTCTTTTTTCTATATCTTTTGGGGGCCAATAGCAACTCTGGCAACAGCATTCTTAAACTGGAACAGAAAACATCTGCTCTGTCTACCTTATCGAGTAACTTAAAATACTTCGTAAGCACCCGTAATACCCATAAACAAACATACCTTGCTTTGACCATCCACTAAGATTCCCATGATTAGGTACTTTGAACCCGGGGATATCACTAGTTAATTCTTTGAAAATATTCTTCAAACTAAAAAAAACATTCAAAATTATTTTACAATTTTAAACAGTAGCTCATGTTACAGAAGTTCATGTGAAATGCTACAGAGTAAAATTTTTTAGTTTCTATGATGCGTTTTCCAACCATTTTTTCGTTTTCCTGTACATCTTAGGAAAGCTCGCCATAGCATTCCTGGCCTATATTAGCCGAAAGTTAAATGGGAAAATACAATGGGGGGGGGGGAATTTACTTGTATTTATTCGAATTTACTTGTATTTGTACTTGTATACATTCTTTGTTATCCTATTTTGAGCACCAAGGACAGTGAAGATTAAATCTAACTGTTTGAATTCGTTGAGTGGAAACTTACAAAATAAATGAAGAAAAACTGGTAATTCCATTTTGAATGACAAGTCTTCCATGCGTAGTTATTCAGTTTTTGGTCGTAACGGGAGCACGATTTTGAAAAAAGAAATTTGGCTGAAAAATCAGTATAGAATAAGCTAAAAGCACATAAGTAAAACCGCTTGAAAAGGTTTAGCTTCGCTTTGAAGGTGCTGTCGCTTTGGAAATCAACACGTTTTTAATGTTTGAATTTTTACCGACGAAAACCTTGCCAAGTTTAACTGATTAGTTTTACTCATTTACTCTCAAAATACATGAATTTTAATGGACGAACAGCACTGATGATTACCGACAAAGACTAGATGGCGTCATAAATTTTACTTGGACACTAGTACAATTTTCCAGTCTTATAAGTTATCCGAACCCTTTAGTCATTTGAAATCTTTGATCATCTCAAATCTTTAATCCTTTTGTAGATTGCCCACTTGATTGTTTAGTTTGAGCGGTTAAAATGTGTTAGTTTTCCTGTGAATGCCTTTATTCGTGCCTCCATTCTCAGTTTCTTTTTTCTTTCTTCTTTCACTCCTCTAAGTGCATTTACTTACAGGTGTTACCGTGAATGTCCGAACTTGGTGAATGTCCAAAATACCTTTTTTTTTCTCCTTGGATTTAGTTCGCGGTGTCAGTCAACTTTTTCAGTTTTATGCAAGGTTTGATAATAACAAGTTAGGTTAGGTTAGCTTAGGTTTTTAACTCATTTCTGATATTTTTAATCAAATTTAACCTAACCTAATCTAACATAAACTAACATAATTTAACCTAACTTTAACTTTTACCATCATAGCTTGCATAAGACTGAAAAATCTGATTAGCAAAGCTGATTGAATCCAAGAAGAGAATAGAGTTTCGGACGTTCGCCGATGAATATCGACATTAACCAGATTTCGGACATTCAGGGTAACATAGGGGTTGAAATCATCATCATAATGTACAAACAGGCTTTTGAACTTTCATAAGAGAAATTGAATTTTGCATTTGACAAATATTTCTTCAGTGAGACTCAAACTTGAAAATCATGCCGATGTTACAGTCTGCACAATTCCTACAATAAAATACCGGCCTCATGAAATTTTATAAAAAAAAAACAAAAAAAAAAAACTAAGAACTTAGATTAAACAAACTTTAAAAGAAGAAAAAAAAACACTATGAGAAAAACAAATGAAGAACTTATAAGTACGAACGCTGGTTTAATACTTTCGCCCCTAGCAAAAAAACTCCCCAATGATTGCCCTCTTTCTCTTGAAAATGCCTGTCTCTTGAAAAAGAGCGTTGGGGCTTTCAAAATAGAAAGTAAAATTTAATTTTTAGTTCAAATATTCCAAATTTGTTTTAACGCTTATTTTATAAATCAAATACTATCTTATTAGGTTGATTACTGAATTGTTACTAAACACGAGGGGGTATCCACTTTCCACCATTTTGTGTACCTTCCAGAAGGTCACTTGTGCTGCAGAGTTCCAACAAGCTTTGCACAACTTCCGCCACGCTTGGCACAGTTTTTACCAATCTGGGTACATTTCCAAGAAGCTTGGCATGCGCTAGCTAGCGTAAGTGATTTCTGACAGTGGACACTCCCTCGACTAAACATAAAATAACAGCCTGAGTGTATTCAGAAATCTAATCTGGTGAGGAATTAAAACCGAAATCTCGGCCTGAAAGGGAGAGGGGATGAAGTAAATCTTTATATGAGGTGTATGGTATTTATTTGGCAAAAAGGGGGGTTAAAACCACTGCCCAGATCCCGTTTCTTTAGGGGGAGGTACCATCAGAACATTCTGTCATGACTTATTTCGGTACAATTCCATTACATGGGCCTCTCGGCTTTATCACTATAGACTGGCAATGATAAAACCCATTTTGTGACGTCTTAACTGTTGTAGAGCAGGCAATGATAGCAAGGTTTTCATTGCGTATACGATATTAAACTGTGGTTTTTGGGATTTTAGGGGAGGGGAAAGGTACCTAAGTTAGGTTAAGTATTTAATATATCCAATGCTTTACCCCCCCCCCCCTAATGTGCAAATATATAGCCCAAATTTGTTTCTAAACTATTATATATTCATCCTATTTTATTTTATTCCATTAGCATTAACCAAACTTGACTTTTTAGAGAGGCCCATATAATGGGATTGTACCCTTTTTTCTAACACCTTCAAGTAAGAACTGAACGACATAAATAACTTACCAGAAATGTATTAGGGTTAACAAACTAGTTTTTTTTACCAATTTACGAGTCGGCCTGTCGAGGGGAGGAGTTAAAACTCGGTACTCCCTAAAAAAATTCAGCCCTAGTTAAAACAGTAATAAAACTTGCAGCTTGTAAGAACAGAAGTCCTCTTTCTTAAAGCGATTTCAGTTTTTAAAAATAATAAACGATGTAAATTAGTAAAGTACCTAGTTTCTCAGTAATATTTAAAACAATTCTATATTAATCATTGGGCTTAAAAAGCATTCTCAACCCAAGAGACCCCACCCATCACCCTCTCCATGTGTACACTCCTAGACCTTAACATAGAACCAAATTCACAATCGTTTCGTGAGCCTTATATTCATTTTTCTTTGTTCTAAGAAACTAAATTTTTGGACAATATAAAACTACTCTTCGAAACACATAGTTTGCTAATTTGGACCTTCAAACCTTAAATTCCTGTCCCAACATATTCACAACCAACTTTTCGAAAACACAATTTCTTCGTTTGTAAAAAATGGGGTCGTCCGGGATTCGAACCCGGGACCTCTCGCACCCTAAGCGAGAATCATACCCCTAGACCAACGACCCATGTTTTAAACTAAGTTTCAAGTGGATGTAGATGAGACAGTATAAAATTCCTTCTTACGGTACTTGCGTGTCTTTAAGAAAGTACAGACAAAACCGTGTAAATACGTAGAATATGGGCTATCCATAAAGAATACTAAAAAACAGAAATACATTTTAGATTGCTAATTTCATGCTGTTTTTACGCTCAAGTCACGTTTGTGATAATTCACCAGCCCCCCTCCCCTTGATGGTCCCATATATAACCCCAGGGCCGGATAAAGGGCGATTGGGCCCAATCGGGCCCCAATTACCGTTAAAATGAACAAAAAAAAATTTAAGTCCTATTGATATGACGATAATGGATAAATTATGAATTATTCAAATAATTAAAAATATATTTATTTCAATTTATTTTATTTATTTATTTTTTTAATTTATCAATAGTGACTATTCAACCCTAGTGACTTTTTTTTAATTTGACAACTACTTTCCGAAATTTTTGTCTCAATGATTTACATTGAGATTTACATAAATCAGAGTTCTTTGAAATATAATAATATATATTGAAAACCCGTCGTATACAATAAATGTACAATGACAGAGTATACAAAAATGCGAAAAGAGGAAACAAAAAGATAATATACTAAAGAAAAAAAAATAATAACAACAAAAGCAACAACTTCTTAAATAATATACAAAATAGTACGAAAAGTGGAAACAGAAAGATAACATACTCAAAGATTACAACAGAAACAACAACTTCTTCGAAAATAGCAACAAAGACAACAACTTTTGAAAGGAAAAAAAAAGAACAAAAAAGGGAAACAAGAGGGAAAATTAAACAAGCAAACTTGCCCACTCGTGCTTTAGAATTGCTGGTTTTGTTTTTTGCCGGCTAATAAGTGTCTCAACAGCTAGATTTGGGTCCGCTAGGTTGTAGCGCCGAATCAGAAAACTATTTTTTGTCCAAGGTGGCAATTTTAGTAGGTACTTCGCAAAACGGAAAAATAAAGAGCGGATTTTAGACTTTTCACGGTTTGCCAATAAATTCCAGAAAGGGGTCACATATAATATATGTGGCAGAGCGGTAGCGTTGTAAATACTTGCCAGTAGTGGACGGTTAAATCTCAAGAGTGGATTTAACGATCAAAGCATAGGAGCTGGAAATTCGCCGTTCAAGATGTGAGATCAGGAGGGAGCGGGTATGCTGTAATGAGGAACCTATTGGCAGCCCCAGATATACTATTTTATCAACTGGTTTTACTGAGCAATCACCTAGTGTGATATTAGTAGGAGGGTCATTCTTCCAATTGTAAAGCAAGACTTCCGACTTTTGGGAGTTAAATCTCAGACCGACTTTCTCGTAGTTGGACTGCAGACATGAGAATATTTCTGAAAGGCGGTTAAGCGTCCGGCTGAGATTCAGCGTGTCATCAGCATAGCATACTAGGGAGATGTCAATGGAACTGAAAATGCATGATGAAGGACAGCTGTCTTGAGGTTCAAAAATGTAGTTGTTGAAGAAATTGGGGGATAAAACTGCTCCCTGACGGGCACCTTTACGGACTGGTATCAAAGCTGACCGCGGGGCTGGCGGAAGGCCTTTATCGGGAGGGAGCTTGAGTCGTACGCGAAGGCGAGAATAAAGATCACGGAAAGCCCGGATGATATTTGAGTTCACTCCTCTTTTAGCTGAGTTTAGCAACATAAGCGCATGAATCAATGAATCAAACGCTCTCTGCAGGTCTAAGCCCCCGATCGCTAGACTTTCTCCTGATTTGTGTGCATCCAGGAGTGCATGTGCAACGACATGGAGCGCTTCCGCACAACCAATGCCGCGTTGGAAACCGAATTGTCTTGGTGGACTGCAACACAGTTTTTCAAACTCATCTACGAATAAAAGTTCAAATAACTTGCAGAGAGAGGTAGCAACCGTGATTGGACGGAAAGAGGAGCATTGCATGGTAACATTTCCTTTTTTAGGAACTGGCGTATGGTCTCCAATTGAGAAAGTGGTTGGGACAATACCCTGAATGAGGATAATCTGCATCAGGAGGGTTACATGACTAATGAGAGCGGGCCCACCACTTTTTAGATGTAGTGCACTGATCCCGTCAATCCCAAAAGATTGTTTAGGTTTTAGGTGAGAGATGGCCTTGCATACAGCTCCCTCCGTTACAAGATAATCACTCCGAGGACAACTATCTAAGAAGTCGTCCAACTCAGCTTCGTATCTTTCGTTGAGGGCTGGGTCAGGAGGCGAAAATTCTGACCCATAATATGCGTACCATTCAGAATCAGGGATAGCAGATGCGGATAAAGACTCATCGCTTTTAGAGGACAGAAAACGCCAAAGGAGAGAAGGGTTAATTTTGGCCCGTGTAGATTCGATATCAATCATCTTTTTTCTGTGAGCTTTTAGCTCCTTTGCGAATTTTCTTTTTGTGAGCAGGCGGATTGAATTGACTACCCCCGAACGAGGTCGTCCACAAGAAACCCAAAGTTGAAGCCAAAATTTAGACTTAGAATGGGTATCCACTAACTCTGGATTTTCAGACCAGCCAGGAAGGGTATGATGACGGGGTCTACTTAGAGGGACGGCAGCTTTTTCAGCACAGCGAAGGGCATGGCCAATTTCTGCGCAATAAAAGTCAACTGATAGTTGTGTTTCCTCCCTTGAAAGAGCAGTTAATCCAGAGAGAAGATGGAAAGGGACACGGATCTTACTAAGGACTCTGGCGGCTTCTTCTTGAAATAAAACAGGGTTAATTTTACGCCAATCACGGCGAGACCTAGGAGGTGTTTTCGAAGTTGTTTGCGTTTGTGTATCTGAGCTGTGGCAAGGAATACTAAGCAACAACGTAGAACGTAAAGACCTAGATAAGAGCGGTTCATTCAAGTCGCAATTGAAGTCACCAACTAATATGCATTGAAGGCTTAAGGATCTAATACGGTTAATACACTGGCCGAGTTTATCACTAGAATAAGTAAAAGCACGCTCCGAACGCTCATCATGGTAATTTGTAGGCAAATATACATTAATAAAAACACAGCCCTCAACACGAATCGCCAGAAAATTATCATTGACTTCAAATACACTAGATCTTAGAGTCGAACGAACAAAAGTGGCAATACCACCGGAGGGTCGCCCTTTTCCACTTAGCTGCTTCGCTGAAACTGAATAAACCGATACTGAACTATTAAAACTAAGAATACTTTTACTGCGGCTTGTGACGAAATGTTCTTGTAAACAGACAACTTCATTTTGCTCAAAAACAACATCTAAGATCGGAATTTTATTCGCGAACGAGCCATTAATGTTCCACGATAAACATTTAACTGCAGAAGCTTCAGATGTCATTTCTTTTGTGGATTACTGTTTGAGGGACATTTTACACTGTAACACGTGTGACTGCCGATTTTGCATTCAACGCAGAATGTCGGCTGTCTGCATGGTTCATCTCGCGTAGAACGATGTTCACTTGAGGCACATCTAGAGCATAAAGGTTCAGCCGTACACTGGGAAGCGAGGTGACCGATTTTGTGACAGTTATAGCATCGTCTTGGCAAGAACTTAAACGGATCAGCAGGTAGACGCTCGTAGCCGATAATCACCGAAACACTCAGAAATTGTTGGAGCTCACTGAAAGTGTCAAAATACACTTTGAAAGAACGGGATTTTCCGCACTGTTCAGTCTTCGTACTATTCGGGATTAGATTTTTTAGTCCTTCACAGTTTATATCCTCAGGGACATTTCGAAGCACAGCTATGTGCAGGGTTCTCGAACAGTAATTTTGAGATCGGGCTTGGAAGATTTCGCTTTTCTCAACGATTTTCGCTGCTGCAGCTTTCGACTGACCAAGCTTCCATCGTTTGCAGATTTGCGAAGTTCACTAATGTCATTTGTATTTTCACAGAAACTGTCTATGAAAGCTTTCCGGTCATTTGGGCCATTGAGCTCCTTGGGGGATTTTTCAAGACAACAGAATAGGTAGAGTTTCTGGGCTTGGACGTTTCAGGTGCACTACGACTGCTTGTGAAAATACTGGTGGCTGGAGCGGACTGGGTAGCTAAAAAATTATCAAGCTTCCGAGAGAGTTCATTTACTTTGGCAGTAACTGTTGCATTCACCGCATCTCCGATGACCGGAACCGAGCAGGGGTTAAAGATGACAAATTTTGGCATGCTCACATTATTTTTCGCAGCTGAAACTAGAATTTTGCACATTTCAATGATATTGTCTTCATCTTTAGAGTAGGTCACAAGACGATTCGTAATATTCAACTCAGTATGAAGGATTCGCTTTGCCTTTATAACATCTTCATGTGTATAGAAAGCAACACACGCTTTTACGATACACTCCAATTTTATTCCATCTGTAAGTGCTCTCGTAACACAATTCAGTAACGGATTCAAAATAATTTTTTCACTTTCAGCCATCGTAGGTCCAAGCGTAATTAAATCTCAATGTAAAGTCACAAAACAATGACTTACCCGCAAGGGGAGCTTTTTTAATCCCCCCCACTTTCCAATAAACGCCTTCTAATTATCCAAATGAAATAATTCAATCCAAATGAAATAGTACAAATAGTTCAATCACACAGCCTGACAGACAATATAGCCAAAAACTGTTTTTTTTCAAGAGATAATCCTCTCAGAAAATAAGAGGTGTTAACTGCATGAAAGCTTGACCTTGACTGACCTTTCTTAGAAAATAGAAACCTTTCTTCCTATGTTAAGCAGAAGCATCAAGTTCAGAACATTATACCATTTCATTTTATTAAATGTCATAAGATTTTCTCGTCAGTCTTGTTAAGAGACATTATTTGAACATGTTAAGTGTTATGTTCAGTTGAATTTTTGGATCCTTTATAGAAAGAGAGTTAATTTGACAGCAAGAATGTGAGTTTTTTTTGCTAATTTGTTTAATGTCTAAAACCATAAGGAATTTCCAGAAGGAAAATCATCCTATAACGAAAAGGGTATATCCTTAATGTATTTGACATTCGAAAAAGGGTTGAAAAAAAACCCCCGAAAATTAAGAGATCTTAATGAAAATCCCACCATCAGATTCACTATATTAAATAACCCCAATTGTAGAGGTTACAACTTGTTACAGATTTTTCTTTTTTTTTTATGTTTCCTTATGAGCGGTTAAATCAAACCAATGGTTCTAGAAGATCAAGGGAGAATTCATTTATACGAAAATTAAAAAGTTGTAGAGCTGTTTTTACGTAATCAAGTGTCTACACTACCATTCTCGAAGGCTATTCAGTATTCTCAATGATTTGAAAACGGACACATGAAACTCTTTGGCAACAATATCAACGGCATCTATTGTGCAAACCTTATTGGGAATAAAGCTAATGGCTGGGGATTCCTCTTCTTTTATCGTGAATAGAGAGATGACAAAACCGTTATCATCTGTTGAAGCTAATGTGACTGCCAAAGAAGGAGCTGTGACTATTTCCAGATCACTAATTTAATCGTTCGCCAAGTTTACTGATCTTTTCGGTACTGCTGTATTAGCTGGTACCCACGCGAGTTAGTTGGTTAATGCTAATGAAATAAAACAAAATAGGATGAAAATATAATAGTTTAGAAACAAATTTGGGCTATATATTTGCACACTAGGGGGGGGGGGAGAGGGTAAAGCATAGCATATATTAAATACATAACCTAACCTAGGCACCTTTAACCCCCCCCCCCTAACCCCAAAAAACAATAGTTTAAACATTGTAAACGCAATGATAAACCACGATTTGCGATCCAATACTCTATTGACAGATACCCATTTAACTAGTTTCCTTTATTTATCGGTTATTTATCGTTTTTTCCAGTCGCTCCATTCCTATTTTGGTTTCAACACACCCCAACAAAAATTATTTTGAATTAGAAGTAATTTTCATAGTGTTTTCAGCTAGGAGCAATGGTGTAATTTTGTCAAAACCTGGGGGGGGGAAGTTGGAGCCAATTTTCCCAAATCAAGTGAAACTGTCAGTGAAAACTGAAAAATTAGTAATATACTACCATAAAGGCCAAAATATCCAAAATAAAACTAACTTGTTTCTCTGGATACTTGAGTTATGCAGGCTTATCTTAATTTTGTCAATATTGTTTGCAGAAATAAAATTTAAGCTGGGGGAGTAAACTGAGGTGGGGGGGGGGGCAAACTTGGGTCTGGAGGGGGCATTTATGATTTCTGGTAATCTTTTTGGTCTGGAGGGGGAATTTGTTAAAATGCACAGAGCTTCAAAAACGGCTGTTTGCTGTGAAAACCATAGATAATGTTCAGCAGAAGTTGTTGAACCAAGAAAAAATTCGTTTGCATAAGATATTTGAAAGATTATTTTCTGTAGTTCAGTTTCTAGCAGAACATAATATTGCGTTTAGAGGAGCCATCGAAAACCTAGGCGATGCACGAAATCGAAATTTTCTAGGTATACTTGAATTACTCGGAAAATTTGATCCAGTAATGCAGGATCATATGCAAAGAATTGCCACAAAACAAATACACCACAAAAACAAATAGGCAACAAAGTAAAAACTAAAATAATTGATAGAATAAAATATGGAAAATATGTTGCTGTGATTCTTGATTGTACTCCAGAGGTCAGTCATCAGGAACAAATGTCCCTTAGCATCAGATATGTTTCGGATGGGACATTATCAGGCTCGAATATTTCTTTATATGAACAGTTCATCAAATGTATACATGTTGAGAGGAGCACAGGAAAAAAAAAAAAAAAAAAAAAAAAAAAAATCTATTTTGTGCATTAAAAAAGGGAATACAAACTTTAGGACTTGACATCAACAACATAAGGGGGAAAGGCTATGATAATGGTTCGAATATGAAAGGAAAAGTCTCCGGAGTGCAAGCTAGACTCTTAAAAAAAAATCCAAGGGCATTTTTTGCTCCTTGCGTTTGTCACAATTATAACCTAGCATTGGAATATGTGGCAAAAATTTGCCCAGAAGCTTTGACCTTCTTTGGTATTCTCCAACGCCTATGTGTTTTGTTTTTGGCATCTTCAAAAAGATGGTTAGTACTTCTTAAATATGTAAAAGACCTTACTGTGAAGCCGCTTTGTGATACCAGGTGGGAATTTCGAATTCAAAGTGTAAAAGCAGTGAGATATCAAGCAGGTGAATTGTATGATGCTCTTCTCGAAATATCAGAAATTTCTGAAGATTCACAAATTAAAAGCGAAGAGCTTTAGTAAAGGTTTTATCCTTGTATGGTATACCAGACAAATACATTAAAGTGATTAGTGCTATGTACGAGAATAACACTGCAGCAGTTAAGGTAGGAAATGAGGTTAGCAGCGGGTTTTGTATTAAATCAGGAATTAAGCAGGGTTGTGTTCTATCCCCCTTTATATGGATTATTTTGATGGACTCTGTTTTAAGGAGCGCAGGAAAGGCAATGGGACACCACGGAGTCAAATGGGGAGGAAAAAGTCTCCTGGACTTGGATTATGCTGATGATTTAAGCATCCTAGAGGAAAGTGTGAGTAAAATGAATGAACTTTTAGAGGTTTTGCGAGTTCAGGGTGCTAGAATAGGTTCGAAAATTAATGTTAAGAAGACTAAGTCACTAAGGCTAGGAATAAGTGAAGATGAAAAGGTGACGCTGGGTAATGAAAACATCGATCAGGTGGGCAGCTTCACTTACCTAGGTAGTATTATTAGTAAAGCTGGTGGGAGCAGTGAAGATATTAAAAATAGAATAGCCAAGGCTCAGGGTGCTTTTTCACAGTTAAAAAAAAGTTTGGAAGAATAGAAAGATAAGTCTGCAAACCAAGATTAGAATATTAGAAGCTACAGTGATGACAGTAGTCAAATACGGCTCTGAAGCATGGGCGCTTCGAAAAGCGGATTAAGATTTGCTAGATGTTTTCTAGAGAAATTGCTTAAGCATTGTTCTGGGTACCAGGCTGACTGACCGTATTTCAAACAATAGACTGTACGAAAAATGTGGTTCAATACCACTCTCTAGGGCTATAGTGAAAGAAAGGTTGAGGTGGCTAGGGCACGTTGTGCGGATGAAGGATGACAGATTGCTGAAGATTGCTCTTTTCGGCCAATCGTCTAGGGGTAAACGAAAAGCAGGTCGTCCTCGTCTGGGGTGGGAGGACGTCATAAAGCAAGATTTAAAGGAAATGGGAACTTCGTGGGAGGGTGTAAAAAGGGAGGCTTTGAACAGATTGGGATGGATGAGAAGCGTGCGTAGCTGTGTTGGACTCAGGCGGCTTGGTGCTGCGGTGAGTCGTTAGTAGTAGTAGTATATTCGGTTGCTTAAAATTGTATTCAATAAAATTTTTGTATTTTCAACTTTTTTTATTTTCGTAGAAGTTTACCTATCTGCAGATCCATGCCATTTGATATATATATATATATATATATATATATATATATATATATAGATATATATATATATATATATATATATATATATATATATATATTATATATATATATATATATATATATATATATATATATATATATATATATATATATTATATATATATGTATATATATATATATATATATATATATATAATATTATATATATATATATATATATATATATATATATATATATATATATATATATAATATATATATATATATATATATATATATATATATATATATATATGATATGTTTTGCCGGACGTCTTAACATATATGATATGTTTTGACGGACGTCTTCAGGCTGAAAAACCTCTTCCTAGCTAATTTATCTACCATGGGCTGCCTCCCAATAGTAGCATAATATTTGTAGGCATGAATATATAATGAGTCGGAGGTAAAAGGCTTGAGATTGTCTGTGCAGGATTTCGACTCTTGCTGATAGAAGAGCATCGCCAAGAGCTGAAAACCATGTTGTGACCAAGATGGGCCCAGGATTGCACAAAGCCTCCATGCATTGAGGTCCCAGGGACTTCTTGCTGTCCGGTTCTAAGTCGGCTTTAGTACTTTGGCGTAGACTTGAGAAGATATGCGATCCCCGTCCTGCACTTATATCCGGAATCATTGCTTTTCCTGAGGCTAAAATAATTTCAATGATTCAAAGAACATGAAAATTGGAACTTGGAATGTTACGACGTTAAAAAATGACCATCGTATCGACATTTTGACTGACGAAATCAGACGATTCGAACTGGACTTATTAGGAGTTTCAGAAACTCATATTCCAGGGGTAGGAAGCATGAAATTAGGCGATATATAATTTGTTCACTCAGGCAGGAAGGACGGGGTACATAGATAGGGAGTAGGGCTCATGATGAATAAGACTGGGAAGCCTTGTTTAGGCTGGGAAGGTATTAATAATAGAATACTAATTGCTCATTTTATGACTAAAAGTTCAGGGTATCAGTTATAGTAGTATATGCCCCTGTAGAACCGACTGACGGAGATACTAGTGACTCAGATGAATTATACTTACAGTTACAGGAGCAAAAAGACAGGGCCCCAGACAAAAATAAGATGTTTTTACTAGGAGATTTTAACGCCCAGGTAGGTAAAAATAGGGATAGATGGTATCCTAGCCTAGGTAAATTTGGTGTAGGAAAAGAAAACAGTAATGGATACAGACTTTTGCAATTTTGTAGGTATAACAATCTAGTTATAACCAATACGGTATTTGGTCATAAAATGGCCCATAAGTTAACATGGTATTCACGTGATGGTAAGACAGCAAATCTTATTATGTTATAGTAAACCGAAGACTGGCAGGATCAATAAAACATACTAGGGTATATAGGAGTGCTGTTATTGATGTTAAAAGCTAAGATCACCATCTAATAGTGTCAAGGGTTAATTTAAAGCTTAAATTTCGGAAGGGTAACTACCTCCCAGGAAGTTATGATGTTGGTAGACTCCAGGATGATAGTTTGAGAGAAACTTTCCAGGAACATTTGAATACTAAACTTGAGAGTTAAAAATTTGATAATGTAGAAGATGGTTGGAATAATTTTAGAAAAATAATTTGTCGGTTGCTGAAGGTGTCTTAGGGAAGAAAGC